>JAGFNQ010005109.1:0-201031 GCA_024364735.1 Boesenbergia rotunda
AGGAAAAACTTTCATTGATAATTGGACTCGGAAGCAGTACAAAAAGGAGAGCCCCAACCGGCGGCTCAAGATTACATGATTAAAATTTAAGTAAAAGGCTGGAAGAAGTCCTTAGGGAGTAGCTCCTTGACCCGGCTGACTTGGACGACATTGGCAGGAAGGTCGGCAGGCAGATGGCCGCTCTCTTGGAGTTGCAGAACGGCGCTGTTTAGGCCCATCTGGAACATACCAGATGTCCGCTGGCCCAGCTGCGCCGAACTCTTTAGAGTTGATGTAAGCCAGGCGATGTGCGTCCATCCGAGCGGGCTCGCCTGCTTGATGCAGCTTCAGGCTGTCAATTTCCGCCCGGAGGTTAGCTAGCTCCTTGTCCTTCTCCTCCAAGGCAACGGTTTGAGAGGCCAGCATTCCTTCAGACAAATGGAGCTCGTCTCCTCGTTGTCTAAGCCTTCTCTTTGGCATTCAAGTCCGACTCCCGAGTCGCCAGCTCCTGCTCTTTTGCGTTAAGGACGTTTGGAGCTCCTCCGAGGACTTCATCATTTTGTCCAGCTCCGCCTTCAAGGCTTGGGCCTCGACAGCCTTCTTGTCGAGGTCCGAGCGGGCACGGCGCTGCAGGGCCAGAGCCTTCTTCCTCTCCTGCTCAAGGGTTGCGTGCAGGGAGGAAGATCGGGCATATGCCCGCTCGGCTGCCTCCGCTCGGGTGGTTTCCTCCGTCAGCAGCGCCTCAACAGAACGGAGTTTTTCCTTAAGGTCCAGTATCTCCGAGCGGAGAATAGCTGTACCCTCCTCGCCGGCCGGAAGGTTATCGTGCGACTGGCGAAGCTCCAATTCCTCGAGCCGCCGTTCGGCCGCTCGGCGTCCCCTGGCGTTGATGACCAAGGAATAGGCGACGCTCGAGCAGGAGGCCCAAAACTACAATAAAAGTGTTAGAAGGAAGCAAGTTAAGTAAGCATCGAAGCATTGGACTTACATGCGTAGCGTCCTGAAAGAATTGGTCGGCCAGTCGGATCGGGGGTCGGGAAGTCCCCTCCCTCATACCCTGCTCCCAGCAGTCCGCCAATTCCCTGTAAAGAGTAAGGCGCTGCTGGACTTCACTGGGGGTCGCTGGGTCGACCGAGGGGAGATATACGCCATAGGCACACGGCTGCGAGCGGCGTCCTCCCGAGCGAGGCGAATCCGGTGAGCCAGCCGACCGGCTTGCTCTAGCCGGGCTGGCAGTTGCCTCGGCAGGTTGAGATTGAGATCCCGACGCAGAAGCCCTCGGGCGCCTCTTCAAAGGTTGCGGGTCGGGAGAATCAGAAGAGGACCGACCTACCTCCGCCGGTTCCTCTATACGAATAGAAGCGCTGGCCTTCCGCTTGGAAGGCAGGGACTTCTGCATGGTAGGCTGAACCTTCTGCTTTCCAGAAGATCTTGCAGGAGCAGAAGGTTTGGATGAGCCGACCGGCTCCTTGGAAACAGTCGGCACTGGTTGGGCAGGTGCCTGAGGGGCGGGCTCCGCGCTCTCGGGAATCGGAGGTTGGTCGGGCAGACCGGCCTGACGCAGGCGCAGTTGTTCGGCTGCCCGGGCGTTTAACTCTGCGTCTGCCAGGCCCAGGGCCTCATCAAGGGCCGCTTCCCACATCATCTCGGCTGCAAAATCGCAGGATATTGAGTTAGGGAGAAAGGAGTACGAAACAAAAAATGACTTACAGAAGGTGCCGGGCAGGGCGGCAGGCACTCGGCTCAGCCCAAACATGTACAAGACGGCGTCATTGAGAAGTTTCATGCCGTCGAAGCGGAGGCCCCCAAGTCGAGAAACAGCCAGGGTAAATAAGGGATCGGATTTAAAATTTTTTAAGGGAGCTATGAAGGGCAGGTCTTCAACCCATCCGATCGGGAACCCGGGGCTGGTCGGGGGGCTTATAAAAAAGAAATGGGTTTTCCATCCCTTATTCGAGGAAGGAATATTCTCCACTATGGATAGCTTGGCTCGGGCTTGGAGAAAGAAATTCCCAGCCTCCTGTTTCTTCGGGTAATAAAAGAAATAAAGAACCTCCGGTCGGAGGGGGACTCGGTAAAGGGTAAAGAGAACTATTATGTTGCACAATATGCGAATGGCGTTGGGAGAGAGCTGGAAGATAGGCACATGAAAAAATTTACAGAAGTCTACAATAAAGGGATGAAGAGGGTAGCGCAGGCCAGACATATGTTGGTCCCGAAAAAACACAAAGAAACCGGTCGGGGGCTTGTGTGGTCGGTCAGCCTTTGTAGGAACGGCAATGTGGTAATTTTCAGGGACATTGTAGGCCAGTCGGAGATCGGAGACGGTCTCGTCGTAAAGGGAAGACTCGACAGAGGTATACCAAGTAGGGGCAGCCATGGAACAGAAAGAAAGGGAAGAAAAGGGAGAATCTGACCGTAGGGGATGTTGGAAAGGATTAACCGGCGGAGGAGACGAGGGCGACGGCAACACGTGAAGACGGCAGCGAGCAGCGAGAAGTGCCGAGTTAGAAGAAGAACAGTGGAGAGGCAAATGAGGGTTTCGTCGAAAAGGAAGGCCTATTTATAGTTAGGCCGAAAGAAGGGAGACCGTCCGATGGCGATCCACGTGTACGGAGATCGCCCCATCCATGCCATTGAAGCGTCCCACGAATCAGCCTCGAAAAGACGCACCGTAGGTGCTGACGCCGCCTGCATCGGCGACAGGACGCGTCGTCGGGTCGGCCAGCCGGAAGCTGCCGCGTGGCGGAAAGAATTACGCGCGTTAATGGCCATTAAAAGCTCGTAATCATGGAGAGAGATCGCATCCCGGTCGGCCAACCAGCGAGCGCCACGTGGCTCGGATCATTAAAGCGGAGGTGAGGCTGTTAAGGCGCCGGTCGCATCGGGCATATCACATCGACTCATTCGACTTAGAATGTCGCGTCTCCATTAATTGACTGACTCGAGCAATCACGAGAAAATCGTCTGGGGGCGCGCGGCACTCCACATTTCTTGCAACTTAAGGCAAACGCTCTCCCGCCCAAACATAGTCAGCATATCTCTCATCAACAGACAATATTCGTCCGGTCGGACGCATTCACAATATACGGACGCGTGGCGACCCACGTTCCTCCAGTCAAAAGCTTCATCCGATTGGACATCTTCATCATGTCAATGGCTAGTCGGGAATGCGTGGCGGCCCACGCTCATCTCGACTAACAATCTTCTTCCGCCCGGACATGGTAGGCATACTCAACACCAGCTGTTGAGCATCGTGTTAAGCCGACCGGATATTAAGAGGGCAAAATCGCTAGGCCGCAGAATGGTTGTTCACACTTGCAGTCCAGTCAGTCGGACTGATCGCCTCCTTCGACTAGACTTGAGGGGAAGGCTATTGATCCCGCCCTATCTTTGGCACCGTACGGACAGCCATCGTGGCAAACGGCCTGGCCATCTTCAGGGTCCACGTCATTGGGTGGGTAGCCAGCTTGACACCCTAGCCGGGCCCAGGGTCCCCGCCGGCCGGTCAGACTCAGGGCGGCTGGTTAGAATAAATACGGCGGTTCGTCCGACCGGTCAAACCCGACCGACCGTATTAGGCTTACACGCCTCGTTTAGCCGGGTATTCCCGCCCGACCCCATTAAGGCTCACACACCTCGTCTAGCCGGTCAAATCCGGCCGACCGCTTTAAGGCTTACACGCCTCGTCTAGCCGGTCAAACCCGGCCGACCCCTTTAAGGCTTACACGCCTCGTTTATCCGAGTGCATCCGCCCGGCTGTCCTTTACACCCAGACTTGATGTCCAGCCGGGCGTGCCGTCCCTGTGTCCACTCGGGCACTCTCTTGGGATCACCCCGGGATAAAGACAGAATGCATCTGCGCCCTTTGCAAATAACGAGCTATCACCATTCGTCTGAACTGACTCTTTCTGATTTACAGAAACCCGTCTTTGTCCTCACATAAGACAAACGGTATACGATAAAGAATGTTGGTTACAAATCGGCATAACCATACCATATCCTCTGACCCTGTCAGAGGATCCTGACACAGGTCATACTCAACACGACCAAACCATACCACATCCTCTGATCCTGTCAGAGGATCCTGACACAGGTCATACCCAAATCGACCTAACCATACCATATCCTCTGACCTTGTCAGAAGGTCCTGACACATGTCAGACTTGGTCCTTTTCCCCGGCTATATAAGGCACTCCTCTCCTCATTCGCAGGTACGCAGACACGCGCGCATAGCTTCTCGTCTACAGTACTCTATTTTTCTGTTCATCGGAGTGCTGACTTGACCGTCGGAGTGCCTTGCCGGGACGTCTCCCGGCTAGGTGGCTAACGGTCATCTTCCTCGACAGGTCCACTTCCATCCGGCCGAAGTTTCACCAGGCGGTGTCTGCTCACGTCCAGTCGCAGGGCACCCCCCACCCGCTGCCGTTCTGCGCGAGGGCATCCAGCCAGCGTCCACGTCATTCCCCTCTACACCGTCATCTGGTTGCGGCTCCACTGCGCTCGGCGACAGGATCAGCTGGTCCTCGGGAGGTCGGCCTCGAGAGCTCGGCCTTGAGAGGTAGGCCTCGGGGAGGTCGGCCTTGAGAGCTTGGCCTCGGGAGGTCTGCCTCGAGAGGTCGGCCTCGGGGAGGTCGACCTCGGGAGTTCGACCTCGAGAGCTCGGCCTCGGGAGGTCGGCCTCGGGAGGTTGGCCTTGAGAGGTCGGCCCCGGGAGGTCGGCCTTGAAAGGCCGGCCCTGGGAGGTCGGCCTTGAGAGCTCGGCCTCGGGAGGTCGGCCTTGAAAGGCCGGCCCTGGGAGGTCGGCCTTGAGAGCTCGGCCTCGGGAGGTCGGCCTTGAGGGGTCGACCCCGGGAGGTCGGCCTTGAAAGGTCGGCCCTGGGAGGTCGGCCTTGAGAGCTCGGCCTAGGGAGGTCTTGATTCCAACTCGAGCTTCGGCCCGCCCCGACCTCTATTAACCTTGAACTGGGTTGAACCGGGTTTTCTCCGACCGGGCTTTCATCCTTGATGAAAAATCGCTCGCCCGGATCATGTTATAAACAACTTCTTTGTATATTCTCCTGTTGTGTCTAATCTCTAGATTTATCGAAGCGTTGTTGGAGTTTTATAATATGCCATTATCACATTACCTAATGTTATCTCTATAGTAATTTGTGCATGCCAGTTTATGCATGCTCCCATTAAATAAAATTGGAAAGGTATGAAAAGAATACTTTGTTATCTCAAAAGTACTATTCTGCATTGTCTTCTTTTATATCATCAATCATCTCAAAACTTACATGCATACAATGACGTGGATTAAGTAAGCTCTCTAGAAGACAAATGCTCTATGATGGATATGTAATATTTTTGGATGAACCTTATCAAAAGCTATAATGATTCAAAAAGGAAACTCAGATTTGAAATTATTTGATTTCAATCACTCCTCTTTAAACTTTATCTTGAGTCAAATATTGCACCAAAATTTGATGTGACAATATTAATCATATATCTTATAACAAATTTAATTTTTTATGCACATACAAAATATATAGAATTGATTTTCATTTTCTTCGAAAATGCACGACAACTTAACAATTATTTGTATCTTATGTTTATGCAGAAAATTAAATTGATGATATCTTTACCAAATTATTATACAGATAATATTTCAATCGACTAATAAGTAAATTCAACGTCGAAGATTTCTCATAATTAATATTAGGATATAATAATTATTAGAATAGCTTTTGTCTTTATTTTAAAATGTCAATTGACGGAGTATGTGGGTTGTAAATTGCTCACGGACAACTCCAACAATCACCAAGTTGTCATTGGAAAATGATTGGGAACATGAAAAATTCAACGTGAATCCAACATGAAACTTAATTACACCGATCTTCGACGGGTTTACCCGTCCCTCCAGGTTATAGTTTTGTTTGGGGCGGCGGCCGGAAGCCGCCGCCACTGTCCGAGCGACAATCGGACGTGTATATAAAAAGTGCCACGTCATTCACGTTGAGTTTCACGCTAAAATTTCACGTTCTCTATCATTGCTCGTTGTCATTACTGCCTTACTAGCTTTCTCTCCATTACTCTCTCTTCCACCGGCAACAAGAAATTAACACTTTGCAGGGGTAATGGATACCATGTCTCGAATTGTACGTTAAAAAATTTGGCAGAAACAATATTTACAATCAAATTTTTGTAAGAATAACTCAATGGCGATTTCCAAATGATTTGACTCTTAAGTATTGTAGATTCATTTAAATAATTTGATAAGATAGTTCTTGATGCAAATTGCAGAATATGCGATGATCAAGTTTAAAAGGAACTTAGAGTACTAGCTAGTTCTTTTGTCTAAATTTACTCATAGATTCTCTAACAAATCCGGCAATCGAAGCTTTGCACTAGCCATTAGAGGTTTGGCTTTGAAGAGCCTCAACCTTTCCTCCGAGAGATCGATGCTAGTCTCGCCGGCAGGTAAGCTCCACTCGAACGCTTGAAGCACCCTTCCAATCAGCATGTAGGTCATCGCCGTCCCAAGTTGAGCTCCCGTGCACTGTCGACGACCGGTGTTAAACGATATCATTCGGAGACCTGGCTCTGCTAGCTCCACCTCTCGGTGTCCATCCATCAAGTGTCGGTTCGGGTTGAACCGGGTCGGGTCATCCCAGACCTTGGGATTTCGCCCGAGCGCAGCTCTACCCAACAACACCATGCTCCCCTTGGGGATGAAGTAGTTTGAAACGACCGCGTCGTCGATGGCTACGTGAGGGGGATTGAAGGGTGCGACCGGGTGGAGACGGAGGGCCTCACGAGCGCATGCCTTCACGTAGGGGAGTCGAGCAAAGTCGGATTCGACTACTAACCGCTCCTTGCCAACCACCCGATCCAACTCCTCAACGGCTTTTTGCAGGATGCCAGGTTGTTCCAGCAAGTGTGCTAACAACCACTCTGCTGTGTTGGAAGGATTGTCCACGGCGGCATAGATGAACTCCTGCAAAAATTAATTTCTTTGTTAAAAAATAATTCATAATTAATTTTAAAAAATGACAGTTACTAGATGTTATATTATATATAGTTAAATTTTACAGTATGAAGTAAACATATAAATAGATCACTGCCAGATAATTATGTATTACCGATAAATTTATCGACAGAAAAACCTGTATTTAACATATAAATAGTTAATGGCTTCGTTGATCCTACCCATAACGACAGTACTCTTACACCTTTTTTATTTTATTTTTTAATCTTTTTTATTTATAGTATATTATTTAAAGTTTTGTTTTTAAAATTTAAAAATTAAATTATAACATTAAGTAAAAAAAATTAAAACGAAAAAAAATAGATGTCGATGAATGACGTACGTAGTTTCATCATACTCCTCACCCACAAACATTTGTGAGTACTTAAATGATATACTCATGAGCCAAAATAAAATAAAAACGATAATGGGCCCGGTTAATGTGGATTCACAAACATATAAGGACGATAGATAAAATAAAAAATAAATAAAAATCGTAATAAAAGGAAGATTAAAAAAATGATAAAATAGGATAAATTTTATTTAGATAGATATAACTATATGAATCAATCCTAAAAATAATAATTTTTTCCGAACTCATTTATTGAGATGAGCGAAAGAGTTAGTAAAGTATAAAAAGTTCCCCTTTTTTTGTGTCATAAACAATATCTTATAATTCCCTAAAAATGATTTTTTTTCTTAATAATTCCTCATCGAAGCGCTATAAAATAATTCAAATTGAATTTCCTCTAAAATAATATATTATTCATAATAATAATAATAATAATAATAATAATAATAATAATAATATCGCTTAGAGTTACCGCCAATTGAGCTTTAATTACCTCACTGTTGAGCATCGTCGCGCCGGAGTCGTCGGCGAGGGAGATCATGACGTCGAGAAGGTCTTCCACCTCCTTCTTTTCTCCGCTCCTCCACTTCTCGATCCTTTCGTCGATGATAGGATCATGGTACTTGTAGATGGTGCTCGTTGCCTGCTCGGACATCCTCTCGTGGCCTTCCAAATCCAGGCACCTCAGCCACGGCACGAAGTCCGACGGGCAAAAGGCGTAGACCATCGACAGCAACGAGAACGCCGCCTCCACGTGCTCCACTTCCTCCTCGCCGGGTCCCTGGTGCGGGCCGCCGGCCCCGAAGTGCCTCGCCCCGAAGATCAACCGCCTGATCACGTTCCCGCTGTAGTATCTCATCGCCAACCGAATGTCGACGACGCCTCCGGCCAAGCACAGGTTGCGCAGGTACCGAGTGAGGTGGTCGGTCTCCTCGGCTCGCGCCGCCGTCAGCCAGCGCAACCTCGTGCTGCTGAGCACCTCGGACGCGATCACGCGCCGCATCTTCTTCCACTGCGGGCCCAACGGGCTGAAGGCCACCGAGAGAAAGTTGCGGCTGTAGTGCTCGGTGACCATGGTCAGCGGCCGCGACGCGAAGTTGGCGTCGTGCCTCTTGAGAAACTCGCATGCCAGCTCCGGCGAGTTGACGACGACGACGTGGGTGCTCCCCAGGCGTATGCAAGTGATGTCCTTGCCGTCCGCCTCGGCCATGACCCACCGGAAGTGAGGCCGGTGCCGGAGCAACGGGATGAGGCTGCCCACGAGGGGCCACGGGGTCGGGCCAGGGGGAAGCCGCCGTTTGCCCCGTTTCCGGAGAATCGAGAAGAGGCAGGCAGCCAAGAGGAGGACAGCGGCAGCCCCGAGGAGTCTGGTGGTGACGGGCGTCATGCTGAAAAACATAGTTGACAAAGTTTGTACTATATATATATATATATATATATATATATATATATATATATATATATATATATATATACGATTTTGCTCACCGTGATGTGCGGACCTCACGGTCAGACCGATCAGGCCCTTGCCTGATCGGTCTGGCCCCGTGAAGGCGGTCCGCAGGAGAGAATTATATATATATATATATATATATATATATATATATATATATATATATATATATATATATATATATATATACAGTTCTTCTCTCCTGCGGACCGCATGCGCGACCGAGGCGCCAGACCAATCAGGGCCTTCCCTGATCGGCCACCAGACCGATCAGGGAAGGCCTTGATCGGTCTGAGTGTCTGGTCCACACGGAAAGTTCGCACATCACAGCCCGCAGGAGAGCAAAATCGTGTATATATATATATTGATCTCCTGCAGACCGATCCCTACGGACCGCGTGCGTGACAACGGCTGATCGGTCACGATGACCTATCAGGCAGTTCCGATCAGGCAACTGCCTGATCGGTCATCATGACCAATCAGCAGTTGCCTGATCGATCACGTACGCCGACGGGTTCACCGCTACCCCTAGGTTCACCGCGCCAACGGGTTCATCGCTACCCCTAGGGTTCACCGTATCCTCTAGGGTTATAGTTTTGTTCGGGGGCGGCGGCCAAAGGCCGCCGATGGTGTCTGATCGATACGGGAGCGCAGCGCCGTGCGTGACCGATCAGGGAAGTCCCTGATCGGTCACGCAGTGCGGTCCGCACCTCGCGGTCCACACCTCGCGGTCCGCACCTATATATAGACAGCTATATTCCAAATAGATTTCTTTTCTTCATTATTCTCATTTATCATGCACTTCACATTCGAAATGGATTTCTTAATCTTCATTTTACAAAATTATCACATCTTCTTCAAATCTCAGAACCCTGTTCATTTATTTTTATTCTAATAATATCTCTAGCTAACACTAATAAACACAGTGTAAATTAACTATAAGTTTAGACATTATTGTCTCAGAGTTGTGTAGTGGTAAGTATATCATAGGGTTTCTTGTACCCAGGATTTAAAATCCATAGAGTGTAAGAAATTACCGTTCGTCTATTGAATGGACTGTCATTTATATTTTCAGATTTATTCCGTTAACTGATACAATTTTTTTATGGAATTGAATCACCATCTTCAGGATTAATTAGTTGAATCATCTTATGTGATCATGACCTTGTTCATCAAGGTAAACAGTGTTGGATATTATTTCTATTGGATGGGTTTATTTGTAAGTTGCACAAGTAAATACAATTGAGCGCTTAAAGTGATCTAACTTATGTTTATTGAGTTTTGGATTATTGGATGCAGGTTCAATATATAGAACCCTTTAGACCAATCTGTTATTATCTATGGATTGATAACAGATTGGATTGCTATATAAAAGGGAGGTCCCCAAGGGTTTAGGTGATTTTTTTGACCTAGTTTCTTGTTCCCCATTGACAAGAAACTTTACGGCGCCACCAAACCTAAGCATCTTGGAAGATTCTCCTTCGTCTTTCCGATGCATCTTCTTCTACAGGGATCAAGCCGACGACGCTACGACAAGGACAATGGCTATTCAATCAGATTCCTTGTCATTCAGATTATATTATTTTATTCTTATCATACCATGATTCGAAGAAATAATAGATCCATGTTTTTAATATACATTATGTTTTCTCTTCGAGTTCTTATTTGGTTTTCTAGAATTCATGCGGTTAGGAGAAAACACAATGTTCCATCAATTGGTATCAGAGTCATGACTTTGTTTCATCGTTTTTATGGTAATAAAGTTTAAAATTTTTTCATCGATTTATTGTATGTATGCTAGATTAAGTTTTCCTAGTATAATATAATTTTTTTATCGTCGAAAATCATGGAAAAGCAAATTCTAGAATAGACTTGTTTTCCAAGTTTTTCATCTTTCTGTGAAGAACACGAAAACGGCGGAAGAATCGTCGCGTTTAACCTAATTTTTAGGTTGAACCGCTAAGGTTTAATCAATTGATTTGGTCGGTCAATTAATTATCCGGTCTAAATTAGCGAATAAAAAAAATGAATTAATCAGCCTTAAACTCTTAAACTCACGGTGACAGGATCAATTATCATTTAGGATTTTTTTTCCTAATCGGTTAAAACTTCTGCAGAACTAATCGTTAATCGATTAGATTAAGTTCTAGTTGACCTTGTCTTTAGGTCATTAAAAAAATATTAAATCGATTTAAAATATACATATAATATATATATGTATATATTTTTAAAATCGGTTGGATTCATTGAATTCACATTTATTAAAAATAAAGGAACGCTTCTTCACGTGGGATCCATTTCAAATAAAAAAAGTTTTTTTTTTGAATAATCGATTATGCAAATAATCGCACACAGTAGATTTGATTGTGATAATTAATTGGATAAAATTAATTAATTATTATATGATATCAATCGATTTATAAATCTAATTTTAGAGTTATTAAAGTTGATAAATAAAGAAAAAATCTAGAATTTTCTTAGATCTATCTACACAATGTACTACTAAATTGAACTATTGTGTCGGCTCAAAGGAAGACACCTTAGGTCGGTTTAGTGTATTTTGTATTGGTAGACGTATATCTATACTAAGAGCAATCGACCCAAAGGAAGGTTATTTTTATGTCAGATATATGTTCAAGATAGTTTACAATTATTGAACATAATTTATTTTGTTCTAATCATGCACCAAATATGTCGGCCCAAAGGAAGACATATTGCGTGGCAGATTAAAGTTGTTGTAAACTATGGACCAAAAATATAACTCATATAAAGTTTAATATTATGCACACAATGAGTCGGCCCAAAGGAAGGCATATTGTGTGGCCAATTAAAGGTTGAGTTATATCAGAGAGTACCGCTAACAAATTATATTTTTAATCTACACTAAAATACAATATTGTATTTGGTATCTCATAAGGAGCACATTTAAATGCATTTAAAATTTTATTTATTTGCATAATTTTATTTCATATATATATATGTTCTTGTCTTTAGTTAAATCGTGAGCTTAAATAAATTTTTTTTTTCAGTGCAATCTGTAACTGCCAACATTAATAACATCCCAACATTAACTGGTTCGAATTTTGCTGAATGGAAAGAATACGTGATCGTAGTCTTAGGCTGCATGGACTTGGAATGATCGTCCTGCACCTTTGACCAATGCTAGCACTATAGAGCAGAGGGATGGATTTAAGTTGTGGGAGAGATCAAATCGCATGAGTCTAAGCATCATGAAGCTTTCCATACCGGCACAAATAAAGGGCTCAATAACAGAGAGTGAAAATGTTAGGAGTTTCCTTAACCAACTGGCAGACCGATTCACCTCAAATGAAAAGGTCGAGACTACCACATTTCATACGAAGTTGGTAACTATGCGGTACAGTGGTAAAGGAAACATAAGGGAGTACATTATGGAGATGTCCAATATAGCGACAAGTCTGAAAGCACTAAAACTCGATATGTCTGAGAGTATGTTAGTGCATTTCGTCTTGATGTCTCTGCCTGCACGGTTCACTCCTTTTAAGATATCGTATAATACTCAAAAGGAAAAGTGGACATTGAATGAGCTTATTGCTTAATGCATGCAAGAGGAGGGGAGACTGAAGATTGAGACATCTGAAAGTGCTTACTTAGCATCTGGTTCTCAAAATGCGAGCAAGAAGCGAAACAGGATCAATAACAAAGGTAAGGGAAAGCAAACTGTAGATTCTGGAGGCAATGACCATAAGGAGCAAAAAAAGTAGGATAAGGAATCCACTTGTTACTTTTGCAAGGAAAAAGGTCATATGAAGAAAGACTGCCTCAAGTACGCCAACTGGCGTGTAAAGAAGGGTAAACTTCTCAACTTTGTTAGTTCAGAAGTCAATTTAGCTATTGTACCCATTGACACTTGGTGGATAGATACTGGTGCTACTACTCACATAAGTGTCACTATGCAGGGTTGTCTCAGGAGCCGACTTCCACTTGATGGTGAAAGATACATCTATACGGGGAATGGAAAAAAGGTTGCAGTAGAGGCTATTGGTGTTTTTAGGCTTTATTTAGGAACTGATGTTTATTTGAATTTGGAGAATACATTCATTGTACCGTGAAACTTAATTTCAATTTCTTGTTTGGACAAATCAGGTTATTCTTGTTCATTTGGAAATGAAATGTTTAGTATTTTCTATAATTCAATTTTGATTGGGAATGATTCCTTGGTTGATAAGCTTTATAAATTAAGCACCTTCACTCCTGCGATTGACAACGTAATAATGCATAGTGTAGGTACGAAACGTAAATTGACCAACGAGAATTCTTCTATGTTGTGGCATAGGCGTTTAGGATATATATCCAAACAACACATAGAAAGGTTAATGTCACATAGAATTCTTGATTCCCTTGACATGTCAGACTTTGATGTCTGCATAGAGTGTGTTAAGGGGAAGACAACTAAAAAAAGGAACAAAGGGGCTAGCCATTGTAGTGGCGTTTTAGAGCTAATACATACGGACATTTGTGAACCATTCCCTAAGGCATCTTGGAATGGACACACATATTTTATTAGCTTCATAGACGACTATTCTAGATTTGGCTATTTGTACCTTATTCATGAGAAGTCGCAATCTTTGGACATGTTCAAAATTTTCAAAGCCGAAGTTGAACTTCAACTAGGTAAGAAAATTAAAGCCGTCCGATCTGACCGTGGAGGAGAATATTACGGTCGATATGATGGATCAGGTGAACAACGTCCAGGACCTTTTGCAAATTGCCTTGCTGAGTGTGGGATTGTGCCTCAGTATACCATGCCTGGTACACCCAGTCAGAATGGTGTAGCTGAGCGTCGCAATCGAACCCTAAAAGACATGGTGAGAAGTATGATGACTTTCACTTCTCTACCGGAGTCTTTGTGGGGTGAGACACTCAAGACTGCAGTTTACCTTCTCAATAGAGTACCTAGTAAGACAGTAACTAAAACCCCATTCGAGATGTGAACGGGTAGAAAACCTAGCATTAGGCATTTACACGTCTGGGGTTGTCCAGCTGAGGCTAGGCCTTACAAGCCAAATGAAAAGAAACTGGACTCAAGAATTGTTAGCTGCAATTTTGTAGGTTACTCTGAGAGATTAAAGGGGTATAAATTTTATGATCCATCTAATAGATCCTTCTTCGAAACGGGAAATGCCAAGTTTATTGAGGGCAGTGGGAGCGATAAAGTCAGGAAAGTATCTTTTGAGGAAAGCGTTGGCAATCCTCCTATTGTCACTACTAGTGCAATCAGTGGTGGTATGGTTACCATACCACATATTATGGATATTGCATATTCAGTGAGCGTAGTGAACCAAGATATTCCCATGGCATCTCCAATGCAATTGGAGGAGCCTACCACTGAAATTGAAGTATTGCCTTATATTGATGAGCAAGTACCTCAACCACCTCAGACACAAGTGCCCTTAAGGCGATCCACAAGGGAACGGAGAAGCACAAATTCTCGTGATTATGTTTATCTCCAAGAGCATGAGTTTGATATAGGGTTGGAAAGTGATCCTACATCTTTCCAAGAAGTCAAACAATGCTCTAACCCTGAAAGGTGGATTAATGCCATGCAAGAAGAGTTGAAGTCTATGGCAGACAATGACGTTTGGGAACTTGTCGAATTGCCTGAAGGTTCGAAACCCGTTGGTTATAAATGGATATTTAAAACCAAGCGAGATTTGAAGGGCAATATCGAAAGGTATAAGGCTCGTCTTGTTGCCAAGGGATTCACTCAAAAGGAAGACATTGATTATAAGGAGACTTTCTCACATGTGTCGACGAAAGACTCCCTTAGGGTAATCATGGCACTTGTAGCTCATTTTGATTTGGAGTAAAAAAAAGATTCGCTCAATTTTAATTGTCTCCCATTAGTAGTAAAAAAAAGATTCGCTCAATTTTAGTGTTGGTTAATTCATCTGAGGGTTAATATAAAATAGATAATCATGAAAACTATTAACCCGGATAGTGACTAACATATAAAGAATAATAACATTGGAATATATATATATATATATATATATATATATATATATATATATATATATATATATATATATATATATATATATATATATATATATAATTGTCCTAAACTTTATACATGCAAACTCAACTCCCTGTCCCTGCGTTAAAACATTTATTTGTTTCCACTCCTTGCATGCAAAGTTTTATATACTTCAACTACTGATTTACCGAATTACCTTTAATTTTTTTATGTATAAAAATCTAAAATAAAGTATAATTCTTCTTAAGTTCATCATCATTTAACTAAAATCTAGTATATTTTTTATTAAATTGAGTACGACCTAATCAATTCATCCTAAGCTAATCGATTTGTATGAACTCCTAATCAATCAGTCAGGTGAAAAAAGAATTATGCTCAATTTGATAAAAAATATACTAAATTCTAATTTAAATGTGTTGAATTTATTTGTACCTATAAAAAATAAAAGTGACGTTCTCTCGCGACAAATACAACTGATCAATTATAATCAATTCCTAATCGATTGCCTCAATCGATTGGAGTAGCTCCAATCAATTGTGGGTAGCTTTGATCAAATCTCGATCAATTACGTACTAAATTTGATAGAAAATATACTAGATTCTAGTTATATGATACTAATTAGGAGGAATTATATCTCTTTTTAAACTTTTTATATCTAAAAATAATGGGGGTAATTAGGTAAATCAATATGTATTAGGGAGTTGAAGCAAATAGAACTTTATATGTAGGATGCAGAAATGAACTTTTTCTGATATAGAGACTGAAGATAAAATTTAATTTAAGATGCAATTCAAGATTTAAAGGCTATATATATATATATAGATCGATGGACTGACTTGGTTGGGGGGGGGGGGGGGGTGAATAGCTCAATCCCCTAGTCGATTGATTCTTCCTACATGGGTAGTGCGCAAGCGGAAATGCAAACTACAATTAAAATTAATGCTAACACTTAACCTCTTACGTGGTTCAGAGATTGCTTGCTCCTACTCCATGGTGTGTCCTTGAGGTGGATGAACTCTTGATCCTTCGGTGGATCAATCCCTGACAATCATCAGCTAGAGCTCACTCCTTCTCGGTGGAGTGCAATTTCTCACAAAATCTCGCTTCCTTTTACAAGATTGAAACTAGGATTTGAGGAAGAGAGAAGGCTTGAGAGCTTGAGCACTTGAGCAATAGGATTTAACCCTTCTCAAGTATCAAGCTCCTCTTTAAATAGAGAAGAGAGCTGTTAGCAAAACAACTCAGTCTCGACACCAGTCGACTGCCACAAGGACCAATCGACTGGTGTCCAGCCAACAACTAGTCTATCAACTGGAATTCGAGCAGGCCAATTGACTGGTTTCCATACCAGTCAACTGCTACATGTTGTTCGACCTCACAGAAATATCAGTCAACTGGTTCCCTTACTAGTCGGCTGCTTAGTTCACTCTCAACGATATCAGTCGACTGCTTCCCTTGCCAGTCGACGACCCTGCTTACAAGCTCACTCTCAACCTCTCCAGAGTCCATCCTTCGCGTATGCCTCACTCTCAACCTCTCCAGAGTCCATCCTTCGCGTATGCATTGAAGTCCACTTCCTCGACTTGCCCCTTGAACTTCTCTTCCTTCGGCTCTCGTCCCTCGGATGCACACACAAGCTCGCGGCTTGTTTCCATGTCATCCTTCATGTATGCTTTTGAAGTCTACTTCCTCGGCTCACCCTTTGAAGTCCTCTTCCTTCGGCTCTCGTCCCTCAGATGCTTCACTCCATTGTTCATCATGTGTGGTTCACCAAGTCCTACAAGACTCAAACACACACATCAAACCAACATGAACTTATATATTGACACACACATCAAAACTCATGATCTACCCGATCAAACTTGGGTTGATTGCATCAATAATCTCCCACTTTTTGATGTGTGGTAATATGTTTAAGTTAGACACAAAGATAACAATTGAAAATTAGAAGCGTAGTACACTAAGACGCATAAACATGCATCCTCCCCTTAACCTATGCCTTATCACATAATTTTTAATATTTGCGCACACATGAAGAAATAAGTTAAATTCTAACATAATCCCTTCAATTCTCCCCTTTGACACCATCAAAAAGATTGTATCAAACAATATTAACCTATGGTATCAAATAAGGACAAAGTTTTAAATTCTGAAAATACATAGAAATCAGAAAACTCAGGTACCAGTCGGCTAAGTCAGTTACTAGTCGACTGGTCTAATCGAAACTGCCCTTTTTTTCTAAAAGAAACAGTATGATCAGTCGACTGACCCTTGGTACCAGTCGACTGATACATTTCTTATTCGAATTTTAACCTTTTGAGCTGAAATTCAAAAATACATAAAAATTCTAAAAAATTTAAAAAATCACGAAATTTTACAAATGTATTTCATTTGACATCCTCTAACAGGAAAAAAATGATTTTATGAAAATTCAAAATATTTTTGAATTTTTGTCAAAACTCAAAAACTTTGAAAAACCTTCAATTTTGTATCAAAATTAAGTCCTAGTTTTGAACCCTTGTGTTTTTCAAATCTATGTCATAGCAAATAAAATATAGAATTATTTTTAAAACATTTGAAATATCCAACTATAATTTGTGAGCAAGATATCCATTAATTAAACATTTACTTTCTCCATAGTTGATTTATTATTATTAAAGTGATACAATTCATAATCATCAAAATGCCATAAGCACATATGAATTATGAGTATCATCCTAACATTTCATATGCATAAATAAACACATAAATCAAGTATTATAAGATGTGATAATGGTACTCCCTACTTAGCCCATTTAATCATGAATTGCATTTAGGCTAAGTGCTCCCCTTAAGGTCTCAAGTCAACTATTTTTCAAAAATTTGAAATTTTAACAAACATGATTGACTAACCCTAAATCCTCTAACTCTTGAGGATTGACTTTGGCACCCAATAGAAATGTTTTCTAATTGGATTGACCAAATATTCTTTGGGAATCCATTTTCAATCTAGGGTTTTGGTTTTTACTTGTCCTTTAGCAAGTAGGCAATGATAGATCTTTTCATTGCTATAATTCTTATATCTAAACCCGTTTTCTTGAATCTTACTCTTTGACTCCTAATGATCATATCTAAAGTATTGGAGCCAATTTCAAATTTCCCAAGGGCCTTAGTAAGGTTATCTACTTTTTTTTCCTTAATTCTTTATTTTTCTCTTCTAAACATGAGTCATTTAAACTAGAAAAAGAGGAAGCATGCATGTCATCTGTAAGTGTCATGGACTCTAGTTTTTCATTAAGCATGCAAATTTTATTTTTCAAATATTTAATTTTCTTTCTAGCTTTAAATAAATCATCATTAGTACTAGAAATTATTTTAATTAAAGTAGTAGTTGGTAGATTGTATACCTCACTTATCGAGACGTCCGAATCCGAAGTTAAGTCTCCTTCTTCACTTAAGCTCCTTTCATCTTCACTTGAACTCTTCTCTTCTTCAATTTTAGATGATGTGGAGGCTATATCTTCAATTCCCATTAAAGCAAAATGGGACACATGGTGGTCTTCCTCTTCCGATGATGATGACTCAACCCATGTTGCTTTTAAACATTGGATGTTCTTCTCCTTTTCTTTTGTTTTCTTCTTTCTTCTTTCCTTCCTTTTTCTTCAACAGAGGACATTCATCTCTCATATGTCCTTCTCCTTGACAATTATAATATATGATCTTCCTTGTTCTACTTTTGCTCCTTGAACTTTTCCTACCATAAGATTTGTTAGTTGAAAAATATTTAAAAGTTTTCCTCATTTTTCTTACCATGTAAGCTTCCGCATCACTATCCATGGATGCACTTGATTCTTCCGAGTTGGATGAGGAAGCCTTCTTCTTTTTACCTTTTTCCTTGTTTCCCACAAGGGCTACTCCTCTTGGTTTGTAGACTTCTTCAATTGCTCCTCCAATCCGAGTTTCATGAAGCTCCATGGTTTAGAAGATTTCTTCTAGAGAAGTTTTCTCTAGATCCTTGGATATGTAATATGAGTCCATCATTGGGCTCCAATTTGTGATTCTTGGAAAGGCATTGATGGCTTTCATCAATATGTCTCGGTTGGAGAGTTGCTCACCTACACTTATTAGTCCATTAAGAATTTCTTTAATTTTAGCATGTAAGTTAGATACCTTCTCCCCTTTGTCAAGTTTGATGTTGTTGAGTTGAGATCGAAGAAGGTCTCTCTTTGTTAACTTTGCTTCCAATGTGCCCTCATGAAGCTTTACTAGCTTATCCCATAAGTCTTTGGCATTTGAGTAGCTCCCAATCCTTGTTACCTCTTGTTGGGGAAGCACACTTAGTAGATGGTGCAAAGCTTTTGAATTTGCTAGATAATCATCCCTTTGCTTCTTATTCCATCTTATCTTTTCAAGTAGCTTGTTCTCTTGAACTCTAGGCACTTCAAAATCGTTTTCTATTATTAACATAATATCAAAATCGGTATTGAAGAATACCTCCATCCTCTTCTTCCACCAAGAGAATTTTCCTTCAAATTTTGATAGTTGGTGTGCGAGTCGGCCATTTTGATGAATATGCTCTTCTAGGCGATTAGTCCAATTGAAGGCGACCTCGCCCTCTGATACCACTTGTTGGAGATCGATGGACCGACTAGAGGGGGTGAATAGTTCAATTCCCCCAAGTCGATTGATTCTTCCTACACGGTTAGTGCGCAAGTGGAAATGCAAACTACAATTAAAATAAATGCTAACACTTAACCTCTTAAGTGGTTCGGAGATTGCTTACTTCTACTCCACGACGTGTCCTTGAGGTGGACGAACCCTTGATCCTTCGGTGGATCAATCCCGATAATATACGACTAGAGCTCACTCATTCTCGTTGGAGTGTAACCTCTCACAAAGTCTCTCTTCCTTTTACAAGATTGAAACTAGGGTTTGAGGAAGAGAGAAGGCTTGGGAGCTTGAGCAATAAGATTTTACACACAACACAGCTAACCCTTCTCAAGTATCAAGCTTCTTTTTAAATAGAGGAGAGAACTGTTAATAAAACAACTCAGTCCCAACACCAGTCGACTGCCACAAGGACCAGTCGACTAGGGTGTCCAGCCAACGACTAATCTAACGGTTGAAATTCGAACAGACCAGTCAACTGGTTCTCATACCAGTCGACTGGCAGTCGACTGCTACATGTTGTTCGACCTCACAGAAATATTAGTCAACTGATTTCATTACTAGTCGACTGCTACAGTTCACTCTCAGCGGTGTCAGTCGACTGATTCCCTTGCCAGTCGACTGCCCTGCTTACATGCTCACTCTCAACCTCTCCAGAGTTCATCCTTCGCGTATGCCTTGAAGTCCACTTTCTCGGCTTGCCCCTTGAAGTTCTCTTCCTTCGGATCTCGTCCCTTTGATGCGCGCACAAGCCCGCGGCTTGTCTCCATGCCATCCTTCGCGTATGCCTTTGAAGTCTACTTCTTCGGCTCGCCCTTTGAAGTCCTCTTCCTTCATCTCTCGTTTCTCGTATGCTTCACTCCATTTTTCCTCATGTGTGGTTCACTAAGTCCTGCAAGACTCAAACAGACACATCAAATCAACATGAAAATCTAACTTAATCATATTAATACACACATCAAAACTCATGATCTATCTGATCAAATTTGGGTCGATTGCACGAACATATATATATATATATATATATATATATATAATGATTAGAGTAATCAATCATAGATAGATATATATATATATATATCTTATCTATGGTTTGATTGCTCCAATCATTATATATATTAATCAGGATATGCATTAGCTTACGTTTTCATGTATGGATAGAATTTTAACTTGATGAATTAATGGGGCCGATAGACTTTTGAGTTGGACATTTCATGCACCATTAAGTCGAAACAAGTTGTCTGTGACCGATCAGGTATCAGTTCACATGTGATCGATAGTAAATTATTCCTATATATATATATATATATATATATATATCTTATCTATGATTTGATAATTGCTATATTAATCAGGATATGCATTAGCTTACGTTTTCATGTATGGATAGAATTTTAACTTGATGAATTAATGGGGCCGATAGACTTTTGAGTTGGACATTTCATGCACCATTAACTCGAAACAAGTTGAAGTATCATTTGCATTCTAACTATTCACCAAGAAAAGAAAAATGTTTTTATTCTCAATAATTACTTCCGATAATGGTCTCAAATATCATTTATTCATTTTTTATCTTTGACGTAAGGAGAGGGGTAAATATAATAATAATTTTTTTGGTATTTTTTTATATCAAAGCTGTTAGTTTATCCAACAGATAATAAAAATAAAAATAATTAAAAAATAAAGAAATCTTGATTCTCAGCCCCAGCCCCAAGATTAGCACATGCAATGCCTATGTAGTTCACTACGCATATCATCACTTAAACTCCTCCGGATATATGGAAAAGTCTTTTACATATTTGTAAAGATAATTACACATATGGAGAATAGAATATATATGTTATATAATAACAAAAGAGTCAAACAAAATACGTAGGATCGGATCTGAAGCTCCCATTGTCACATCACGCCTCCGGGTGCTTAATTTCTAGACCACACAAACGAATTTAGAGCACTTCCTGAGCACTAGTACAGAGATGAATATTTGCAAAAGTTGATAGAAGATCCGCCTCAACTCTTTTTTTTTTATATATAATTCGATCAACACTTCTCCGATTGACTGGAGGCCCTCCAGTCACCTAGAGAGCTTTTGGCGTGGTTGCAAACTTGATCCTTATCGAAATAAGTTTTTTGGCCTCACAATTGACCAAACATCCTCTGATAGGCCCAAGCTCAGCCAAAACTTATCTGCAACTTGACTCATTTTAACTCGATCAGGTCAACTTCCGATTAACCAAACCCTTCTAGTAAATATACTTATGGGTATACATTCTCTATGTATATGATATTGATCTTGATGTTCACAATACAATGCATAATATGAGAGAAATTGTGATTGAATCATAATTAGTGGGTATCTCTCCATGTATAATTATATATGTATAGAAATATTTCCTAATCGACGAATTGATGAGATTTAACATCATCGATTCTATAAGACTGGGATATGTTATGCTCCTTGGTTTATTCAAGCAGTCGGTTCTCATCGGCTGAAAATATTAGGATGTTGAGAGTTAACATATGGAGACACTACCTCTTTGGAGATCTAGTAGGGCACGTAAGATTCTTGAGAGATATGGAATTCTCATAAGCAAATCAAATAACGATTTGCTCATTGAAGATGAAAAACCTATTGATTATAAAGAAGTTTTGAAAAGATTACAAATGGATAAGTGACTAATAGCCATGAAATCGGAAATGAATTCCATATACGAAAACCAAGTTTGAAACTTGGTAGTCCCACATGAAGGTATCATGCCAATTGGGTGCAAGTAGGTTTTCAAGAAGAAAATAGACATGAATGGTAATGTGATTACCTACAAAGTGAGATTAGTGGCAAAAGACTATCATCAAAGGTAAGGTGTTGACTATAACAAAACTTTTTAACTAGTACCTATGGTTAAATTTATTCGGATACTCCTAGTCATAGCAACTCATTATGATGATGGGATATAACAGATGAATATGAAAACAACTTTCCTCAATGGATTATATTTTAGTCCCATATTGAGAGTTTCAAGGTATATTGATTGGTTTAAATTGGTTCACAAGCATGTTGGTTGTGAACAAATGCATGGGGAGAGGCTCTCTCTCACGCGTGGCTGCGCAGGGGGTGCAAATCTAGGGCCTGAATTTGTACCAAACCAAGTTGACTCGTGTGCATGCATGACCTGCGTGCATAGAATGTAGGACCAGTTTGGACAAAATTTGTCTAAGTGAATACACCAACGTTTTGCCTCCTGAGAAATTCTTGCTCAAATGTAACGGATGTATTAATTGATGATTAATGAAAATTCTATAACCTCCAGACGTTTTGATCTAGACGTGGCAGTAACCCCAGGCGTTTTGATCTTGGTGGTTAATGAGCAATAAATAATATTTATTCGGTCATTAATTATTGCATGGGTTTAAACCCTATATAAAGAGACTGTGACTGAGAGTGAAAGAGATATACAGAGTAACAATTATCTTCCACCTCGTTCCCCAAGTCTTTCATGTGTTCCCGCTCGGCGGATTACCCGTGACAGCAATCGGGTATTTTGCAGTTCGCCACGAGCAACCAGTGCTTGGTTGTGTACGTGGTCCCACTGTTGTATCTTGGGAAATAGACATTCATCATAACCTCGAAGCACAGTGAGAGGAGGACAAATCATTTTTAAGAAAACTGCATCACACATGTCTCAGCAACTCTTCCTCTCCAGTTCGGGAAGTCCGGTTCAGGAAGTCCGGCTAGGGAAGTCCAGTGGAGCCTCCAGCTTGGGAAGTCTGGTTCGGGAATTCCAGCTCGAGAGGTCTAGCTCGGGAAGTCCGGTTCGGGAAGTCCGGCTCAAGAAGTCCGGTTCGGGAGCCTCTAGCTCGGGAAGTCCGGCACGGAAAGCTTGGTTCGGGAATTTCAGGTCATTCAACAGATAAGTTGTAATTAATTAATTTCAATTTATTTTAATATCTCCGGCGGTTGGAGCCAACAAGTATTTCCACAACTTTGTTGGGATTTAATCCTTTCTCAATTTTACAAATCTACAATATGATTACCAGCTCATCTACACTCTGGGGTCTTGATCCGGGCGAGCTATTTTCAAGGAGGGTCGATGGCCCGGTCGGGACTGGCCTGGGTCAAAGGAGGTCAGGCCGGGTTGATATCAGTTCATGGGGCAGGATACGCATCTGGGCGAAGAAAATAGAAGGCAAGACAGGTAGAGCCCTGGGTCGGTCACCCGAGGTTAGCCACTCGGGGTCAGTCACCCGAGGTCGGCCACTCGGGGTCGATCATCCGAAGTTGGCCACTCGGGGTCAGTCACCCGAGGTCGGCCACTCGGGGTCGATCATCCAAGGTTGGCCACTCGGGGTCAGTCACCTGAGGTCGGCCACTCGGGGTCGGTCATTCGAGGTCGGCCACTCGGGATCAGTTCCCCGAGGTCGGCCACTCGGGGTCGGTCATTCGAGGTCGGCCACTCGGGGTCAGTTCCCCGAGGTCGGCCACTCGGGGTCAGTCATCCAAGATCGGCCACTCGGGGTCAGTCCCCCGAGGTCGGCCACTCGGGGTCGGTCACCCGAGGTCGGCAACTCGGGGGCGGTCACCCGAGGCGGGGCATTCCGAGGGGCGGACACCCGGGATGACTAAGAAGCCGGGCTTGCCCGACCGACCCGCGCTGTAAGTCTGCATGATTTGGCTGGGTAAGCCCTAACAATTAAGAATCCACCCCAACAACAAGTATCTGTCAAATCCCTAACATAATCATTACCTGACATAGCTGCCCAATATTAATGAGGATCAGAGGGGACAAGGTAGACAGGTGGTCAGGCGGCTGTGGCAGTCTCACAGGGCAGCTAAAGCTGCCATTAGCCCAGTCTACCAACTGACTTATCCTTAATGAGATGTGACAGCTCTGACAGGGCAGAGAGCTTCCCCTCCCCTATATAAACCCCCCTTTGGGCTCCAAAGAAAGGATTGCTGCCACTTTACAATCTCAGTTCCACTTTGTGTTCCCCGATTTGGTCCGACCCGAGTGCTTGAGATTTGATCCGTAGTTGAGCCCGACCCCGACCTCGACCCCCGAGCTACCGCAGACCGGGTCATCTTGGTCAGACCGAGTTAGCCGAGCGAGAACCGATCTTCACTTGTCGGCAGGATCAAATTTGGCGCCGTCTGTGGGAATCTCAGCTTGATCGAAAGTTGAAGATGAGTGACTCCAACAGGGTGACCGTTACTCTTTCGCAAGAAGACCTTGATTTGCTTGTAGCAGCCAAAGCTCAGAAGTTAGCAGCCGAGCAGAAGGCAGCCGCCCGCCAGATGCAAGAAGGCCCGACCGAGCTAACAGCTCGCGTGGGCACCGAAGGAGGAGCTCGCCTGGGTGACAACCCCCACTTTCCCCGAGCGTTATTCAACCCAGCAGAGGGGGCAGGACAGTCTGACCCCCAAGAAGTTTCTTCTAGCCAAGCCAGAGCCAACAAAGGAAAATCCCCCATCAGCCAGGCCCCGGTCGATCACACCGGGTTCCCCTTTTCCAGCCAAGTCCTACAAGAACCAGTTCCCAAACACTTCCGACTCCTAGCCATCCCTGAATATGGAGGGATTACAGACCCGGAGGAACACATAATGAAATTTGAGAACGCAGCCGCCGTTACATCAGTATTCAGATGGTATTAAATGCCGACCCTTCTTGACCACCTTGGCGGGATCGGCTCAGCGGTGGTTTGACAGACTCCCAGAGGGATCTGTAAGAGAGTTTGCTGATTTCAAGAGACTGTTTATCCAGCACTTTGCGAGTAACAAGAGACACCACAAAACCAGCTTGAACCTCTTCGCCTTGAAGCAGGGCCCCAAGGAGCCCTTGATGGCATACATTAAAAAAATTTAATCAAGTTGCGTTGGACGTACCTACTGCCACCTCTGAGGTGCTGATCAGTGCCTTTGCCCAGGGCCTACAAGAAGGCAAATTCTTCAGGTCATTGATCCAAAAACCCCCAAAAGACTTTGAGTGCCTCCTGGGCAAGGACACTAAGTATGTAGATGTGAAAGAAGCACAAGCTGCTAGACGACAGAAAGTCAAGCTTGCACCCGAAACTCCTCATCATCAGAGAACCATGCCCCCTGGCGGACCCCTCAGAAGTCCCTGAGCTATGGGGCATAGGCTAGGGGCCAAGTGGGGTGTAGTTCAGCAGGTAGCTGATAAGTACCATTTTGTTGACTATTTTAATTGCTAAAATCCATGTTTGACCCATGTTTTGCTTGCTTAATTATGATTTTACCCTAGGTTTTAGAACTTACCTTTATTTTGGACTTAATTGCAAATTTACACATATTTGGATTATTTGGCCACTAATTTTTTGATCTATTTTTGTAGGTATGAAAGGATCCTGGACCTAGGGCATACTGGGTCAAACTTGAGTCGGATGTGACCCGGATCGAGTTATCAAGCTTAGGATTAATCCGGGTCGTCCGATTTAAAAGCGGCTAGATCTGAGCCATCCGGGACCATCTGAAGCAATCCGAGCTAGGGTTAGGGTTGATCAAGCACTCTGATCAAGGTCTGAAGGTTTCATCCCAATCAGAGCTCAATCAACCGTTGGATCAAGCTCGGAGGGCTCTAGATCGTCCATTCAAAGATTAGGGTGATCTGGACCATCCGTTGCAAATATGGAGGATCCGAGCTACCACGAGGTAGATCCTGACCCCAGATCATCATCATCAAAATTTAGATCAAATCAGAGCAAGATCAGCCGTTGGATCTCCTCCAATCAATCAGAGCCGTCCAATGTTAATTACTTAAGGAAATTTTTGCGCAGCTTCAGCCTTCGTCGCGTCTTCGCCGCAACAGTGTCTTCTTCATCATTCTTCTTCGTTTCTTCTGCAAAATTCTTAGTTTTGAAGGCGCGACCCCTCAATTCTTCATCTGGATCAAGATTTTGATCACTGGAGGGTAATTTTGTTGGATGATTTCAGCTCAATTTGCGCCAGACAGTAGTGTTTGAGGGTTTCGGCATCTCTGCTAACCAATCACTTGTTTCTCGTCCACAAGCCATTTTCGACCATCTGAGCTGCTTGTAGGGGTTCTCAGGTGAGCTCGGATGAGTTTCAAATCATCATCGCAGTCCCTCCAATGAGATAGAAGAGATTGGACTGGAAAATTCCAGCCGCGTGTAGTTTGAGAAAAATCGACCGATTGAGCTGTTCTCCACTGATTTGCTGAGCTTAGGGGTTCGAGGCCAGCCCTTGCTTGACGACCAAGGAGATTTTGAGTTCGGGAAGGGTTGAGGAGTAGTTTAGCTAGTTAATTTTCATTGTGTTTAGCTGTATTTTTAATTTCTACACGAACTCTGTTTCTGAATTTTCTTACCAGCACTTAGATTTTGTTTCTTAATTGTTTCTGCTTAATTAGGTTTACATCCTTTAAGTCAAGTAGTTTAGGAAGCTGTTTAGTGGATAATTGCTTTTAATTTCAGTTAGTTTTGGCTTAAATCCTTGTGTATCAAGTTGACAGTTCGTATCAGCCCCTGTTTTGCAATTTCAGTTTGGTTTCTGATGTTTTTTCCAGTTTAGCTCCAATTCGATTAGTGTTTAGCTTAATTGCTGCAATTAGAGATCACAGTTAGTGTGTGAATTTAGTTGATCCAAGTTTGTTTCATATTTAGATTCGTTTCTGAATTTTCTTTTGTTTAGTTTAGCATTTCTGCAATTTCAGCTGCGTATCATTCCTGTTCATGCGTATCAAATTCCCTTTCTCTACATTTATTTGCTTTTGAAGTTTGCACTTTAATTGTTTGCTTCACCTCCAACTTGTTTCACAGCAGTAGTTTGTTTGTCTTTGCATCCAACCTGCAGCTGAATTTCTCCACTGCATTTCTGAAAATTCCGCAGTTTATGGCTGCAACCTTGCGGTTTCTGCAATTCTTCAATGTTCTTGCAGTTTCTGCAGTTGTGGTTGTGTCACATTAGCTGAAATTCTTTCCAAGCATTGGAATATGCATGTGAACTCAGCTTGTATCTGTTGCTTGTGCATCCAATTTGTTTCTGAAATTTCGCATCTCACTTCTACATTTCTGCACTCAATTCAGTTTACTGCATTTGCATATCTAAAATTCTGCTTCTATTACTGATTTCTTTCACTCATCTTTGCATTGCACTTCTTGAGTGGATTTGTCTACCAAGTTGTAGTGATCAGCTGGAATTCGAAATCTGTCAGTTGCAATTTCTGCAATTGGGATCAAATTGCAGCACATTTCTGTTCTTGAATTTCTTTTGTGTGCCAAGTGCTGAAATTTTGCAACATTGTATCAAGAGGCAGTTTAGGCATTGATTGGTATCCAATTATATGTTATTTTTAGTGTGCTATGGTGCTAGAACTCAGCTAGTGTTGCATTCGGACCATGACTGAATTTCTGCATTCCAATTCTACATCTAGATACACTGCTGAATTGTTGCTTTCAGATCTGAGTTTTTATCCTGCATTCATGTGTAGCACCTCATTTAGAGCTTCGTTTTCAAAGTAAATTGATTAGCTTTAATCTGAGATGATCAGCTTTAATGTCTGCAGTCAGTTTTAGTCTTTGGCACATCAGTTTTTATCTCATTTTGGTATCAAGTTTGTAAATGGCTTGCACTTTGTACCAAGGAAAGTCTTAGCACTGAGTTTGTATCAGTTTGGTTAAATATTGAGTTGCATTCGGTTTGTTTAGAGTAATAATTCCTGAAGCTAATGTCTGCATTAGTATCCATCAAAATTTGAATTGATTTCATATCGGATTTATTTTCCAAATTAGGCTAAATCGCATTTAAGCTTCCAAATTGTTTGAGTCGTTGTTGGCATCACTTGGGTTAAGTTCAATAGCCGAGTTCTTCACTTTCTTTTATTGAATCTTCATTTCTAACTTGAAACCAAACCCATATTTTATTCGAAACCCAAAATTCCTAAACGACACATAAATACAAGCTTGAATCAAACAAACATCAACTAGTCCCGAGGAAAAATACGACCTGTGACCCCTTTACTACGTTTTCATATTTTTGATTGCAAAAAGGGTTTCCAGCTTTATTCATATTCTAAATCTGATGGATCCACACATTTCGTGACAACTTTAACTTAGCTAAATCGGGTCCGTCAGTAGCCCAGGGATGCCTCCCCACCAGATGGCAACCCTATTGTTCCTTCCACAACAGTCACACCCACGACCTTCAAGATTGTTGGCAAGCTGGTTGAGGTCTAGCCCGTTCTGGTTGCGGATCCCCCAGAGGAGCTCACCAGGGAGGTGGCCGAGGTCGAGGAAGAGCCCAGCCGAACCAACAAGACTCCAATGCCCAAGTAACTACCCCTGCAGCAAGACAGTTAGTCCCGACCCCTGGCTCTCCTGGGCAAGGAAGTGCAAATGAAGAGCAGGCCAACCAGCAGAATGCGGTACATGGATCCATCAATGTTATCTCAGGTGGCCCTATCTATGGAGATTCCAACCGGGCTCGGAAGTCCCAGGTCAGACGTTTGGAGATTCATCAGGTGGGTTGCAGTTCTGCCCAAGCCCAGGGGTCGCAGATTAGTTTTGGCCCTCAAGACTTGCAAGGTGTGGAAGTGCCCCATGATGACGAGCTGGTCATCACGGCGGTCATAGCGAACTACCAGGTCCACAGGACCATAGTGGATACTGGGAGCTCAGTCAACATCTTGTATATGAAAGCATTTGAGCAACTGCAGATTGAGGCCAACGAGTTACAACCTGTGTCCATGCCCCTGTTCGGGTTTACTGGAAATGAAGTCCAGCCCATCGGCTAAATCAAGCTGGCCATTTCACTCAGAGAAGAGCCCTTGAGGAGAACCAAATGGTCAACCTTTCTGATAGTGGACACTCCTTCAGCCTATAATGTTATCCTGGGAAGACCAGCACTTAATGAATTTAGGGCGGTGGCATCCACCTTCTACTTGAAGGTAAAATTTCCAGTGGGTGACCAAGTGGGAGAAGTCAGAGGAGATCAGAAAGTGGCGCGCCGCTGTTATGTTGATGATGTCCGAACAGAGGTCAGGAAGGCCTTTCGAGCCCCCCCAGCCAGTTGCAATATGGTCCAACCCTCTCCTGGGCTGAACTCCAAGAAGAAAGAGAAGAGATTCAGCTTCTGCCCGACCAGGAAGAAATGAAAGTGAAGATAGCTCTCGGGTTGCAGCCCGACCTCAAACAATAATTGGTGAGATGCTTAGCTGAGAATCAAGATGTGTTTGCCTAGGCGCAGCGAGACCTGAAAGAAGTTAGGCCAGAAGTCATGGAACACAAGTTACATGTATACCCTGATGTCAGGCCCGTGAAGCAAAGGATGAGGGACTTCAGTCCCGACCAAAATAAGATCATACAAGCGGAAGTGGAAAGACTCTTGGAGGCTGGGCATATCAGGGAGGTGCAATTCCCGTCCTGGCTGTCAAACATGGTGCTAGTCTCCAAGCCAGAGAACAAATGGAGGGTATGTATTGACTTCAAAGATCTCAACAAGGCTTGCCCCAAGGATTGATCAGATGGTGGACTCCACCGCGGGGAGCGAACTCATTTGCATGTTAGATGCCTACCAAGGGTATCACCAGGTGTCATTGTCTCCCGAGGATCAAGAGAAAGTTAGCTTCATCACAGTCGAGGGAACTTACTGCTATATGGTCATGCCCTTTGGACTCAAGAATGCCGGGGCTACATATCAGGGGCTGATGAACAAAGTATTAAGAGAGCAGCTCGAGAGAAATGTTGAAGTGTATGTTGATGATATCCTCATCAAATCTCTCAAGGCGGCAGACCTAGTGGCTGATGTCCAAGAAACTTATTGTACCCTTGAAGGTATGGTCTTAAGCTCAACCCAGCCAAATGCTTGTTCGGAGCCAAGAGTGGGAAGTTTCTGGGTTACATTCTGACTGAGCGGGGAATTGAAGCTAATCCGGGCAAGGTGAAGGCTCTGCTGAACATGCCACCCCCCAGGAACTTGAAGGAAGTACAACGCCTGACTGGAAGGATCACAACACTCTCCCATTTTATCTCTCGGTTGGCAGATCGGAGTCTTCCCTTCTTCAAGATTCTGTGCAAGGCTACTAAATTCCAGTGGGATGCTGAGTGTGATCAGGCCTTTGAAGAGTTGAAGTTATACCTGATCAGTCTGCCCGTCCTAGCTAAGCCTGAGGAAGGAGAGGTGTTATATGTATACTTGTCAGCTAATGAGGGAGCTGTGAGCGCTATACTAGTGAAACAAAAGGAGGCTGAGCAACAGCCTATCTATTTTTTTGGCACCTACTTAAGGAAACTGAGCGTAGGTATACTACACTCGAAAAATTAGCTTATGTACTTGTGTTGATGACTCGAAGCCTACACCCCTACTTTCTGGCTCATCCTATACGAGTGCTGACTAATAGTACACTCGGGAATGTGCTGATCAACCCTGAAGCCTCAGGTTGGATGGTTAAGTGGACTACGGAGCTGAGTGAATATGACATTCAGTACCTACCCCAGACTGCTATCAAGGCTCAGGCGTTGGCTGATTTTCTCAGTGAACTTCACACAGAGGAAGAAGAAGAGATTTGGAAGGTATATGTGGATGGCTCGGCCACTCGGGCAGGGAGTGGCATAGGAGTCTTGTTAGTTTCTCCTAAGGGAGATCAACTTCACCTGGTCATGCGTCCGGAGTACCGGTCCACTAACAACCAAGCAGAGTATGAGGTTCTCCTGGCCGGCTTGCAAGCCGCTAAACATGTAGGAGCCGCCCGGGTCATACTATACTCAAACTCTCAGCTAGTGACTCGGCAGTTGGCAGGGCAATTCGAGGTGAATGATGAGAAGCTGCAAACTTATATGGATGCTTGTAAGCAATTGCAGACTGAGTTCCAGGAAGTTCAGGTGTTACAGATCCCCCGAGGAGGCAATCTCAAAGCTGATGAGTTAGCTAAGTTAGCCAGTGCTATCACTCCATGGGTCTTCACTCGACCTTCGCCCCAGATCATGCTCGTGAATCAGATTGAACGAGAAGTAGAGGTAGAGGTACAGGGAGACTGGAGGGCTCCATTCATAGCCTACTTACGAGAGGGGATTCTCCCTACTCATCTCGAGCAAGCTCGGCTGATGAAGATAAGGGCGGCTCGGTTCACTCTAGTAGGAGATACACTATACAAGCGGGCCTTTTCTCGGCCACTGCTCAGATGCTTAGGAGAAGAGGAGGCGAATTATGTATTGAGAGAAGTACACTTGGGGTCTTGCGGAAACCATTCAGGAGGTCGGTCCATGGCCCGGAAAGTCTTGCTTGCTAGTTATTTCTGGCCAACACTCAAGAAGGATGCCGAGCAGCTAGCCCTCTCTTGTCTGTCCTGTCAGAAACATCAGAATGTATCCCACCGGCCAGTCGAGATGTTGAGGGCATCCACTGTGTCATGTCCCTTTGATCAGTTGGGCATGGATATAGTGGGGTAATTCCCCCTTGCAGTTGCTCAGAAGAAGTTCCTGTTGGTGGCGGTAGACTATTTCTCCAAGTGGATTGAAGCAGAGGCTTTGACTCGGATCACTGAACAAGCAGTAATTAAGTTCTTGTGGCAAAACATTTTCTGTCGGTATGACATACCACATAAGTGTTGGTGCAGGAAGCACCATATCGAACCTTGTTTTGATATTGGCAAAGGATTCAAAGTTAAGTACTATTTGTTATCTAATGTGCTCACTGAGTGTGCAGAAAGAAGTCCTGGCGAAGGGCTGCTGGGAATCTAAGACCTGGTGAAGGACTGCTAAACACCTAGCGAAGGGCTGCTAGGAGTCTAAGACCTGGCGAAGGACTGCTAGGCACCTGGCGAAGGACTGCTGGGAATCTAAGACCTGGCGAAGGACTGCTAGGAACCGAAGACCTAGCGAAGGGCTGCTAGGCACCTGGCGAAGGACTGCTAGGCAAAAGTCCAACGGGAGGAGCCGGTTGGCAAAAGGTAAACTCTCCTGAGAGGAGTAGGTGAGGGCGCGTTCCCCGTCGAGGGAACAGTAGGCGTCGGTTCGACCTAGGGTTCCATTTGGGAGACCCGAAGTCAGAACCAAGACAGCTAAGGTTGTATAAACCTAACATTTCTTGGCTTGTTTGTTGTGGAACTAACCTTGGATGCAGGGACAAAAGGAATGTGTTTCTGCAGCTCAGAACGCCCCAAAGGAGAGGGACAGCAGCTATGCTAGGCGCTCAGGAGGTCCCGGGCGCCCAAGGTCAAAGCCAAACGAGCAGTTGAGCAAGAATCGCTTCGGAAGCTCACTGGGTCAGGCACCCTCAAGCTCCCGGGCGCCCTAGATGCCTCGGGCACCCTGGGTCCAAGCCAACCAAGCAATCGAAGCGAATTCAGGCGAGAATCCAGCAGACCAATTCAACCGGGGTGCCCCCAGTGTCCCGGGCGCCCTCGTCAGCTCCGAGCCCGATTCTGGAGGGATAAGCACTAATCGAGCTTCGGATGAGAGTTCTCGGATCCGAAGGCACGTGTCAGGCGCCCCCAGCATCCCGGGCGCCCCCAGGAGTGCTATAAAAGGGGCTCGACCCCTCAGGTTCACAATCAACTTTTCCAACGCCTCTACGCTCTTTGACTCAAGCGCTCTACTCCGGAAACCTCCAATCTCGAGATTCAAGCGCCGACGATGACCCTCCGCACCGAAGTACGATTCACACCGGGCGTCGGTAACGAACAGTATAACTATTTTTTTACTTCACCATTACTGTACAAATCTTTGTAAAAACTTGCACGATTATAGAATTGCCCGCAGTAAACGGTCAAGGACCGTGGGCCTTGGAGTAGGAGCCGACCGTGACTCCGAACCAAGTAAAAATCCTTGTGTTCGTGTATGTTTTGTTTTAATTTTCCGCTACGCATTCTCTTTTCTAATCCGAAACATTTTCACGAAATTCACCCCCCCCCCCTCTATCGTGTTTTCTCGATCCAACAATAAGTTGGTCTCAGACAATGGTCGGTAGTTCCAGGGTCGGAGGATACGAGAGTGGTGTGAAGGCTTTGGGATCAAACAAGCATTCACCTCAGTGGCCTATCCCCAAAGCAATGGACAAGCATGTAGGATCGTTTATGGTGTGTTAGAGGGGGGTGAATAGCACTTTTTTGTCGTGAATCTCTACAGGATTGTTAGCGCAGTGGAAATACAAATAAAACAATAAATACAATGCTAACAAACCGTATTTAGTTGGTATCCACCCCGGCCGGGTGACTAATCCAACAATCCGTCAGTAGATCACTCCCCGGATAACCTCCAGCTATCACGTGTCGCTCCTTGTGGGTGGAGAAACCTCGCCACAACACTTTGGACGCTTTGTGAACACAATAGACTACTAACACACTTTTCCCAAGTGAGTTTCGTCAAGAAAAATAGTAGGAAACGAGCCCCTTTAAATAGGGCTCGAATCTGAAACAGCCGCTACCAGTCGACTGCCCAAATGGCAGTCGACTGATTCCACTCAGATTCGACCGTTGCAGTACAACGTTCGAATCCAGCTGTTCCAGTCAACACTAGTCGACTGCCTATGGGCCAGTCGACTGGGACACACCTAAGCCTAGGGTTTCACTCCCGAGTACAAGTCTCTCGCGCACTCAAACCCTCCCGGCTTAACCCCTGAGTACAAGTACTCATACTCAGCCTCTCTCAACCTCGTTGACTCTTTACCAGCAGTCTTGACTGTTGCCTTCACGCCCTCTTCATCTTCGGCCCTCGTCCATCGGATGCGCACGCAAGCCTCCAGCTTGCCTCCATGCCACCCTTCACGTACGCCTCGAAGTCCGTGTCCCTTGGCTCATCATCTCTGCTATCCAACGGTCCCTCAGATGCGCACGCAAACCTCCAGCTTGCCTCCATGCCATCCTTCACCTGAAGACGTCAACCAAGTCCATGCGTACCTGTACACCTGCACACTCATGTACACATGTGAGAACAACACAAATCCTAACTTAACCATGTTGCATACACATCAAAATATCATGATCCTCCAGATCATCTCAGGGCCGATTGCCCCAACAAAGCAGAGGTAGCCAACGGGGAGATCTTGAAGGGACTCAGGACTAAGTTGGACCATATGGGTGGTACCTGGGTGGATGAGTTGCCGGGTGTTCTCTGGGCTCTCCGGACCACCCCGATGGAAGGTTCAGGCTGTACTCCTTTCCAATTAGTATATGGCAGTGAGGCTATGGTTCCAATGGAAGTCGGATGTGAGTCTGACAGAAGACGCCTGTATGGTGAAGACAATGGGAAGAAAAGGCGCTTGGAGCTGGATCTGATTGAAGAGATTCGAAGTAAGGCAGTAGTTCGCATGATTGCTTACAGACAAAGGATGCAACATAGATATAACCAGAGAGTTATACCCAGAAGCTTTCAAGTAGGTGATCGGGTATGGAAAAGAGTCAAGCCAGTGGGAGAAGTGGGCAAACTAGAACCCCAATGGGGTGGACCTTTCCTGGTGATCGAGGCGTTGGGATCGAGAGCCTACTATCTGCAAGATGCTCAAGGAAAGAAGCTTGGAAGGCCTTGGAGTGCTACGCACTTAAGATTGTATCGTGAGGAGAGTCAAGATGAGTGACCCCTGTAATTGTATTTCCTGAATATGATAGTGAAACACAAGGTATCTGAAACAGGAAGATCCAAGTCCTTGCTAAGTGGGCATGTTCCCACGCACCCACCAGACTCGGCGCTGATCGAGCGTGGCGTTCCACGTTCGGTCAAGCCCGATCAGGCGTGGCGCTCCACGCTCGGTCAGGGTAAGCCAGACAATATCCAGACTCTTGCTCAGGCAAGTTATAAGTGGGCATGCTCCCACGCACCCACCGGACTCGGCGCTGATCGGGCGTGGCGTTCCACGTTCGGTCCGACCCGGTCGGGCGTGGCGTTCCACGTTCGGTCCGGCCCGGTCGGGCGTGGCGCTCCACGCTCGGTCAGGGTAAGCTAGACGGTGTCCAGACTCTTGCTCAGGCAAGTTATAAGTGGGCATGATCCCACACACCCACCGGACTCGGTGCCAATCGGGCGTGGCGTTCCACATTCGGTCGGGCCCGGTCGGGCGTGGCGCTCCACGCTCGGTCAGGGTAAGCTAGACGGTGTACAGACTCTTGCTCAGGCAAGTTATAAGTGGGCATGCTCCCACGCACCCACCGGACTCGGCGCCGATCGGGCGTGGCGTTCCACGTTCGGTCAGGCCCGGTCGGGCGTGACGCTCCACACTCGGTCAGGGTAAGCCTGACGGTGTCCAGACTCTTGGTCAGGCAAGTTATAAGTGGGCATGCTCCCACGCACCCACTGTACTCGGCGCCGATCGGGCGTGGTGTTCCACGTTCGGTCAGGCCCAGTCAGGCGTGGCGCTCCACGCTCGGTCAGGGTAAGCCAGACGGTGTCCAGACTCTTGCTCAGGCAAGTTATAAGTGGGCATGCTCCCGCAATATCCGTCGATCGGGTGTGGTGTCCCACGTTCGGTCGGGCCCAGTCGGGCGTGGCACTCCACGCTCGGTAAGGAATCAGTTGGTGTCCGAAATATTGTTCATACCGACTATAGATGGGCATGCTCCCACAATATCCACCGGCTGGACGTGGCGTTCCACGTTCAGACGGGATGGGCCAGGCAGTGACTAGCCTTTCGCTCAGGCAGTTGGTTAATTTGGTATGGCTAAGCAGTCAAGTACAAATAAACAGATTGATTCTGTTTAAACGTTGAAAAAGCCTCGAAATGGCTAAGTATGCGAACGTCTAGCCTCAAAAGGGGTGTAAGCCTTGAGAATGGCACATGTTTTCCTAGGGCCCCGAAGCAAGATTGTGGAAGTCAGTTAATTGAAAAGAGGTAAAGGCCAAAGTGCCGAGTCCGGGTACCGACCCAACCGAGCGAAAGTGTCGAGTCAGGGTACCGACCCAAGTCAGGGTACCCACCCGACCGAGCAAAAGTGCCAAGTCTGGGTACCGACCTGACGGAGCGAAAGTGTCGAGTCAGGGTACGTACTCGAGTCCGGATGCCGACCCCACCCAAGTCCAAGTCCCGATCTGACCAATCAATGATGCCAAATCGGGATGCCGACTCGATTGAGCCACGAAGCTGAGTCGGGGAGTGGGTCGGGCAAATAGGCAATGTCAAGTCCAGATCCTGACTTAACTTGGTGAAATCCTCACATCAAGATCCTGACTGGGCCGAGTAAAACTGCCGATTCAAAGCTATGGCTAAGTGGGGCAAACGACCTCGAGTCAGTTTCTCGGTGGTGACTTAACCTATATAGGCGAGTGTAATAAGTTATCAACCTCAAATAAGGATTCTAGTCTGGCCTAAAGGACCGGCCTTAAGCAAATAGCTCAAGTATCCTGAGTGAGTTACACTTAGCGAAAATTTCGTTCATTACAAACAACTAGCAAAGTAACACGACAGAAGAGTTGAAAAATAGAAAGCCACACAAGTAGAGCAAGGCCCAGGGCCATTACAAAACGAGGCCTTAAGGGCCGAGACAGATGAAAGAGTGCCATTACAAAATCTTAAGGCCTGTAAGGCCGAGTCATAGACGAAAGGAAAAGAACTGAACGATAATTTAAGTGAAAGGAGGGAAGACATCTTCTGGAATCATGGCCCTGATCCGAGTGGGCTTCACGACATTGGGAGGCAGGTCTACTGGAAGGTGGCCGGTGTCTTTCAGTTGTTGCAAAGTGCCCCTCATGCCGTATAAGATCATGCCGCCTGTGCGCTCAGACACTTGCTGAAGGAAGGGTTGAGACAGGATATAAGCCAGTCGGGACTCTTCGAGCCGAGCCGGCTCACCTACCTTGTAATCTTCTAGTTCCTTCTTCAGGCGAGCGATCTCAGCATCCCAGTCCCGTATTGTGGCATCCCGAGCCGCTCGCCTCTTTATTTGTCAGCTGGGTTTCCAGGGCTTGGAAGGCTTCCTTCTGAGCTGCCAACTCCGTTTCCTTGTTGGTTAGAGCTAGCTGGGTCTGGTTATAAGCTATGCCTGACTCTTTCAGATGTTGCTGAAGACCCTTGGATTCCGCTGCCCTCTTGTCCAGGTCAGAACGGGCTCGGGTGTGGCGAGCAAGGGCGGTTTTCTTCTCGGCCTCTACAGCGGCCAGCCAAGTGGATAATCAATCTACCTCCCTGGCGGCGTTAGCCATAGCTTGATGCTCCTCTTCTGACCGAGAATCCGCCTCTGATAGCTGCAACCTCAAAGCAATTATCTCAGAACGAAGGAGATTCACACCCTCATCACCCGGGGGATAGTGCAGTGGGCCAGTTTCATCTCCAGCTCCTTCACTCTCATCTAGCTGAGAGTTCGAGAGTGCGTCCCTACTGCACCAATACCCCGAAGGCGTGAAATGCCGAGCCTTCCTAACCACGCTCTCGGGGCTGGCCCAGCGATGGTTCGACCGACTCCCCAATGGGTCCATGTCAAGCTTTGAGGAACTTAGGAGGATATTCCTCCAACACTTCGCTAGCAGTCGGAGGTATCACAAGACCAGCCTCAACCTGTTTGCGTTGAAGCAGGGCCCGAAGGAATCACTCTGGGCCTACATTAAGATATTCAATGGAGTGGCACTAGACGTGCCAACCACTACACCCAAGGTGTTGATCAGTGTCTTCTCCCAAGGACTGCAGGAGGGAGACTTCTTCCAGTCACTGATCAGGAAGCCACCGAAGGACTCAGACAGCCTATTAGGGAAGGCTAAGGCTATCAAGTACATTAATATGGAAGAAGCACAAGCCGCTCAGAAAAAGAAGGCGGTTAACACGCCGACCCTGAGCCCCGCTCAAATAGTCGATCCCCGGGCGGGCCCATCCACAGCCCGCGGGGAGCAATCGACCGAGTGGGAATGGAGTGCAGGCACATGCAAGTGGCCCAGGGGTGTCTACCGACCCTCTGGAAGCCCTATTGCGCATTTCACCAGAGCAACACACACAATATGGAGGAATGCCGATAGACTGGGAGAGGTTAGGTTCTTGCCCGCCCGAGGACGGGGGCGTCAGGCATCTCCTGGACGCAGCTCGGGTAGGGGAAGTCCGGCGAATACCCCAGCAGCCGGGGAACCTAGACGGAACCCCCCGACTGCTCGTAACTTGTTCCCATGAGAGGAGCGAGCCGAGTCCGAAGAAATGGATGAGGAGCAGGTCAATTAGCAGAATGCCGTCTGAGGAGGAGTTCACGTGATCTCGGGCGGGCCGACCGGGGGAGACTCTAACCGAGCCCGAAAGGCACAGGTGTGCCGACTGGAGATCCATCAGGTCGGTACGAGTGTCGCACAAGCACAAGGGCCCCAAACCAGCTTCGAGCCACAAGATTTATAGGGAGTGGAGGTCCCACATGATGACGCCCTGGTCATCACAGCCGTGATTGCCAACTACCAGGTACACCGAACCATAGTGGACACCAGAAGCTCGGTCAACATATTGTATAAGAATGCCTTTGATGAATTACAGATCGAGCTGTCCCAGCTGGAGTTGGTGGCCACTGTTGGTGCAATCGACCCAAGTGTGATCGGGTAGATCATGAGTTTTGATGTGTATGTCAATATGATTAAGTTAGGATTTCATGTTGATCTAATATGTGTATGTGAGTGTGCAAGTTTGCAGTGTTGATGCAGTCTGACCTGATTGTTGTTTTGGTGTTGACACCGATTTAAGTTCGGTTGAGTGAGAATTGAGATCAGATAGTTAAGTTCGGATTAAGTGTACTAGTCAGAGAGGGCTCGGTAGCTCGTTCTCTAGACCAAGTTGAGTCGGAGAGGGCTCGATAGCTCATTCTCCGGACTTAGGTCAGAGAGGGCTCGGTAGCTCGTTCTCTGGACCGAGATGAGTCGGAGAGGGCTCGGTAGCTCGTTCTCCGAACTATGGTCAGAGCGGGTTCGGTAGCTCATTCTCTAGACTGAGATGAGTTGGAGAGGGCTCGGTAGCTCGTTCTTTGAACTTAGGTCAGAGAGGGGTCGGTAGCTCGTTCTCCGAATTCTGATTAGAGAGGGCTCAGTACCTCGTTCTCTGGACCGGGATGAGTCGGAGAGGGCTCGGTAGCTCGTTCTCTGGACTATGGTCAGAGAGGGCTCGGTAGCTCATTCCTTGGACCGGGATGAGTCGGAGAGGGATTGGGAGCTCGTTCTCCGGAGCAGACTAAGTCAGAGAGGGCAAGGGAGCCTGTTCTCTGGACTCAGGATCTAAATGAGTGGCTGGATCGGTCTGAAGTCCGATCAGGGAGTTGGCACAAACTCCCTTGATTCTAGATCGGTCACAGGACCGATCCAGGATGTCTGATCGGTCTGTTGACCGATCTAGAAGGCTTCTGAGGAAACAGAAGGTTTTCTGAATGGTCTGGTGACCGATCAGAAAACATTCTGTGTGGTCACAGAATGATATCTGATCGGTCAATGCGACCGATCAGAATGGACCTGGACTGATCAGGAAGTGACCTGATCGGTTAGTGAGACCGATCAAGCCCTTGGCTGATCGGTCAGTGAGACCGATCAGGTTGCCTTGACCTAATTCCAGAACCTACCTGATCGGTCACCTTGATCGATCAGGTGATTTGACCTGAATTTCCAGTAAGGTTAGAGATCGGTCACCAGATCGATCCCCTGGTCTCTAATCGGTCAGTGAGAACGATCAGAGCATCACTGGATCAATCAGGATAGAGTCTGATCGGTCAGGAGGTTGTCTGATCGGTCAAGGTGACCGATCAACACCTTAGAACTTTAATTCAAATTGTTGTCAGATTTCTGATTTGCTTCTGATTTGCTTCGCTAATGAGTCTGTAAGTGTGAAGATAACATAGAGCTGTGAAAGTCAAATGAAGGAGCAAGAAGAAGGGTTCAAAGTGACTTTTACCTATGCTATTTTGTTTGATACACATTTGCAGGTTTCAATGACGTTTGACCTGAAGCTGCAGCTGAAGAGGATGACTTCAGTGAGCTCAGAAGGGGTCAGTGAGTCAGTGGGTGACGACGCCGTGGGTCAGTGAGTGACGAAGCCTGTAAGTGTGGTGCAGAAGAAAAGCTTAAGAAGAAGCTGGCGAAGCAGAGGAGAAAAGGAAGGAACTAACAGAGATCGAAGAAAAGGGTTTTGCTGTGGTTGTGCTCTCTGTGTTCTTTCTTCTTGCTGTTTACTACTGTTATGTAGCATCCTTCTCATTGTCTCCTATGCTTAACTTGTTATTCGTCTATGACGTTTGTGGAGAGATTACTCCACCGAGAAGGAGAAGATTTTAGCCGGATTCACTCCGGGGCCTGATCTGTCGATGATCAAGGGATCACCCACCTCACGGGCACGCCAAGGAGTAGGGGCAAGTTATCCCCGAACCTTGTAAATCCTTGTGTTAGTTTCTGTTTATGTTTCTTTCTGTTTTGTTTTCCGCTGCTAGCTTGATCGAAGGGAGAAAGAAGCAAAGTTTTTAGTGGGTGGCTATTCACACCCCCTCTCTAGCCATCCCAAGATCCTAACATGCAGGATATATATAGACTTAGTCGGACGTCTTTGGGGCCGGTGAAGGATGGCATGGGAGACAAGCCGAGGGTTTACATGCATCCGAGGGACCGTGGACAAAGGAGGGACGATGAGCCAAGAGAAGCGGACATCGAGTCATACGTAAAGGATGGCATGGGAGATAAGCCGTGGGCTTGCGTGTATCCGAGGGACGAGAGCCAAAGTCAAAGAGGGTATGGGGCTGACAGATCGAGGCTGCTGGAGCAGGGACGATGAGCTGAGGGAACTGGACTTTGAGACATACGTGAAGGGTGGCATGGGAGACAAGCCGCGTGCTTGCATGCATCCGAGGGACGAGAGCCAAAGTCGAAGAGGGCTTGAAGGCAACAGGTCGAGGTTGCTGAAGGAAGAGTCAACTGAGTCATGAGGATTCGAGTGCTGAGAGAATTGTACTCGGGAAGGGAAATCCTAGGGTTCGAGTGCTGAGAGAATTGTACTCGGGAAGGGAAACCTTAGGTGGCAGTCGACTGATGCTTGATCAGTCGACTGAGGTAGAGCACAGAGACATCAGTTGACTGGTAATGGACCAGTCGACTGATCCAGTAGACCAGAATGCGAATCGTCAAGGCGGTGACATTTGCATTCACGAAGACCAGTCGACTGCTAACAGTCAAAACAAGATCGAGCTCTATTTAAGAGAGCTCGTGTTTGCCTATTGTTTCTTGGCGAACAAGCTTGGTTAGAGCATGTTAGTAGCCTACAAGTGCTCAAGTCGTGTCAAAGGATTGTGGCGAGGTTTCTCCACCCATAAGGAGCGAAAAGAGCTAGACGGAGGTGCTCCGGGGAATCATCCACCGAAGGATCGAGATCGTCCACCTTACAGACAGCCGTGGAGTAGGAGCTTTATCTCCGAACCACGTAAATAAGTGTGTCTTTCTTAGTTGTTAGTTTTAGTTTTTGTTATTCCGCTTGCGCACTAACAACTTGTAGGAAAAAAATCGAATCGAAAGCTATTCACCCCCTCTAGCTAAACGACAAGGTTCCAACAAGTGGTATCAGAGCGAGGTTCGCTCATCTATAGACTAACCGCCAAGAGAGCAAAAAGCTAGAGGAAATGGCGATTGAAAAAAGATTTGGGGATGACATCAACATTCCACCTTCCTACGATCGCGAGAGTTTCGAGTATTGGAAGATACGGATAAAGACATGGTTCGGTATGAATTGGAACTACATGATCGTGCTAGAAGAGCCATTTGAAGTTCCAAGAGATAAACATGTGAAAAGTCTCCGATCAAGATATTGGACTAAGGAGCAACAAGCCCAATCAAAGGCAAACGAAAAGGTAATTTCAATTTTAATCGATGTTTTACCTAATGATATAATTAGTAGTGTAGGTGAATACAAAAACGCACACGAATTATGGAAGAAGGTATTAGTGTTTCATGAAAATCCTACACAAGTTCAAGTAGAGGAAGAGCCCAAGGAAATGAGCTCAATGATCCAAGAAGAGGAGAAAGGAGAAAAAGATGCATCCATCTCATCAAGTGAAGTGGCACAAGAAAGTGAGAGATCATCCACTTCATCAAGGAAAGAAGAAGAGGTCTCCACTTCAAGGATTGAGGGGGAGAAGAGACCATCCTCAATACTGGAGCAAGAAGAAGCGTCCACCTCCACCAAAGCAAAGTTTAAAGATCACGTCATTTGCTGGGGATGCAACTAGAAGGGACACTACAAGGACAAGTGTCCATTAGGTAAAAAGGAGGTAAACCCTAAACCCAAGCCAATTCCTTTAAAATCTAACATGGGTTGTAGGGAAAAGAAGGAGAAAAAGTACATTATGTGCTACACGTGTGGTGAGCTAGGACACTACCACACCAAATGCTCAAGGAAAGGAGAATTCAAGAAATTGAAGCATTTGAGGAATTGGGAAAAGGAGAAGAAGAAGAGTTCATATCAAGGGGGAGCTACAAGGGTAAGGGAGGTAATCCCTAACCCTAAGTTTTTTTTCCAAATTCCGCTATGTGTGGTAGAAATAAAGAAAATTGTTTACCTTTGCATATTAATAATAATGAAAATTATTTACCTATGCAAAATTTTGGTTTTAGATATTGTGATAGAAATAGGGTTAATACTGCCTATCAAAATCCTAAGGAATCGATGTATCATGATAAACCTAGGATTTTTAGACCTAAAGATCAAGACATTGACCCAAAGAGAGGGAGACACATGCCTAGACAAATGGGTAGATCTAGAGACGCCCAAGGTGGACATGGTGATACCAAGGTTAAGAACCTAGAGAGGGAAAATCAAGTCTTGAGGGCAAGGCTTGATGAATTAGAGAAAGCCCTAGAAAGATTCACTAGTGGATCTAAGGGTTTAAGCATGGTGTCGTGAAGTCAAAACTCCAACAATGATAGACCGGGTCTAGGATACCAATCTATTAGATCAAATGCTATTAAAAAGTCATATGCAAGGATGTCATATGACTATGGCAAGGGGAAGGCCAAAAATGGCAAGGGAAGGCCATTTAAAGGAGAGAAGAAGGATTTAACCAAGGGCAAGATGTACAGAGTCAAAAAGTTAGGGATGTAGGTCAAAAAGTACCGGAGGTACACCTGTGTGGCCTTGCCATGATAGATGAGTCACCTAGGGAGGTGACTAAGGCTAAGAGCTCAAGGGGGAGCTCTAAGAGTCAAGTTGGGATCCATAGTCAATGGATCTCAAGAGGGTTTCTCCAAAAGGACTAGATGAATTATGGAATGTGCCAAAGGATTTGGAGACAAATTTAAGACTTAATTCTAGAGATTTGACACATTAAAAGTAATGTTTCATGCAAAAATATGATAATGGAGCTACATTGCATAAAAATTGGTTCTTCATGTGGAAATGTCATATAAATCGATGCTAAGGTTGCATTGAGGTTGGAGATGAGAAGATACATCAAGGAGAGATCAAAACTAGGATTTTAGGTCAAGGTTCAATTGAATCATTTAGATAGTTTTGAGTTTTGTATCAATCTTGGGATTAGTGATAGATACATGGGTAAATGTATTTTTCCCAAGTGGGCATGGGTACCACAAATCTCTCCAAAAAATTTGAGAATTTTTTTAAGATTTGTGAAATTTTGGTTGCATTTCTGAAGTTGGGTCAGAAATGCTGAAATATAGGGTACCCGTCGACTGATGCAGATGCAATCGACTGGTCCAGTTTAAATCAGAAACTAGGTTATTCAATACAGCAGTCGACTGATCCCCCATCAGTCGACTGATCCTTTTGTTTAGTTCATCAGTCGACTGGTCCTGGGGCAGTCGACTGATGCAGGGAATCTTTTAAAAGAACAGCCGCGCGGGGGGGGGGGGGCGGCCGAACCTAGGGTTTCAGCGCCGCCCCTTGCGATCTCTCTTCTCCCTCGACCTCCCTAACTGCTCCAAGCCTTCCCAAGGTCCTCAAATCGTGTTCCTAGCCTTCCTTTCATCTTAGATCCAAGGCTAGGGTAAGAAAAACCTCCTCCTTATTAAGTCAATCTCGATCATTCGCTATCATGCAACGACCGGAGAAACGGTAATGGATCATTTGTCTTATTTTTATCATTTTATTCGTGATTCATGACTAACTCGTCAATTTATGCATGTTTACCTTATTTTTTTCCTCTTGATTGGGTCATTTGTGGTACATGCATATGGTGGTTGCATTTAGGGCTAGGGGAAAGAAGAGGGTTGGTGAGGGATCATCCCAACAGCGGTCCCTAGATCCTGAGGTACCTCGGTTCCGTTCCGAGGCTTGCCGACAGATATTTAACAATGCTAACTTTATCTTGATGAACTGTAGATATCTCAATCAAGCATAATTCCAGGAGATCACTCCCCACATTATTGAGATAATCATACATTTTGGTTTAGAAAAGCTAGTTTACTATCAACGTTATGTTATTATTGACCTATGCAAAGAGTTTTATGCCAATCTTACGTGTATTAATACCGATGACGGTACATATGAGTCTATGGTACAGGAGGTTACCATTCCTTTCACATTTGCATTATTAGGATCATTTTTAGGGTGTCGGGCTTCCGATAACCCATTCACATGTTTCCCCACCGTCACTGAACCATTGACCTTGCCCAATGCCACCGTTGATTAAATCTATTGTCATTATTTTGACAATCCTCGCCCTCCTCTACAGCGTATTTTTATAACCAGACGTATGAGTCCAGTTAGCAACGTTTTGTATAAAATCATCCTAGACTGCATTCTACCTATTGTCACCAAGGGGAGGTCAAAGATCTGGCTACCTCACTTGGTGATGATGTATGCAGATATACATGTCATTTGGTCATATTTTGACCGAATTCTTTTTGTCTAGAGGTATTAGGACCACTAGGGGTCAGGTACATCAATTGTCAAAGGACTATGATCAGATTGGCTCTCGGCGGCTTTCCTTGGCTGGGATCGAGAGACGACAAAGAGTGTTGGTCTGGCATCGTCGTCAGGATTCTTCCAACTCTGATGATGAGGAGGAGGCTGCTCCTGCTGGGATTACAGAGGAGTGGTTCTCCCGGCTAGAGGCAGAGGTACATGGACTCAGGGAGGACTTCCAGAGTTTTCAGGGGGAGGTTCACGGTCTCCGGGAGCACTTTCAGAGTTTTCAGCAGCGACAAGATGACATGTATGACATGATGCAGCGCTAGAACCTTATGTGTCAGGCCCCTCCTCCTTATCCTTCAGGAGATGATATGTAGTCCTAGCATGGTTTGGTGATAATGGTGTTGAGAGTGTATCTAGCTTAGGCATTTTTATTATCTCTTAAATACTATTTTTGATATTATACTATTTGGGGATTTCAGGGCTATGGCCCTTGTAGTACTTATATATGTTTTTCATATGCACTTTTAATTGATGATTTAATGGTGCTTATATGAGATGTTATTGCTTTGTTATTATGGTTGTATGAAAAGTTCAATATATCTTCTATCAAGGGTTTATGGTATAAAGGGGAAGTTTTTATCACTTGTTTTGTCTTGAGGATCTATAGGAGAAAAGGGGGGAGGTTTGAAAACATTTCTATGTTTTAAATGGGATAGGATAGACTTGGAAAATATATGGTTTCAAATCTAGAATGAAAAGTTGATACAAAGAAGAGGTTTTTCAAAGAATTGGAATTTTTGTCAAAAAGTCAAGCATATTTGGTATTTTCATGAAACTATATTTTTCTATGATAGAATACATCATAAGAAACATGCTTGTAAAATTTCAGAATTTTTTGAATTTTGTGGAATTTTTTAGGGGTTTCTGAATTTCGGCTAGAAATTCAGAATGCAGTGTATCAGTCGACTGATCTTTCTGTGGGATTGCGTTTCGAAGGCACCAGTCGACTGGTAACTGACGTAGTCGACTGGTACCTTTATTTTTTGATTTCTGGGGGTTTTTCAGAAATAGAAAGTTGTTCTCATTGATACTAAGGTTAGGATTGCTTGAGGCAATCTTTTTGATGGTGTCAAAGGGGTAGAATTTGTGGTTTATGTTAGGTTTGACTTAACTTGTGACTTATGGTTTAAGGTAGTGTTGACTTAACTTGTGGTTATGGGAAATTGAAAATTATATGGAGGGCATAGGTTAAGGGGGAGGATGCATGTTTATGCTGCTTACTATGTCTGTAATTTTTAATTGCTATTGTTATTGTTGTTTTTGCACCTAACTTAAACATATTGTCACACATCAAAAAAAGAGAGATTATTGGTGCAATTGGCCAAGTGTGATCGGGTAGATCATGAGTTTTGATGTGTGTGTCAATATGATTAAGTTAGGGTTTCATGTTGATCTAATATGTGTATGTGAGTATGTAGGTTTGCAGGATACACATAGACTTAGTTGGACGTCTTCGGGGCCAGTGAAGGATGGCATGGGAGACAAGCTGAGGGCTTACATGCATACGAGGGGCCGTGGACAAAGCAGGGGCGATGAGCCAAGAGAAGCGGACTTCGAGGCATACGTGAAGGATGACATGGGAGACGAGTCGTGGGCTTGCGTGCATCCGAGGGAGGAGCGCCAAAGTCGAAGAGGGCTTGGGGCGACAGATCGAGGCTGCTGGAGCAGGGACGATGAGCTGAGGGAAGCGGACTTCGAGGCATACATGAAGGGTGGCATGGGAGACAAGCCGTGGGCTTGCATGCATCCGAGGGACGAGAGCCAAAGTCGAAGAGGGCTTGAAGGTAACAGGTCATGGCTGCTGAAGGAAGAGTCAACTGAGTCATGAGGATTCGAGTGTTGAGAGAACTGTACTCTGGAAGGGAAATCCTAGGGTTCGAGTGCTAAGAGAATTATACTCGGGAAGGGAAACCTTAGGTGGCAGTCGACTGATGCTTGATCAGTCGACTGAGGTAGAGCATAGAGACATCAGTCGACTGGTAATGGATCAGTCGACTGTGTTGGGGCAATCGGCCCAAGTATGATCGGGAAGATCATGGTTTTGATGTGTGTATCAATATGGTCAAGGTTAGGGTGTTATATTGTTTGTAGGACTTGGTGAGTCACACGTAGAGGACACATCCGAGGGACGAGAGCCGAGGGAAGAGAACTTCAAGGGCAAGCCGGGAAGTGGACTTCAAAGGGCACACGTGAAGGGTGGCATGGAGGCAAGTCGAGGGCTTGCGTGCGCATCCGAAGGACGATAGCCGGTGGAAGAGGACTTCAAGGGGCAAGCCAAGGGAGTATACTTGAAGGCACACGTGAAGGAGGGTCGGCGGAGTGAGGAAGAGTGCTTGTGTAACTTGGGCAGTCAACTGGGGAAAATCAATCGACTGTTAGAACTTCCCGAGACATCAGTCGACTGCCCATGGGGCAGTCGACTAGTAACCCCGAAAAACTAGTCGTTGGGCTAGCCGTTGGCTAGCCACTTCAACAGAACCAATCGACTGTCCCAGGGGTAGTCTACTGGTATCGGGTTGGACTGCTTTTGGAGTTGTCCTTTACTCTATTTAAAGGGTGACTTTTGGGCAAGTCAAAGGTATGGTTCTTGAGGGTACCAGGGTGTTGTGCTCAAAGTCTCCAGTTCTTCCTCTCAACCTTAATTCCATCTTGTAAAGAGGAAGACGACAACCTTGTGAAGGTTTTCTCCACCTTGAAGGAGGTTTTTCATAGTGGAGCTTGTGCGTGCGTGTGGATCATTGGATTAGGAGTGATGATAGGGAGAGTGAATTTGGGAGAGTGAATAGGAGAGTGAATGACGTGGCAGTTATTGTATACACGTCCGATCGACGATCGGACACCACCGGCGGCCTTCGGCCGTCGCCCCGAACCAAACTATACCCTGGGGGGCACGGTGAACCCGTCGGGGATCGCCACAATTGCGATCTCGCATCATTGACCGTCGATTTCAATGGGTTCACCGTTGCCGGCCATCCTGACGAGTTCACCGTCCTCCCAAGGTATAGTTTGATTCGGGACGACAATCAGAGGCCGCCGGTGGTGTCCGATCGTCGATCGAACATGTACACATTAGCTGGACGTCATTCACTCTCCCATTCACTCTCCCAAATTCACTCTACCAATCATTACTCTTGGATTAGTCACCTCCCTGAAGTGGATACCAAGTAAACAAAGGTGTTAACATTGTTCTTATCATTTTTATTGTTTTTATTTGTGTTTGGCTAACAAGTTTTGTAGAGAATCGAAAGCAACTATTCACCCTCCCTCTAGTTGGGCCCCACTATCTAACAAACTGGTGTCGACCAGAATGCAAATCGTCAAGGCGGTGACATTTGAATTCGCGAAGACCAGTCGTTGCCCCTGGGGCAGGCGACTGGTAACGTCCAAAACAAGATCAAGCTCTATTTAAGAGAGCTCATGTTTGACTATTATTTTTTGGTGAAACAAGCTTGGTTAGAGCCTGTTAGTAGCCTACAAGTGCTCAGATTGTATCAAAGGGTTGTGACGAGGTTTCTCCACCCATAAGAAGCGACAAGAGCTAGCCGGAGGTGCTCCGGGGAATCATCCACCGAAGGATCGGGATTGTCCATCTTACGGACAGCCGTGGAGTAGAAGTTTTATCTCCGAACCACGTAAATAGGTGTATCTTTCTTAGTTGTTAGTTTTAGTTTTTGTTATTCCGCTTGCACACTAACAACTTGTAAGAAGAAAATCGAATCGAAAGCTATTCACCCCCCTAGCTAAACGACAAAGTCCCAACAGCTACTCCATTGTTCAGGTTCATCGGAAACCAGGTGCAGCCGATCGGGCTGATTCGCCTAGCCATCTCCTTAGGCGAGGAGCCACTGAAGAGAACAAGATAATCCACCTTCCTAATAGTGGACGCCCGCTCGGTCTACAATGTGATTCTGGGCCGACCGGCCCTCAACGAGTTTCGGGTAGTAACCTCAACCTTCTATCTCAAGATCAAGTTTCCGGTTGGCGACCAGGTCGGGGAGGTCAAGGGAGATCAGAGGGTGGCCTGCCGAGGCTACGTGGACGATGTCCGAATTGAGAGTCAGAAGGCTCAGTGCACGCCCACTAGTTGTAATATGATGCAATCCTCTCCTTGGGCCGTGCTCCACGAGGACAAGGAGGAAATTCAGCTGCTCCCCAACCGGGTGGAGTCCCACGTCAAGATAGCCGCGGGTTTGCCGAGCGAGCTAAAGGAGGCACTGCTGGAATGCTTGACAAGGAACTACGATGTGTTCGCCTGGTTGATAAGGGAATTGAAGGGTGTTCGACCAGAAGTGGTCGAGCACCACCTTCACGTATACCCTAATGCTAGGCTAGTGAAGCAGAGGAAGAGATATTTTAGCACGGAGCGGAACAAAGTCATCCGAGCTGAAATCGAGAAATTGCTGGAGGCCGGGCACATCTGAGAGGTCCAATTTCTGGCCTGGCTAGCCAACGTGGTGCTGGTAGCTAAGCCCGACAACAAGTGGAGAGTCTGCATCGTGGAGAACTGACCGAGTGAAAAAGGGTTCGCTGAGTGAAGAAGGAGAATCCATAACCGAGTGAAAAGAGGAGAACTGACCGAGTGAAAAAGGGTTCGCCGAAGAAGAAGACTGAAGGGTGGTCGTTGCCGGAGGTCGCCGAAACCCTAGCAGAGGACACACCAGTAGCAGTTCGGCGTGAAAAGTGAAAAGCGATGGTGAAAACTGCGGGCGGAGAGGCCTATTTATAGGGTCGGGCGAATGATGTCAGTCGTCCGATAGTGATCCGGAAAAAGGGGGGGACAAGATCTGGGTCGTCCGATCAAACCCTTGGTAATTCCTGAGGCTCGGCAACACACGTGCATGTCGCCCATTCGGTGTGTCAGCGGCGAACGTTTCGTGACCTGGTAAGCCATTAGCCATCGGACGCGTGACCCCAGCAATTAATGCGGGAATAAGTACGAAAGATTCAAATTGACCTGGTAAGAGTCGGGGACAAGACAGATAAGACAGGCAGAGGGCACAGGGTCGGCACGCCGCTAGGCGGTCGAGGGGTAGGCAACGCAGACCGGTCAGGCAAGCATCCCACTCAGGGGTGCCAGGCTTGCTCTGAACTAGTGGTCCAGCCAGTCAGACTAGGCGCCTCCTTCAACTAGACTCGAAGGGGATGCTTATGATCCCGGCCTAACTCACGTGTCGCTCGGTCGGCCAGCCTAACACCACATAAGTTAAGTAGGAACTACATAGGGCAAATGGACTAGTCCAGTTGGCAGGGCAAGGATCCCAAAGATCACTCGACCCGGAGCACCCGACTGAGTGGTTAGGTATATGTACCCCGAGCCCCTGAGGGAAAACGCCGGGTGTCCGATCCCGTCCGATTCTCGAGGCGCATGCTACCTTAGCCCTTAGCGATAGGTATCGACTGCCAATCCTAGGGCCATCTGGGTCACCTCCAGAGGGCATCCAGTCGGCGTTCTCTCCGCGACTTAATCATATGACCCGGGACGAGGCGGATTGACCAAGTCCGCGTACTCCCCGACTCAGGAAGTGCCCTGTTTCACTCGGAGACATTAATTGCACGACTCGATTTCGCTCGGGTCAGCCGGTTGGAGATCCAGCTTGGGATCTGCCCCTTTCTTGATAACATCCGCCCTCTGACGTGGTGCTGGCAGGCGTGGTACGAGAGTCGGCGCAGGCCTTACCCCGTTCGTACTCGAATCGCGGATATCCCGCTGACTCTGTACTTCTCTGGTACATCCTGGCATTCCGCGCCACACCACCCCTTACCTGTGTCAGACTAGGCGAAGCCGATCCGTACCATTCTGCGAGTTGGCAAATACCCATGCCCCTGTCTCCGCTAGGTACAAAAGGACGGCAGGCGCGGATAGAAGCTGTCAACTCCCTTGGCTATATACCTCCGCATTCCCCGTTGCAGGTACGCTCGCCCGAGTATTTTGTCTACTGTTCTATTATTTTCCTGCTCTTCCATTGGAGACTGACTTGACGGTCGGAGGGCTTTGCCGGAGACTTTTTCCGGCGGGTTGCTAACGATCATTTCCTTGTAGGTCGGAGCCAACATCGGTAATACTCGGGTCTACTTTACTCTTGAGAGTCCACCTCACTCTGCGACAGGATCAGACACGAACAATGTACATGAGTATAAGCTCATTTAAGTATTTAATTATTTGTGTTTGTGTAAAAAAGTTTTAATTTGTGAGCTCCGAGTATTCACTCCTTCCCTTGAGTCGTAGTCAAGCCTATGTCATCGCCGATCCTATACTATCTTGGGATTTAGATCGAGGTCATTTTGTAGGAAAGGGCTTGTCCTTTTTGGTTCATTTTTTTTTTCGTCTTAAGCTACGTTCATCCATGAGGAAAGAAATTAAGACACATGAATGGAAAAAAAGAAAATTTTCTATTATTTTCCTTTGATTACTTGTGCAATAACTTGGGTGGAAACAATCTAATAACTCTGATAGTGTGAATAAACTTCCATGAATATTTTTCAATTTTATCTTAGTGTCCCGATAGAAAATTTCCGCGGGCTAAGTGGATCTTATTCAAACTTAATCTATTCAAAAAATTAAATACTTAAATTATAAAAAAATATGAAAATAATTCAAAGTCTTTTCTATAAATAGATTTTAGGATGAGAATTTTTCTCCACGGATAGTTTTCAACTAAGCAATTGAAAATGTATCTTCATCGCCTTTGAACACTCCCCTCGTCTTTGCATCAAGCCCTTGTTGTCCTCCATTGAGCTACCCAACAAAGAGGAGCAACGCGCCTGAATCCCATAAACCTAGCTAACAATAGTTACTGCTTAGAGGCCACTCTATCCTTGTTAGGATGGTAAACGAGCCAAGTTTTGAGATGTTCAAGCTTGTCTGATAAGGTAACCGAATCAAGCCGAGCTTAAAATTAATTAAACTTTTGAAATGATTACTCAAGCTGGGCTTGATTTATTTTTTATGAGTTTGAAAACAATGATTAATGAGGTTTTTCAACCTCGGACGACCGGCCGACCCGACGGAAGTTTCCCACCGGCCGCCAGGGTAAATCGAAAAGTGCTCCCGGTGGGCGGTCTAAAAGCCCAACGTCTCAGGGTTCGCATCTCATTTGGAGAAAAAATTTCTGCAAAAATGTCGTAGTTGGGGATCAAACCGCGGATGTCTAGGATAGCAATTAGTCGCCCTACAACTGCACCATAGCCTCGGGGCATTTTTTTTAGCTTGAGCTTGTTTGAAATTTGGCTTGAGCTTGGTTTGTTTAGATATTACGAGCTCTTAATTCAAGCTTAGCTTTAACTTGGTTCAAGTTTAATTCGTTTAGATATTATCAAGCTCTCAATTCAACTTGTTTGATTGGTTATTCAGCTTGATAATTCAGACTTATTCATTTATTTTATTTTTGTGTTAATTTAACATATTGATAAGAATTTTATTAATAAATATTGTTCCCGAACGTTAATGAACTGAAGACATATGTGTTCAATCTTGTTTGTTTAGTTTAATGAGTTGTTCAAACTTATTTATTTAATTAATTCTGTATATATTGAATGAACATAAGTTTATTCATGAACGCTTGATTCATTTACGGACCTAATCCTCATTATTTTCTAGACTTGCTAACAACCATTCGACCTTTTCCCTTGTCTCTGCTCTACTCATGTGTACGTGTGGGCACATGTTATTGAACCTTCTTGACAATAGCGGAGTCAACAATTTTATAACCTCCGAGTTCATTTTATAACCTCCGTGTTGATCCCGAGTTGATCAAAAGCTCCAGAGCTATCTACCTCTCACACATGATCTTTCTTAAATCCTAACTACAACTCCTCCTAAATATTGTTGGCCCCAGTTAAATCTAGGATAGAGTAATATGTTATTCTATTTTTTTTTAATTAGCATCAGATATCCAAGTTATTCGGCTTGACTAATCTTAGAAGTGACTATTTCGTCCTACGAAAATTTTTATCGGCCATCAAGATAAATCGAAGAGTATTCTTAAAGACCTATCGAAATAGTCAATATTTTCGAATCCACTATCTATTAAAAAAATATCTCAAATAATATATCACAAGCTTCTTTGTAGCAAAAGTTATGTACCATTCTAATTAAATTTGTCAATATAAAACTTCTATTAAAATTGATAACTATTGCTTTACACAAAAAATTATTAAAATGTAAGCCGCCACCCCTTAAACTATTACCCATGATCCCATTTGCAGTAAAATAATCTTCAAAAAATAATAATAATAAAAAAATAAGACTACCCCACTCTCACCAAGTTCATGCTTTTTATAGAAGTCCACTTTTGCTGTGTATAAATAGCCTCGCGATCTCTAGCCTTCCCCCGATCCACGGCAAAAGCCTTGATTTCCAAGAGAAGAGGAATAAAAGATAAAATCTTTGAAGAGATGTGCGGCGGAGCGATCATCTCCGACCATATCTCGCCGGTTCCCTCCCGCCGGGTAAGGGCTGAGCATCTCTGGTCCCGCGGTAATAGGAAGAGCAAGCAACTCAGGGTGGCGGTCGACGACGACTTCGAGGCTGACTTCGAGGAGTTCGATGATGAGTCGGAAGAGGAGGTGTACGACGACGAAGAGGAGGTTGATGTCAAGCCCTTTGATTTTGGGTCCAGATCGTCCTTCGCTCAAGGTAACTAGAAAATTTCGTTGCCAAACTTCCGAAATAGGGTTTTTAGACTTTTGATTCTTTCTCCGGTTAATTTGGGAAGATTTCTAATTCGATTTCTTCACCGAGGTAAGTTAATGATTCTCTTATGTTTTCCTTTTTCCCATAAGGTTCCGTTGCACTTTTAAGATCTTTCTTCAGGAGGAAGCTGTAGTTTGAGGATGCATCAAATTCTCTGTGTTTGTTAAACTGTGAACGGTAGATTGATCCGAGATTTATTTTCAACGTTCACAAAATTGGGAATTGCCTGACGCTTAGATCTACAGGAACCATCTATATGGTTGTGAAGGATATAGGGTTCGCTTAAATTATTTTAGTCGTACCACATCTGATACGGGAACAAAGTGAAGATAGAACAAGTAAATGAAGAACTGAGTGGAGCCTAAGCACTTGGATAAGTATCCTTCATATGCACACACCAAGAGTCTCCAAATAGTTCGAAAACTCGCTAGGATTGCCCTAACTATAGGCGTTGAGTACCACCCTCCCCCCAATTTGGTGTAGTTTGTCCTTCGAATATTGGTAATAGTTAGAATTTTTACCCACTTGGAAAAGGAGTGCCAACTTATATGTCTATATGGAACTAATGGTCTGTTTGGGAGGAGGTGAGGGAGGTGTGAGTAATGAAAGGTAATGTTTACCCCTGTTTGGAAGAAGATGAGGGAAGGAGGTGAGGGGAGATAGGGCGAACTGTTACCCTCCCTTATCCCTCAAATGACCTATTTTCTTACACTCTAAATCGGGGTGTAAGGAAGTTACCTTCCCTTTCCCTCCCTTCCCCTTCCTTCCCATTCCATTAATGAACCTCCCCTCACCCCATTCAAACAGAGGGTTGACATGTACGAATATAGATTTTGAACAATTGTCCCTACTTCTCTTCCGATAGCATACTGAATTTAATTTTGAGAGTTGTGTATGGAGAACCAAATGATTCCTTCCAATTATCTTGGTTAACATTTTGAAAAAAAAAATGTAAAAGTGTAAAAATGATAGATTTGGTGAAATTTCGTGTTGTCAACTTGGGTTAGATACTCTTTAATCTTGCAGGGGGCTTAACTACTCTCAGATCAAGAGATCTTGGAGGATCTTCTGCTAAGTCAGCCAAAAGGAAGAGAAAGAATCAATTTCGTGGAATTCGTCAGCGTCCATGGGGCAAATGGGCAGCTGAAATTAGAGACCCATGCAAAGGGGCTCGAATTTGGCTTGGTACATTCAATTCTGCTGAGGAGGCTGCAAGAGCCTATGATGCTGAGGCTCGCCGAATACGTGGAACGAAAGCCAAGGTGAACTTCCCCTCTGCAGCCAACCGAGATGCCAAAAAGCTCAACTTAAAACCTAACACCATAAGGGGACTGAAGCTGAAGCATCCAGAAAAACATGAATTCATGGAGTTGAAGGATCTGAACAACCAAAATTGTGAATTCTATTCTACCACGGGTCTCTTGGAAGAAAATGTAATGAAGCCTGTCTCTTTAAATCCGTCTTCAAAGACAAAGCCTATTATGTCCTTTGAAGGTCTAAGCTTCCACACGGATGAGGGAAGTAACAATTTTGGTCATCCAGGATTTATGTGTGAACAAGAGGCCAAATCCCTTGAAATTATTTCAATTACCACTTCCACAGTTATCCAAAACAATGATACTGGATCACTAGCAGTCAATAGCCATCTGAACAATTCCAACGAGAACAACGGAGTGCCAGTTTCTGAAGATATATCTGATTTCGATGCCTACATAAAGCTCCTGCAACTTGCATACCTTGAGGGGACTTCTGATCCGTCGATGGACTGTCTGTTTGGTGGAGAGCTGACCCAGGATGATCAGAGTGCAATGAACCTCTGGAGCTTTGACGACATGCCCACGGCGGGCGGTGCCTACTAAGGGACTTCAGCTATCTCTACCAGTGTACTATATGTATAAAGGCAAACAAGTATCAAATCTTCCCATGCTTACACGTATCTATCTCTTTGTGGAGAACAAATTGGTATTTTCTCTTGCCTTATATTTACTTTCTCAGGAACCAATACCGATAAAGGGTAGCAAGAGATGGACTATTATGAATCTATGTGGAATAGAATATGGTTTTCAGAACAATCATCAAGAACGGCATTATTTTGCTGCCATGTAAAGTGCCTTATCTTGTAACTTTTGCACTTGAATACGCTACTATGCTCGTGACGTTATTGTTGTATTTATACAAGTTAATGGTGTATTTTCTGCATTTTCTTTTTCAAGAGATGACATGCCTTTAACATGGCTGCATTGAGCTTTCATTGTCTATCTTTTTCCATTGTTATCTCCTCATGGTCTACATTTATGTGAGGCTAAAATTGATTGTGCATGTGTTAAATGAATTGTAAACCCAGGCACTGTTCCACAATATTGTCGTCATCTTCTGTGGCTTGTTTCACTGAATTCTAAGTCTGGATCATGTTACCGGTGAATAATATATTAGTTCTATCTTTTGTCTTTTTTTTTTTTTTTGCTTTATGTGTAGGTAAGGGTGAACAAAGATCGATTAAATTGTATTAATCCATCAATTGAAATTTTGTTTTTTTAATATATATATATATATATATATATATATATATATATATATATAATTTATTCAGTTTGATTTTAGTTTATTAGACCATATTATATGTTGCCTTGGTATATGAGATGTGCAAAAGTAAACATTAAACTTGAATTTTAGCGTGAAACCATGTAGAGGGTTTTAAATTTAATAGAATAAAGATAATATATAAAATTTTAGTTTAATAATATTAAATATGATGAGATAATTATTAAGATAAAGATGACGAATTATCTCTAAGTAAGAGTCTTAAATATTTAGAATTACTTTTATAAAACGATAGAAGAATTGAGAGATACAAGTGAGATGAATAAAATTAAGGAGAGTGTCATTTTTTTTTCTCAAAATACTTCTAAGACTTAAAGAAAAGTTTTACAAAACAACAGTTAAACTTACTATGTTATGAAACTGAATATCGAGTTATGATTTAAGCACATGATGTACGATATAAAAGGATGGACACGATAAAAAATGAAAATATTAAAAAGTCGAGATTGCACCTCTTGAGGAAAAACTTTGGGAGATATGTTTAAGACGATAAACTTAGATGATCAATAAATATCTCAGTTAAACGATATAAAACTATAATCAATGTCATGCCCCCAAAGGACTATGCTCGCTCGAAAATCGGACAGCACCTCTCCTGTACGGCGGATAATCTGAAACTTATACATATACATCTCCACACATATAAAATAAGCTTAGCCACGCTTGACTGGTATTCACACATTCACAACCACGCAGTTAAATATTTTGTATAATAAATGATAACCATAATAAGTAAATATTCGTAAACCAAATGTAGCATATCAAAATCCAGCGGAATTAAATAAATACACATCCATAGAGAAAATAAATACCATCTAAAACGAAAAACATAACTAGGGTGACATCAATACGATAAGAATGCTATGAGGGTACGAAAATAAATAAAAATAATACTCAAACTGGGACTGATAGCTGGATCCTCTTTTGACGGCACGAGACACAGCTATTAACTACCTGAAACAAAAAGAAGAACAAGAGGTCGTGAGTCTGGGCGAACTCTTCGGGTATAAGAGTAGATAAATACATGTTAAATAAAAAGATAAAACAAACATACAGAATCAAGGATATACATCTCTGTAATAAAAAATATAAATCAAATGCATCTGTATGAATAAACATACATGAAAATCAATGTAACACGTAGGGGCAGGAACAGAAATCCCCCTAATACCTTAGTAAACTGCTAGTACTACCGAGCTGATCCAGAAACCTAATTTTCCTTTCATAATTAAGTTTTTCTAGAAACTCACTCTCATTCAAAATCATCGCTAATGCATTTAATCTTGTTTGGGTCATGGTTGATCTCAAACAAGATTTCAACAACTTTAATTTAGAAAAACTTCTTTCTGCAGATGCAGCCATCACTAGAATAGTCAATAATATCCTGTATGCAATGAATGAATTTGGGAAACAATTCATTCATTGCAAAAAAGATTAGTATTTCACTTGTCGCTTTTATTTCTTTTGGTAGAATATGTTGTATGATTTTCAGTTCTTGATATAAGTCATCTCTATCCAAATTTGAAACATCTAGTCTTGTACCCTTTTCTCTTTGTAGTTTCCTTTCAAGATTCTCGCAACGAACTTTCAAATCCTCATAAATTAATGAACTTAACTTTTCAGCTATGAAAAGAAATCCAAAAAGATTTTCATATTCCTCGTATTGATGAAACCTTTTCTTCAATGATCCAATTGTTTGATCTACTATGTATAAGACATAATGAACTCTGAAAGCTTCATCGACAGATTCTTAAGGTATTTTCGAAGACTCACATGTAATCTTATCAAAATATCTTTTTCTATATATTTGTCTCTTTTCAGAAAAAAACATGATCAATCTCCATTGTTGAAGCAAGTTCTTTTGCTGTATTGATGACTTGTTCAAATCCAGATTCTCTATATTCTTCAAAAGAAGTAATTAAACCTTTAACCTTGGTCATAGCAACATCAATAAGCATGTTTTCAAATTGTAAGCCTTTGCTAACAATGTTAACTTTACCCAATATGTCATATCAAATAACCATGCCCACTAAAAACTCAAAATTTCCAAGTTCAAATGTTGCTAAAGACTTAGTTTCACTTCTTATTTTAGAGTCAGTATCTTTTTCTTCAGCAATTTGAAGTAAAGCTTCTCTGATTTGTTGAGTTTGAAGTACCATTGCTTTCACACTTTCAATATGACTTTCCCATGAGTGATTGATAATGGCTTGAGAGTTAAACCTTTTACTGTCACATGATCTATCAAACTTTCCATCTCTTTGTAAAATGAAAAAATATTGTATAAATCCGTTATACTACTCCAAAAAATTCTTTTGTTTTTCCACAAGAATTTGCAATATCACAAAGTGTTAAATTCAAACAATAACAACCACATGGAGTGTATAATGCTCTAGGATTTATATTCAATAGTTTTTTTTGTACACCTTGGTATCTCCCTTTCATATTTGCCCCATTATCATATCCCTGTCATCTCACATTATCAATATCAAGATCAAAATTTTTCAATAAATTTTGCAGTTCTTCAAACAACCCTTGTCCTGTTGTATCATCCACTTTCAAAAATCGCAAAAAGTATTCTTTTACTTTCATTGGGTTTGTAGAAGTATCAACACATCTTATAACCAAACTTATTTGCTCTTGGTTATTAACATCAGGAGTGCAACTAAGTATTACAGAAAGAACTTAACTTTTTTAATATTTTGAAAATTTTAACTCTTGATTTGAGAAGTTAACAAACATATCAACACATTTAGAAATTTGTGGCTAAGATAATGATGATGTGTATTTCTTTCAAGATGCTCCTTCATCACTGAGTCCCACTCAACAATCATCTCAATAGCAGCTTTAAAATTTCCATTGTTATCATCATAAAGTTTCTCATTACTACCACGAAATGCTATGTTTTGTTTAGCCAAAAATCTTACAAATGAAATTAATCGATATAATACCTTCCTCCAATGCTCTTTTGCCTTCTTGATTTGATCTTGAATAGCATGATCAATTGTTGTACCCTTCATTAACTTGATACGCAACTCTGACCAGCTAGCATAATAATTGACATGCTCAATACTTGTCTCATGTTCTTTAAGTCTGCTACTAAGATACCCCCAATCATAATATCTCTCATTTGCTAGTTGACTTGGTTAATGTCCTCTTTTAAACAACTAACAACAAAAACAAAATGTTTTATCAAATGCTTTTGAATAGACCAACCAATCTCTATGATGTTTTTGACCATTTGGTAAAATTTGAGTATAAAAATCTGAAGAGAATCTTCTCTTCGATCTATCTTTAAAACTTTTCCCTGTTAATACATCTCTTATAGGGCCCTTTTCCACTAATTGATCTTTCCACTTGGGATCTAAATTCTCCCAATTTCTAGGATAAAAAATGTCAAGTAGAATCGATGAACTTGGTTCTTCATTCACTACATTAATAACATCATAGAATAATTATTTTCAAAATCTAAGTCATCGCCACTTTCATTGCCTTCAACCTCATTCACATCTTTCTCTATATCATTTTCAATAGCCAAGACTTCATGTAATTCATTACAATTGTATTCTTTGTCCTCTTCATTATCCAAATCATTAAATGATAAATTTTCTGATTTTTTGACAACAAATTTGTTCATCGCCCCTCTTTGAGACTCAATACATTCTTCGATTGTTTTTTTCTATTTATCATGCCCTGATAAATACTTTCTAGAATGATGCATTCTAATTTTCTGAAAAATAATAAATCAAGCTCTCAAAGACTTTCTAATATAATACATTCTTATTTATAATAATTCAATTTAGTACAAAAGTTAGGGGAAAATGATGCAATGGTTTAGGGCATTAGTAATATTGATCAGAAATCAAATTTAAATGAAAACAAGGAATACAAAGTATAGTCCAATGTAATATAAGAATTGAACATACAATACTAGTTGAAGTGATCGAGGCTATAGATCCGTTTAGTAAATTAATATTAGGAATCAATGATGATTATATTTTAGTAAAGAGAATGGATCAGAGGTGATGTGATCCATGATTTCACTTATTGAACCATGAGGAAAAAAAGACAAATCTATTATATTATCATAAATATTTTTATTAGCAAACAAGAAAATAATTATGCACAAGGTAGTAGTGGTGAGAGCTAATATTTTTAGGAACTTAATATTAAATAATCAGGCACAAGATGGCTGTGAGTAAGAAAATAATCATACTATACTTGAATAATATTTTTAGGATCTTAATCATTCATGAAGTTAAATCTCAAGCGAAAAAAAAAGAAAGCTCTACCTAAATTGAAGTCTCGAAGGGTGTAAGCGTGTGTAGCGTCGGTGGGCAACGGCGTGACGGTAGTGATGCAACAATGCGACGACAACGACACCTAGGAAGGTGGCAGCGGTGACCGTCGGCGGCGAGTGACTGTTGGTGATGGGCGACTGTAGACGTAAGGTGAAAATGGAAGAATTTGAGGATGAGATAGCAAGTGGATTTAGGGTTTAGGGAAAAAAAAAAAACAAGCGGCAGGAGAAAAGATACGCATCTAAGGCTATGTTTGGTACGTTTATTTTTCATTTTTATTTTTTACAGAAAATATAATTTTCCAGAAAATATGTTTGATTTATATTTTCTAGACTTGTTTTCCAGAAAAAGATATAACATTTTTTGAAAAATTAGAGAATGAAATAAAGTCATTTTCTAGAAAATAAAAAAATAATTTTTTAGAAAATAAAAATAGAAGATGAAGCAAACTAAACGCTCTTTGAGTATTTCTCTCTTCATATTTTTTTTTTGACATTTTTACAAAAAAAAATCCACCATATTTCAAATTTTATAATTAGATTTTTTAATTTAATATTTTATTTATATTATTTTTTGGATAATATAAATGTCAAAGTGGGGCCTGTCAAAGGTGGGGCCCTATGCACCTGCCCCACCTCGTCCACCCCAAGGTCGACCCTAGCTGCAACCTTTGCAAAAAGTGGTTGCATGGCAATGATATCTACATATATAGGTAATTAAGCTTCATGCTCAACTCAAGATAGCATAAGGTAATTCGTTCACCTCAGTATCTCGGTCAATCCATCTCAAAGTCAACATGGAGAAGATAAATTACGGGGATATTAGCTCGGATGCTATGGCTAGTACGTGGGGAGGCGGGTTTTGATCCCAAACCTTAAGGCGGCAACACCTATGTACTAACCATCAGTCCATCCCGCGAGGAATACTCAACTGATCATTGAATCGGCTGTCATAAATGAATGATTTTTTCCTAATTAATTATTGTTGAAACTTGTGATGCAGAGGAGTGCAGCAACCAGCAAATGATCATCAACGAGAACCAGGAAATTTTTGGGTCAGAAACCACAAAGAAGTTGACGGAGATGCCGAGCTCGTAGTTCACCGCCCGACGATATCTTCTTTCCGAGCCTTGCCTTGTTGTGTCACGACATTTGCGCTTCATTGAGGAAGACAGAGTTGTCAAACCTCAAATCCTGAATCACTTTGGGATAATGGATTTGCCTAATCACTAATCAATTGTTGTCTATCACTGATCGACGGTTGATTTTGACTATGACCACTTCTATATTGAAGACCACTATGTTGAGTTCTCTCTTCATCCCCATGGATACGGTTCACTCGACACTCATAGATCACTAGAGACTTTCTATCATAGCTTGATTTCTCCCCTCAGTCATCTCCCATCAGGTTACTCATCCCTTGGATAAGCACAAGCCCTCAACTCCACCAAATGTCATTCTTCACCCATTAACCTACGGAGTTCGCCTCCATCAATTGTTGTCCTTGGTGCTCTAACACCACCCCAGTACTCCTCATCCAATAGTCTCTTGGACGTCTCATATCATCTTGCCCCTAGAGCGTAGTCGAGCTGATAACCATGTAGTAGATTTACAAAATTAAGCAAGAGTCGAATCTCGATAAAGCCTTAGAAATACCCTCTCACATGGGGTGTTCTCAGTACATTTACTCATTCCAATAGTGGGAGGGTAGTCGTGGGGCCACGCTAAGCCAACTCCATCACTTAACTTGTTGATCCACAAGTTCTCCAAACTTCATATGTGCTCCTTCAGGGTCTCTTTATGCTCAAACACATGTCAAATACACCAGCAAAATTTAATTTAATTTTTTTTATCTAAACATCAAAATTCAAGGTCACACCAAACCACTTAGGATACTATTGCAATAACAAATAGTTTTGGCCAAAGTACTACGTGATGTATTTTACTAAAATGGTGAACCTAAGATGATAGATGGATTTTAGGAATTAAGCTCTTAAAGTCCACCTATTCTTTCAAAATTGGTAAAGACTCTAAGTGACGATGTATAAATTTTGGTTAAAACTATTACGTGAGATATTTTTGTTGAAAATGGTGAAACAAAGAAGATAGATGTGCTCCAAAAAGCCTATGATGTTCACCCATACTTTGAAAATTGGAAAACACTTCAAAATGGTCATGTGAAAATTTTAGCTAAAAATGTTATATATATAGGGTATTTTTACTAAGATGGTGAACCTTAGAAGATAGATGTGTTCCAGAAAGCCTCTGGTGTTCACCCATACTTTTGAAATTAAAAAACGACTTCAAAATGGCTATGTGGAAGGTTTAGCTAAAGTTGTTATATAGGGCATTATTATTAAAATGGTGAACTTGATAAGATAGATGTGATTCAAGAAGCATTTGGAGTCCAATCCTTTCAAAACAAACAATTCTATAATCACCATGTAGCAATTTGGGTCAAAACTATTATATTGACTAATAATACTCAAATAACAAAATCAATGGAGAGTAATTTTCAAATTTTGGGCACTTTGGATCCATGTTACACTCTTAGCCAAATTGTCTATGATCTCCAAGCCCGCAATAGCATAACTATAGAATATGATGACTCTAGATAACAAAGTGGTCGATCGACTTTGAAATTTTTATAGTTTAGGTTGATGTAGTAATATTGGTCAAAATTGTTATATGGACATACATAATATGACCAAAATGGAAAACAACCCATAGGATGACTCTAGAACAACATAGGGATCATCTTTGATTTTTGGTATATTTAAGTCTTGTATCAATTTTTGCTAAAAATATATATATTGACATAATAATAATCAAACACATAACTAATAGCATGGAATGACTCAGAAACTCCAAAGAATGCAATAGAAAGATTATTTTTCAATTTTATGTAATTTGATTTGGTGTAGCAGTTTTTGCCAATAATGTCACATGAACTCCTAGAACTCAAACAAAAAAATTCATAACATATAATATCATAAATTATTAACTTTCCAATTTTGTGAAGTTTGAGTTCATGTAAAAGTTTTGGCCAAAATTATTACACAGCCTACCAAGACTCAAATAGTAAAATTAATATATAACAACTCCATAGGATCTAAGGAAGACAACAAAGGATCAACTTCAATTTTTTAATATTTTATTGTTGGATCTTAGAGAGGCTATATGAATAGACATTCACTATTGCTTTGTGATTGTGCCTATAAACAAAGTTTGTGCATTGAAAATATGCAAAGAACAAAATAAACAATCAACACAAACCAACAAAGTTTTTACTATGATTTGGAACCTTTGGTTCTTATTCCACAACCTATGATTCATCAGTGGATCACTCCTTGTAATGCCACTATCTCTTCTCCTTTTTGGTAAGTTATTGGAAGTGAAGAAACCTCCTACACTTTTCTTACAAATGAATATAATTTTACAAGAGAAGAGTGGTGAACCGGTGATAATTACTCGAATGGATTATCCTTTAGTCGACCATTGACTTGATTTTATTAGCCTATTGTAGTATGATGGCTACTGAAATCAATTGGTTTAGGCCACTTATAGGATCTACACATTGCACTCTATTGAAGTTTGATCAATGACTCTCTTCTAGTTTTTCTTATGTTGACAAGTCAACTAACCTAGATATTCAATCGGTTACATTCTATAAGTTTCTATTTGGTCCTAGGTCAACTTATTATTATTATTATTATTCAAATAACTAATCAGCTGACAACCAAACAAATACATCCTATAAGTTTCTATTCAAACTTAAATTGACTACCTAGTCCACTCATATACCAATCAATTGCAACTCAACTCCAATTGATTGTACACTTGACTCTGACTACTTCTAAGGTCAAGCATGCTCCTAAATTTAGTCCCGCGCATATCCCATTGTACAAGTGCATTAAACTTATCCTCACAAGAGTGTTCTTGTGAGCTAAGTGACTCCATGTCTCTGAAATTTCATCATGCGAAGAAATCTCGCTTCCAGGTCTTCCATGCTTAGGGACTCCTCGTCTTTGGGACTTTATTATTTTGCTAGCATTCAGCCTTATCAATTAGGACTTCAATCCTCTAAGAATTGGTTTCTAAACTTCTTGCTAGTGTTCAGCTTACCAAATATTTAGTCCTTGACCTACTTAAACTTCCTCGTAACAAGTAATTTATGCTCTTTGGCCTATCTAAACTTCAACAATTGCACATGCAATACATGTGAAGTATTCTTGCACCTACACAATTGACATGAATGTAAGACCTTGATATTTCCCTAACATAAATTTTGTCTAAACATCAAAACCACGTGCTTATGCTTAGGGGGCATGATTGCAACAAGATTTATGTGGTCACAATTGGAAAACAAAGGCATAAGAATATGATAGGGCATGAAGGGGTCAGTTTTAAAATTTTAAAAGTTACTTTCATATGATCAAAATTATTATATGGACCTAATATGGTCAAAAATAGAAAATGAAAGCATATGATGAGTCTAGAATCTCCAATAAATACAAAAGACTTCCATTTTGTGTTTGTTTGAATTAATATAGCAATTTTGATCAAATTTGTTGCATAGCCTTTTAGGACTTCAACACAAGAACTAATAGCGTATAACAAATGTAGAGGCTCTAGGGAAGATAATAGAAGGTTCAAGTTTGCAATGTAAGTCCATATAGAAATTTTGAATTTGCTAAATTGGCCTAATTGTGTTGAAATTAAGTAACAAATTAAATCATAGGATGATCAGTACAACAAAATATTTGTTTGTGAATTTTACGAGTAAAGGTACGTAGCTCCATATAGTGGTTTTGGATAAAACTACTATAGAGATTAAAAGAACTAGTAATAATAATAATAATAATAATAATAATAATAGATAGGAGGTGCAAAATTGCTACTTAATTATTTTGAGATATCTAAAGATTTAGGTCCTAATAGTTCGACTCTAAAATAACAGCTTAAATAATCTTCTAGGGCCCTTGGAATTGAATGCCTCCATGTATTTCGAAGAACGTCAACCTAAAAGGTAAACAGAGTAACAAATAAACCCTAAAAAACCTTTTGGCTGAAGTAAAACCATAAACCATAAAATTTCTCTAATCATTTCTCACTAACCTTGGGCAGAATGTTTAGCAACATCAATTAGTCTCGCTTATAAATTGCGCAGCTTAAACTCGTTGAGAGCCTAACATAAGGGTTGAAAAAACATAATAGGGTAGTAGGCTAAGTGAAGTATTGACAAGGTTTGCACGGCATGTTAGTTGTATAACTTGGTAAAATACTATAAGGGTTAAAAGAACTAATAACAATAATATGATAAATCAGGTAATCAGTCAAACCTAGTATGATTGATCTGGTCCTACGAAAGTTTTTCATTTGGAGGTACCCGTGGTGAACGGTTCAGAAGTCCTGTATCCTGTGGTTGCGCATCCCATTTAGAGGAAAAATTCCTGCAATATACGTCGTAGTTGGTGATCGAATCATGGATAGATGAGTGACAACTTAATGTCCTTCCGTTGCATCATAGCCCCGAGTACAACTAATAGCAATAATAGATAGATAGGGGGGGGGGTGCAAAATTGTACTTATTTTGCGATCTCTAAAGGTTTAGGTCCATCTAATAGTTCGATCCTAAAATAACAGTTTAAATAATCTTCTAGAGCTCTAGGAATTGAATGACTCCATGTATTTCAAAGAACATTGACTCCATGTATTTAAAAGAACATAAACCTAAAAAGCAAACAAAGTAAAAAAAATAAACCCTAAAAATCCTTGTGACATAAGTAAAACCCTAAATCATAAAAATCCTCTAATCATTTCCTACTAACCTTTGACAAGTTGTTTAACGGCATCAAGGAGTCTCTCTTATAACCCGAAGACAAGGGTAGGAAAAACGTAATAGAATAGTAGGCTAAGTGTAGTATTGACAAGGTTTGCAAGACATGTAAAGTGTCATCTAAGGATAGATGAAGAGTAAACTCAATAAAAAAAAATAGATGTCTTCTATTCTTTTTTTTATCTTAGATATCTAGCTCTTATGATCCAATTGATGTCACGGAAGTTTTTCATCAATCATTAGAGTAAATTCGAGAAATACATCTAGGCCACCGAAGGATCCTAGCATCAACAGAGATTCGAACTTCATAGGCATTCAGAAATATAGAGGATAATTTCCTCCAAACCCGATAGAGAATCTAATATTCGACCCAAATAGATGAGAGTATGGAGGAATTTTTTGGATCCGTTAAATAATCGGATATGAGTATTCAGATAATCGAATATGAGAGTGGATCTAGTAGAATAACGATTATATATATATATATATATATAATTTTTTCTCTTGAATCTCACTAATTATTTTTATTGATGTTTAATCTATTTTTATTTAATATAATTAAATTAAGATAATGCTATAATGTTTAATTTATTTTTTTAATTATATATTTTTTTATACGAGGTTAATTCTAATATATTTTCATTGAATGATAGTAGTTCAATGAAATAAAAAAAATTATTAATATAAAAGATATTCGATCCTTTGATATATATAAATATGAGGATGAATATTCGATCACGATGGATATAAGTACGAAGATAAATATTCGATCTTGATGGATATTGATCCTGTCGTGAAGCGAGGTGGCGATCCCAAGGGTCAGAGTGGCCTTCTCCCCGGTACGAGCGGACAAGGCGGCGCTGATCTCGCTCCGAGCAGGTTCTCGCCGAGGGGTTTCCTCGGTCAGGCACTCCGACGATCAAGTCAGTATCCGCAGAAAATATAGGGGAGCCAAATTGAAATGTGGTATAGATTAGAGAGCTCGCGCGCACATACCTGCGGGAGGTGGAGTGGATGCTCTATATAGCCAGGGAGGACTGACAACCCTTGTCCGTGATTGATAAGGCAAGGGTGCGGTACCTGTCAGCCTGTATGAGAACACTAGGGAGCAGCGCGGCAAGACGCGGGGTGCTCAAGCAGTACGACAGTACTGGATTGGCGGTCTGGCCGCAAGATGTGTCAGAGACGGATAAGGCGTGTGGTATCCCGATCTCAGGGCCGTACCCTGGATATGATGATATAGGGGGCATAGGGACAAAATAGTCCGTGCCCCGAGCGCCGACCGGGGGGTCCGGGTATCGAGGACCGGGTCGGGTAATGGCCAGGGAGCATGGGCAGCCACACGTCCGACTGGAAGTGTTGAGGCGCAGAATACGCCCTGAGTCGGGAGTTACCGAGATATGCCTAGCTGACTCTGTTGGGTGTCCGATTCACGTTCTGCGACGGGAGCGTGGGCCGCCACGCGTCCGACTGGGCGCGCACGACCTAGGCCTAGGTCGGGAAACTGGTCGAGGTGCCCGATTCAAGAGAGGCTCGGGGTCGGCCTGGCCGATCATACTTTGCTGCTGGCTGAATAATGTCCCGGGGGGCTTTTGGGCTCGGGGACCCCTGGGTGGTGTCCTGGCTGAAGTTAGATTCATCTGTTGGGTCTTCGTGGCGCCAGGCTGACTAGTTGAGCGGGCCAACTTACCGTAGACAAGGCCGGGATCAGATATGATGATGAAATATATATAATATATATATATAATAAATAAGAATGAGGATGAAAAATAGAAAATCCTATCCAAACAAAATCTATTATCATTCTTATTCGAAAATATCTAATTAACATGAGATTCAAATTATAAAAAAGAATTCTACCATTCTGCCATCGCATGGTAGCCGGAGACAAATTTTTGCCCGTAGCTAGCTAGGACGGTCGACGCACGAAAATTAACATGGGAGAATACTAATGGAATCTCTCCCATGGAATAGGACACTTGCAGTGTGGGGTCCCCCTGTAAGCAAGCATGGCCCACAAACCAAAAGAACCTTAAGTGGACAAGACAAGCATTGAAGCAGCCTCCGGTTATTATGCGTCACCTATTTTGTGCAAACCTATTGAAGCTGCTGCCTTTTTCTTAACTAGCTTTCTCCTCAATTTCTTCCCCCTACCCTCCTCCTTCCTTCAATAATGCATATAATCATAACAATAATAATTATAGTCCAATTATATCGACACAAACAACAATTGAAGAACAGGAAAAATCAGTTGAAGTTCCAAATTAACAAGAGTTCTGATCACACACAGCGAGAGGGAGAGAGAGAGAGAGAGGCATTGTGTGTGTGTTTCTAGCTAGCTAGCCCTGCTGCCTGCTTCTCTTGTGGCCGGAGTCGGCCTCCATGGACTTGGAGAAGGAGACGGAGAGGTCAGCGTAGAGGTCGACGACGCGCCGGATGTTGTCGTTGAGCTCCCTGATGAGGCCGACGTTGCGGCTGAGGTTGTCCGGGACCTTCGACTCGTGGTTCTGGTTGATCTCGTTGATCAGCACACGGTTGTGGTCGAGTATGCTCTGCACCTGAACGAAGCTCTTCTGGAACGTCTGCATTACCTTGCCGTCCAACTGCCCGCCGCCGCCGCCGCCGATGCCCGAGAAGTCGCTTCCCCCCTCCATTAAAAGGCGCCGCTCAAACTGAAAAATCTATCCCAGAAAAAAAAACAAACGAACAAACAGAGAACAAGGAGAGGAAGGAGGAATCTTCGCAGAGGGATTCCCTCAAGGTCAAGGAGGAATGGAGCAAGGAAGGAGAGGCTTCTGGCTCCTGGCTTCTTCTTCTTCTTCTTGTTCTGGGTCTCAGATAAGCTTAACAAATCTCGCATCCTTTTTTGTACGGGTGGAGTTGCAGGGCCATGAGAGAGGTTCTTCTCCAATTGGGGCATGCAGATGTGACGTAGTTTGGACTGACACCGAGGAAGAGGAGGAGGGAGGAAGAGGGGAAGTAGAAGAAGCACACAGACAAATCACAGAGAAAGATATTTGGCTTTTGAGGAAATGTGGCAGCCCCTTGACCATAATCTGTGGTCTCAATCCAATTGGGTGCAGATGATGCAGTACGTCCAATAGGATAAACATATAATTTTCATTCAAAGGGAGAGTTTTCGTACTATTTGATATTTGATGGTACAAAGATGATTCGTTCGTTGTCAACGTCTTCGTCAATCCGTCTCAAGGTTAATACGAAAAAAATAAATCATAGATGATATTAACTCGGATACTATGATTAACACGTAAGGAGGGTGGACATTACTATTTGATATTTAATATAGCATAGCATGGTGAATATAATTTATAAGAATGTAATTAGTATATATATATATATATATATATAATTCAGTAATTGATTAAAGAATACATTTAACATTCTCAAATTCATAAGGGCGTATGTAACTTTTAAAAAAAATTTCAAAAAAGTATAATTATTTCTCATTTTATCCTTTCCACTAATTATTATGGTGTGAAATTTTAAAAAAGTATACTATTTCAGGATGTTGATTTTAAAATTTATAGAGCATCAAAATATGTTAATTTTTAAAACATAACAGTTGATATTTGAAATACGCTATCACAGTGAAATTGTTCTATGAAATTTTATATTACCTGTAATACTAATTGACGGGAGGAATAAAATTAGAAATAAATATATTTTTGACAAATTTAAAAATTGGATAATTTTAAATGCATCTGATCAAATGCTCATTTTAATATTACTTATTTATTTATTTTTTTCAAATATTATCTTTCTGATATTGATGATAGATTAGTCGGAAAGGAAAGGTGCCTTTTTAATCTAATCTAATAGTTATTGATTTATTTTTAAAAATTAATGTCTTATTTATGTCAATGTAGTTCTCTGTTTGTATTAGATATGCATTGCGTGATTAATTAGAGAAATCCTCTCGGTCCTTGGTCGGTACCTAAGTCGCTCCTACACTCCTCCTTCGTGCCGAACCCTAAGCATGTTGTACTAATGCCCCCGATAGTGATGCAGATCGGTTTTTTTTAAATTCTCAAATCGAACGACTCTCATAAATTAACGAATGAATTTTTTAATAGAGGATAATTGATCTAATAACTTGAATTGATGGAATGTCTATTATAGACGTTTTCTAATTTATCAATCTATCTATCTATTAATATTTATAAAATATAATTTTACATATAGACGTGACATTCATAGGAAGCTTAGGATTCCCGCCTAAATCGAATATAAATTTTTTAAATAAAAAATTTATAATTCAAAATACAAATTCAAAAGAAAATATATAATTATAAATCCTAAAATGAAAAATTCATATCTTAATCCAAAATTAAAATTTTAAAAAATAATTTATCAAATTCAAAAAAAGATAATTTCAAATTTTAATTTGAAATTGTATTTTAAAATTTTCAAAATTAAAATTTTAAATAAGTTATAATGATTACAGTAAACTACATAAAAAATAAATTTAATTTAATTTTAATAAAATATAGGCCTTTAGCTTCCATTGAGTTGATTTAAGAAAAATGATAGCCCCACATCTGAAATTATCAAGGCGAATTACACACAGAGCAATTATAAAAATGGACAAAGAATGATAAAGCAACTCATACCTTTCTCGGCCTTTTGGCTAAGATCAAGTGTAGTATTTGTTCTTATTAGTTTAATATCTAATATATGGGTCATTGACCCACTTTGATATTAAATTAATTTTTATATGAGGGATGACCCATCATAGTAGCTTGCTACTAGGGTTTTCATGTGTCGCTTATGTGTTGCACTATAGCACAGGCCTGACACACCCCTATCAAAGCAAAGTAAACTTTAGATCGCATCCACATCCACCACCCTTATAAAACTTATTGACATGAATCCATGATGAAATAAAATTACTTTTCATTTTAATTTTTTATTTAATAATAAAAATTGATATATATATTATCACTTAATAATTGATGAAAATTTTTTATAGGACCAAATAAATTAATTCAAGATTAATCAATATAAATTAGATATTTGATATTAATTAAAAGTATATATATTGTAATAGTATTTAATCGAGAACTATATCATATAGTCTAAAATATCTAGTTCTACCAGTAATAAATAAGCAATTAAGATAATTTTGTTATTCTATTAATACTTAGGTTGCGTTTGGTTAAAAATAATATAATCCAGTTTGTAATATAATTGAGCTTGTAATGTAATTCAGATTATATTATGTTAGCATTGTAATCCAGATTATAACATTTTAACTAACATTTATAATGTAGATTATATTATATTATAATTTTAATTAATCTTATATTGTAATCCTAATTATATTAGGAGGCTGGTTACCTTAACCAAATATAATCTTAGTGGTCTGATGATCCTGCTAAGTAACTATTGTTTTATGTAAGTAGGTGTTCAAGTCAATGAGTCAAGCGCACATGCCGTTCAACATGACACATCAACATTAAATAATCTTTGCAACGCTCCTGATGTCATAGTCTGAGAATCGATTCTTAAAAATTGACAATATAATTTTACTCGTGTTTTTCGCGTGAGACTAATTTGAAAGAGATAGCGAATCTATCTTTATTTTTAAATAATCTTTGCAAGCTGTCATATGAATTTCAATTAGTTAATAACTTGAATTAAGTATGGCACTTAGCATAAATAAGAACATAATCAATGGGTCAATTTAGTAGGACAGTCCATACGTCGTCTCTGACTCTGTTTGCACCCCAAAAGAGTCTTATCAAAGCTAGGTCTTTGCCTCCTAGGATAAATACTTAAGTCCATGGGCTGTTTATGAATTTTTCCAGGGCATTTCTAATGCCATCAAGTTTTGATCTCAACATTTAATTTTCTAACGCAGCATCCCCAATCTTAAAGTTATCACGCCTATCTAGCACGTGTGATGAATTAGTTCTTTCCAATTAGAACTAGGAGAAGGAATCGTCACCTAATTGTTAACCATAGGTGATGATTGTTAACCTTTCTTCTCTTTCAAGCTCCCTCTTGACTACCTAAATGTTAATCTTTCAAGCTCCCTCTCAACTTGAATTCCCTTCTCTCCTTTGGATATATCTTGAGGAGGAATTGGCCTCTAACCTAAGGTGATTCCTCATGTTCCCCTTCTTAAGGATATATTTACTTTTCAATATTTCTGAAATTTCGAATTGCAACAATCTTCAAAATCTTCCGATAATTAGGGATCATATCCAATTTCAAAAATCAAAATCAAGGATTCATATATTTATCATTATTTTCCTATAAATATTGACTCAACAAACACATTATAGTATGAGTCAAAAAAAAAAAAATCAATACAATATATATTTTCTATCTGGGTATCGGAACGAAAAGAAAATTTCAGTTATCCTATGGCCGAAAATCTACAACTAACAATAACTCCTACCATGACGTCATTCACTATCCTAATATCGACAAAATTAACTAGAGGAATTACACTATCTGAAAATCCCAAGTACTACCTGTGCAGCTGTGCTAAAAGGGCATTGTCTATTTCAATTCGTTTCTTGGGAGTTCGCAATCCCAGTAGATACGATAGTAACTCGGAATGAAACCGTGTAAAGGAGATCAAAGCTTGGAGGAAGTATTTGGTCAAGTCCTTGACCTCTCTTGCACTACCTCAAGGCACTTGTGGACATCATTGGAGAAAATGGTGGTCTCACAATTTGGTGCACACCTCAAGCAAATCTGGCTCCAACTACACACAGTGAAGAAAGACGAGCTATCCATGACCGAATATTTACAGAATATGAAATCCATCTAAGACAATCTCATTAGCGTTGGACATCGAGTTCTAGAGACTGATATGGTACTCTATATTCTCGGAGGACTCGGATCCGAGTATGAATCTATAGTGGTTGTCATAACCAAGACAGAAGGAATAAGCATAGAAGAGTTAACCAGCATGCCACATACTCATGAGACGCGACTAAAGTAGCTATACGACACTGAGCCATCTCCCATAGCGTACCTAACTCTTAAATCGTTTGGGAAAAATTTCCACAGAAATGCCACTCCAAACAGGTGCTACTTTAGGGGACCCTCTATTGGGCGACCCTCTTATTTGAACCCGTCAGGGGATCACAAACCACATGGGTCGTCCTCCACTTCTTCATTGGGTTAGTATCAAACCCAATATTTGAAGAACCCGAGCCCAACTCCTTGTATAACCCATGAACTCCCGACTGATAATCATCAACGTGGGAGTCATGCATTTCGCGGAGGTCGGCATGATGAAAACAAATGACCCAAGTGTCAATTGTGTGACAAGTTTGGCCATGTCATTAACTTTCGAACATCGCACCAATGCCAGATCTGTAGGTGGGTCATGCACAATAATGTCATCACCAAAAAACTACTCAATGTTGCTCGTTTTACAAATGATAATAATGTCTTTTTAGAATTTCATCCGACTTTTAGAACTATTTCAAGGCATCCTTAAAAATAGTCTCTATCATCTAGCCCAGACTGGTGAGCCCTCTACCAAGTGGTTTGCTAGTCTTGGCGAGTGCTCTTCTACTAGCAATTTATCCCAGTGATGCATCTTAAACAGAATAATTTTAAAAAAAATTATAAAATAAATCAGATACACCTGAAACCTCATCAAGCATTTGAGACCAATATTTTCGTATGAATGTATGATCTCCACAAGAAGTTTATAATGGCAAAGTTCAGGTGATGCATTTTGAGGTGGCCTAGTAATCTAATTTGAAGTCTCAGCAATTTCTAAGATACCTAAGGAAACACCTTTTACATGGACTAACAAATTATAGCCACTAAAAGGCATCAGATGATCAGACTATCACATCACAGCTTAAATCTGCATCAAGTTACCATTAACCTACGCAACAAATTATTCAAATATACTTCAAAAATCTAAAGCTAATTACTCGTGCAAAAACCTACTCCAGAGCATATTTAAGATGTAACAATGCCAGCAAAATTATGGGGATTCAGGCAGGGAGTGAGCCACTAGAACAGAAACAATCAGAGAAAATGGACAATAAAATTAGAAGAAAGCATGAATATTTTCATTGATAAAAGTTGTGGTTCTACAAGAAGTGATCTAGCTTGTGAGGTAATGCAGATAATTCAACATAGAAAAGGAATATATTTATTTTCACTAGCTTATAATTCTTATTGGTATATCTTCACATAGATGAATGAAGTTCACCATCGTAGAGCAGTGAATTCCAAGCAGGATTTCGTGGTAGATATGTCTCCTGCCAAAGAAGACAAAACAAATAAGTATCGTATTCTCAAAGTAATAAAGGAATGCCACAGTTGCTTTCGCCCTTCAAGTCATCAACCAACAATTCTTTCACTACTTTAACAACTTGTTTGGAATCACACTATGTTATAAAATAAATTAAAATCTACCGACAATTTTTTTCTCTACTTTAACAACTTGTTTGGAATCATAATATGTTATAAAATTAAAATCTACCGACAATTTTTTCTCTACTTTAACAACTTGTTTGGAATCATAATACGTTATGAAATAAAAATCCTATTTTTTATATTGTAGCAGATATTAGGTATTTGGTTAAAAAAAACAAAATTTCATTGTTGCAACAATTGCGATTGCAGAATCTGATTTCATGTTTATGAGAATTCATGAGAATTGATGAAACTAAAGAACTTGTGACTATCCGGTAAAACTAGGTTAAAGATTTGTAGCCGGAAGCATGCCTTTACGAACAAAACAATTGGGGGAAAGCAAAATCCCTTTCGGGATCACCAAACAGGAAGGCAAAAACTGAATCCTGAAGCCTAAAGTTATGAGAAAATTACAGAGACGTAGGAGCAAGTGGGGACGACGAGCATGGAGTGGCGCTGGGCGTGGGCGAACGCAGCGTCGCAGAGGCGGGCGGCGAGGCCCAAACCCCTCTTGCTCCTCGGTACGTACGTGTGCACCATGTCCATCGCCACCGCCGGTAACTTCTTCGCCTTCTCCTGCTCGCCGCCCTCGGCAGGTGAGGCAAGGAAGATGTCCCTGAGCTGGTACTGGAGGAAAGCTTCTTTGTCCTCCGTCTCGAACCTCTGCGTCTTCTCGTCCCACGCGATTTCCGTCGGCCGATTCGCCTCCATCGTCCCTAATCCCGATCTCTCTCTCTTGCCCGCTCGCTCTCTAGCCCACACTGTTATAGACAAGTTTTGTAAAATTTGGAAAGAATCGGGGTAAAGAGGAAAAATCTCTTTTTAAATTAATATACCCAATGCTATTCTTATTACTTCATTTTCACATATCTATCTATCCATCTATTAATATCTATAAAACATAATTTTTAGTACATATATAGACGTGGCATTCCGCATTCACAAAGAACGTATGATTCCCGTCTAAATCAAATAGGACATGTGATCTTTACATGTTACATAAAATATGTGATTTTTACATGTAATCTTTACATGTTACTTTTCATATTAATTTTTCATTTAATAATAAATATTCACATATATATATTATCATTAAATATGTTATTTAAATTTTATAAAATTTTCATATATCGCACGATGATTACACTAGTTATTATACTATAAAAAGAAAGATTATCTGTGTTTACTTCGGAAAGATAAAGGGGAATGCAAAGAGATTGATGACAAAAAAAATCCTTGCCAAAGTAGGGAAAGTAGTGAGAAAAAATAGAAAAAAAAATAGAAAGACGGAACGACGAAAGAAAGTGTCCAGTCCGATTTAGAAGTATGAAATATATATAAAAAAAATAGTTCAGAATTGTAAATTTTGTAAGTGGAATAAGTAAATAAGAGAAAGGAATATAATCTATTATTTTAGTTAAAATAAACATAGAAAAAATTTATCTCATAATTTTTAATTCTATCCTCCCAAGTAAATATGGACTTAATAATATTCTTAATTAAGAATAGAATTAAAAGAAAAAAAATTGAGCAAAAATTCATAAGGATATCTCATCTCTATATTAATAAATTGTCAAAGAAAGGTCCTTCTTTAATTTATTATCAAAAGAATATCTCATCTCCTTATAACATGATATAACCGTCCTTCACTGTAAAAAAACTTATTTCTATTACTATCTCTCTCGCATTTTTTTCATCTAAATCGGTATGTTATAACAACAACGAACTCATAGCTGCTATAATTGAACTACTACATAGTTGTGGGAACGATGATTCATAACAATATGAAAAAAAAAAATTTAAGATTACAATTATTCGAAGTCTCTAACTTGATTTAAATGATTTTTTTTAGCTTGAAACCTGGTTGTTACAAGTTCCACGCTATAATAAATTGCATATATCTAATCGAGCTTTGATTTGATATATGAGGTGTCTCATGGTTCAACTCAAGCCAAAAATTATGCCTCTCAAAAGTTTAAAATTTAGCATTCACATTGTAGCAGCTACGGTTTTGTATCTGTTACAACGTAAATATTAAATCCTAAAATTTGAAAGGTTATAACTTTTTACTCTGGTTGAACCATAAAACACACAATATGTCAAATTAAATCTGGTTTAAAGATCTTGGATTTGATATATTGCATCTTTTGTGGTTCAACCTAAGCAAACAAGTATGACCTCTCAAAATTTACTTAGTATACATGTTGTAGCAGCTACGGTTTCGTAGCTGCTATAACTGTGTGATAACTCAGTTGTAGTAGCTACAAAACGGTAGCTGCTACAACAATAAGTTCAATTTCTAGATATCATAACTCTTTATTTGGATTGAATCACATGATGCACAATATTTCAAATCGAAATTTGTTTAGAGATCTTCGATTTGATATATTGTGTGTCTCATGGTTCAATCAAAATCAAAAGTATGGTCCTTCAAATTTATAACTTATTGTTGCAGTTGCTATAATTTCGTAACTGTTTTAACGTATATATTAGATAAACATTGAGAGTCCATAACTTTTGACTTTGATTAAATCACGAGATACACAATGTATCAAATCAAATATTTTTAAACAGGCTTCGATCTGATATGATGTATGTCTCATGGTTCAACCCGAATCAAAAGTTATAGCCTCTTAAAGTTAAACTTGTAGTTGTAGTAACTACTATTTCGTAGCGGTTATAACTAAGTTGTCACATAGATATAGCAACTACAGTTTCGTACGTAGCTACTACAGTTTCGTATGTCAAGAAAATTTTAAAAGGTTATAATTTTTTATTCAAGCTAAACCACAGATCACACAATTTATCAATTCGAATATCTTTAAACGGACTTCAATTTGATATATTGTACATCCTGAGTTCAATCTGAGTCAAAAATTATCATCTCTCAACGTTTAGGATTTAACATTTATATTATAGCACCTACAAAACTGTAGAATCTGAATATTAAACTATAAACTTTGAGAGACCATAATTTTGTCTTGAGTTGAACCACGGGACATATAATATATCAAATCGAAGTTCGTTCAGATATCTACAACTTATTATGTGGTGGAATCCCTAACAACTAATGGCGGAGCCAGGAATTATAATCTATCCGGGCTAAAAAAAATTTAAGACACTTGAACAAATAACAATTAGAAACTAATATTAAAATTATCAATCACAAAAATTTTGATCATTAATGCATTTTGTGAGCCAAACCCATACAACCAAAATCCATACAAAAACTCAGTTATCAACCAAACAGATAGAAAAATTATAGGTGCTAAAAATATATCAGAATGCAAATTATCAAAAGATTTATAAAGATCTAAAATTTAGTAGAATTATATAATTTATCGGGACAAATAAGGAGATCAAATAGTCAACTAAAATTCTAAGTTGAAATCACATCAAATTGTAGACAAAAGACAACTATGAAAATAAGTTTAATGGTAACTCTAGAGTTAATTCTTGAATCGTTGCGGATAATGATACTATGAGCTGCATCAATAATGTTGACCTCAAAGTATTTGTAGATCGAATCCTACAAAACACGAGAACGCAAATACAAAAATGTTAGCAATATAAAGTTCAATAGCATGAAAAGGAAAAATAATCTCACCTTATTAATCCAAAATATTAGGAGTATAGCAAATACAAATAAATAAAAAGTCTTGAAAGATTAAGAGATCGAAGTCAAGTTCTGCAATTCTATTTGATATTTCTTCTTAGTTCTACAAAAGGAAATTATATTAGAAATGGATAGAAAACAAAATCTAACAAAACACTAATATATAATTAGAAGCAAATGATTAATCGATGCTAAGAGGTCTTCATGTTTGTTGATTGCTTGATACACAATATAGAAATCAAGCATCAAGATGTTTATTATGAATAAGGTTTTCTACACTAATATACAATTAGAAACGAATGATTAATCGATGGCACTTTGATTTTGATAATTCACAAAGTTTCAAGATAACCAACTAAAATTCAAAGTAAATTTAAATTTTCAAAGGTGATACTTTAATTGCCGCTCTAGCTGTAGTTTCTAATTGAAGAACTTTCACACCATCAACTTTCTACTAAAAAATAGAAAAAAATTTATTAGCACAGATAACTCACAAAGTAAAAAAATCATTTATGATACATATATGCATACACATATTATTGAAGTTGTGATCTATGATTCTTCAAAGTATAATATTTAGAAATTATAGAATCTGAATTAATATTTGAAGCAAACTCTCTCTCAATGTAGATAATCATAGAATCTGTCAGAAAATTCTCTCCTATTCTATTAAGAAGAATTGTTTTGACAAAATTCATAGCCGAAAATGCGCGCACTGTAGTTGCCATAGACACAGACAAAGGTAACACTAAACAAATCAACTTGTCGATCAAATTATAGTATTGAAATTTTTTGTTTTCAAATAACCCTTGGCATAATTCTAAGATAGCAGACATTTTTTGAAAATTTTCATGATAAATCACATCAAGCTCATAATGTTGTAGTTGACATCTCAAATTATGCATTTCTTATTAGGTGAAGTCCTCAAGATAATACGTCTCAGCGAGAGTACAAATCTTATCAATGTTGAACCAATTAAAATTATCATTTGGATCTAAAGAAGAGCTAAGCATAAGAAGTTCTACTGTCTCATCACTAAATCTAGAGGTTAACTCTTCCAATTGAAAATCTATTGCAGCATTAAATATATAATAATGAAAGTGATGTTAAACTGTGATGGTATCCTTTTGCTGGCATGAACGACTAGAACGCCTATAACGAGTACTCATCTCTGGTATATCAACGTCCAATCTTGTGCAAAATTATTTGACATATGAAAGAAGAATATCAAAACCTTCATTTCTCAATGTAAGAATAAGTGCTTTAGTTGTAGAGATCAAATCCATTGCATTTATGATATCAAGAGATTTTTTTTATAAGTCGCGACAAAGTAAATCTGTGATCCCTATAATTTTAAGCATCAAATGCAAAATAAAAGTGAAATCAAAAGACTTCATCATTATTAAGGAACCACTAGCTTCCCCATGCATCGAAGTAAAGGAACCATCGGTGATAATATTTTCAAGCACATCAATAATTGCATTATACTTATCTATTAAGCTGCAAATAGAATCAAAATGGGAGCTCCAACGAGTAGTTCCTTCTCGATGCAAAGTACCAATTGATTAGCTCCTCACCCAGTCACGCATTCACCACCACCAATAGAACGTGTAATTAAATTAACTTGAACAGATTGTAACTCAGCATTGCATTTGGAAGAAGAAAAAACATGATTAACAATGGTTGTCATATTAGAAAAGAAAAGTCATATAGAGGTCTCATTTTCAGCAGCTGTACCTAACGGTAGTTGAAGTTGGTGGGCAAAGCAATGTACATAATATGCATAGGATCAATCTTTAAGAAATAAAGCTTGTAATCCATTAAAAGCAACACTCATGTTGCTAGCACCATCATACCCTTGATCTCACATATTATATATTTCTAAATTATATCTAGTGAAGACATCACATATCTCTTTCTTAAGTGTTGCAGCTGTGGTGTCATGAATATGCACAATTTGAAAAAAAAAATGCACTCGTAAAAAACCATGGGCATCAACAAATCTCAAAATTATTGCCATTTGTTCATTGTTAGATACATCCTTTGCTTCATCCACCAAAATACAAAACTTAGAATCTTCAATTTTATCACGGATTTTATTTCTGACTCTATTTACAATAATATATAGCATTTCTTTTTGAACTTTTGGTGAGCTATACTTTGCATTTCCTGGAACATTCCCTAAGATAACATCGCCAATATCAGTATTCCATTTCCCCAAAACTTTTATCACCTCAATAAAATTATCATAATTTTGAAAATCTGACGATTCATCATGGCCTCTCAATCCACATGCTTCCAAGCTAAGCCAACGAATGTTCTCAATTATTCCTGCGAGCAATGATAGGGAGAGCGAAAATGGGAGAGTGAAAGCAAAGTGAATGACGTGATACTTTACATGCACACGTCCGATTATCGCTTGGGCACCATCGGCGACCTTTGGCCGCCGGCCTGAATCAAACTATACTCTGGGAGGCACGGTGAACCCGTCGGAGATCGCTGCATGCAAAGTGCCACGTCATTCAGTTTACCTTTCACTCTCCCATTTTCACTCACCCTATTATTTTTCTATTCCTGCATGCCTTGATCCATTCTTTTGAATATGTTCAGAAAATTCTCGATTCATAACATTATCTATATGTCGAGTTACATTCATCACATCAATTATAAATTTAGCAGATTTATTATGCATCAAGTTATAACTTCCCATGTGAGACAAAAAAGCACACTTGGCTCCTTCATTAACGCACTTCAATCTTTTAAACTCTTCAAGTGTAAATGCAAATTGTTGTGCTTCACTTATTTCAAAAAGATAGCATGAAAAATAAAATGTTGCATCCTTTTAAGGAGAGTACTCTAACTATGGAAATTTTTTAAACCGTGCATATTGAAATCGACGATATTGCTTCCTGATTCGCACTATGGGTACTCCTGCAATTTAGGTTGATATGGTTCCATTTTGATATATCGTCTAATTTTATCATGATAATTAACATGATGGCGCCACATGAAAATACGCAATTCGAGATCTCATTCAAGTGAGGTTTTATCAAACTTAACTCTTTGAGATTTAGAAGGAGGTTCGAACTCCTCATTTGGAAGGGATGTATTACTCTTGGCCCTTTCGGATGATGAAGGATTATCAACTCTTGTCTTAAAGAATGATAGAATATTGTTTCCCTCTTTTCTCTCTTGATTTGATATTAAAATAACCTAACACATATATATCTTGACATGATTAACATAGAATATAATCTTATAAATTTTAAGAGCTATGATAGGGAGAGTGAAAATGGGAGAGGGAATGATGTGACACTTGAGCGAATGACGTGGCACTTTATATGCACACGTCCGATTATCGCTTGGACACCATCGGCGACCTTCGGCCGCCGCCCCGAATCAAACTATACCCTGGGGGGCACGGTAAACCTGTCGGAAATCACTGTATGCAAAGTGTCACATCATTCACTCTCCCATTTTTACTCTCCCTATCATTTTTCAAATTTTAAATAACGATTTCTAATACAGTTTCTAATATAAATTTCACTTTTGCTTACATAGATTACACATCAAACATAATAACTAAAAAATTAATAGTGTTTATTAAATTAAAAAATACTAAAAGTATTTATAAGCTCAGTCTAATTCCAACCATGTACTAAAACTTTGATTAGCACTTAAATCATGTATATTTAGCAATTTCATTACTATTATTTTTGTCATTATAGTTAGTAAATAATTAATAGAATAAAAATTATAAAGTAAAAATGAGAAAATATAAAAAAGCAAACAAGGTCTATAATGTATTTAGCTTGTTGTTTATTGTAGCATTTCATGTAAACTAATTATTTGATTCACTTAATACGTTTAACTGCATAATTATGTAAATACTGTATTCCTTATACTTACAATGGTTGTGAGATCTTGTAAAACAGTAGCAATTGGAGAGAAAGAGAAAAGAAGGAATAACTGGGTAAGGATCGATGGAGCAATTACAACATTATCATGAAGTCCTTGAGAAAGAGTAGCAATCGCCGAAGAGAAAAAGAGAAATTGACGAACAGCAGGTGAGAAGGAAGAAGTCGACACGGAAGCGGAGCCACGGAGGAGCAATCAAGTCGGTGAATAGTCGGTGAGGAGGAAGACAAAGTGCCACAGAGGAGCAATCACAATGGCGGACGCAAGTGACGAAGAAGACGAAATGGCGAAGGAGAAAAATATAGACAAAGAGTAAAAAGGAAATAAGAATATTACCAATTTATCGTTTGATATCCCACATATAAAAAAAAATAAAAGGGAATACAAATAATAGGAAGTGGCGTGCATAAGAGGAAACAAAATAAGAGAACAAAATAAAAAGGAATACAAATAATAGAAGGTGGCGTGCATAATTACCAAGAAACATAATAAGAGAGAATTTAAAAATAAAATTCGACGTGGACTATGGGCTCTCGGGATAAATTCAACATTGGACTCCGGGTTTAAAGGGGTAAAATTTTTATAAATTCCCCATCTTCAAATTCATCTTTGCATGCTATCCCTATTCAAGTTTTTTTTACATGTAGTTCCTGATGAGATTGATAAGACAATTTGATAAGAATTATTTGAAGAAAGTTAAGTATAAAAATTAGAAATTTGAGTATGTAAGGTTGCATCCACCACATCAAGAAACTGTATACTCAATTTTTACTTTTTTATACTCAAGTTTCACTCTTTTATACTCAATTTTCACTGATGAATACTCAATTTTTACTTTTTTATACTCAATCCATTAGGTAGTGAATGCAAAGAAAATTTCAAATGAGGAATGCATGCAAAGATCAAATGGGGATTGGAGAGTTTTCTATAATTTACCGTTAAATCATTCATCAATAGATAAAATTATAAAAAATAGAGATATATATATATATATATTTATTTATTTATTTATTTATTTGAAAAGTAAATTGAGCCTCCGATTATAGCCTACGTAACGTATCATATCGGTTTCGCCCTTGCTAACAACCAAGTTTCAAACTAAAAAATTATCATTTAAATCATTTTCGGAGGCGCCAAACAATTTTACTCTTAAGTTTTTTTTCATGTTCTAACAATTATAAAATAGTAATTACTATGATTATATAACAACAACGAATTCATAAATATTATATGGTGTTGATCTAGGAAAAAAAACTAAAGAAAGATAATAATAAAAACAAACTAATTTTTTTTACATTGGAAGATAATTATGTTATCATAAACCAAAAAAGTACACCTGTTTCATGCTGCCTTAATCAAGGGTCGCCCTTTAATTTTTACCTAAGAAGTTTTATATATTTCTTAATCATGAAGTAACGACCCCTTTTTTTAATACTTATTTTTAAAATTGTTTTTGAATTACAAAATTAATTGATAAAAAACCTTTAAAAGAAAATATATATTACTAAAATAGATATTTAATATCAAAAAAATTAAGAAATTTGAATAAGATTATTAAAAGCATTGTTTTATATTAATATTGTTAAAATATTTTTAATATTAATCTTTTTTATTTTTAATATAAAACATGGTGGGTACAAAGCAAGATAAATTTTGCACGTGTGTGACGTCAAAGTGGAGGTTTGACACAGAGATATGCTAATTTTGTTGTTTAGTTGAATATTCAGTCTCGCTAAAAATTTTAATAAAACATCAAAATAAATTGATAAGCATTCATAACATGTAATAAAATATTAAAATAAATTGATAAGCATTCATAACAAGTCATAAATCCAATATTCTTAAATCAATCACTTATTAAACAAAATGTATGGTTAATTTATATACCGAGTTAGAACTCAATCCTTAATATTTAAAAAAAAAATCTATTGAACCATTATTTTCTTTGTGTTGGGTGTTTGTATACACATACAAAGATATGTTTTTGAAAAATATATAGTCAGAAATATAATAATTTTATAAATTATTAAAATACGCATCATACTTAACCATAAGAATACATGTATGCAACACATAATGGTATAATAAAACTTCATCTAGAATTATACATGTCGAATGACGTTTAGTGAAAATGACATCAACTAGCAAAATCTCACAAAATTTACCTTTATCGGTATCCACACTAAGTAATCTTTAAGATGATTTCACAAAATCACAAATCTTGCCTTCTCTCGAACATAAGCCAAAAGGAGAGAGACAACACGAGAGAAGAGAAAAAACCCATCACTCAATTTGGTGTCCGACGACAAAAAAAATCTGACCTTGGGAGAGGGTCGACCAAGGGAGATCCGATCGCCAATGGAAGCCCGACCAAGACAAGGGTCAGCCAAGGGAGAGGGGCCGACTAAGGGAAGGGAAGAAGTATTGGATATGATTTTGCGAGGCGAAATCAAAGTACCATCGATCGATGAAAGTCATATTTGACTTCAAAATCGAAATCTACGTTTCGCGTAGATAAATCTAGACTATTAATTTGCTCAAAACCAATTACGGGTGAATGAGAAATTAAGTGTTTAAAGTCGTGCTCAAAATAGCGTTAAGGATAAAGATGGGGATTAGTCCCACATCGCTAATTGGCAAAAGCCAATGTTTCCTTATATGTGTTGCTGTGCTTTTGCAGTCAATACAAAAAGCACAAGTGCTCTCTACCCCTGGGCGAGCAGGTGCTCGCACCTGCGAGCCCGCCACCCGCGCACGCGCGCAATGGGCTCTTTGTTGGCGCACTTTGCACTTTGCACTTTGCACTTTGCACTTTGCACTTTGCACTTTGCACTTTGCACTTACGCGTCGTCGCGAGGAGCATTGAGGAGCTTCATTTATGCTCCACGTGGCAGTGACGTGGCATGGTCACGGATGACGTGGCGTGCCTGCGTGACACATGACTGTGCAGGGAGAGCGCTGACTGGGCTATTGACTGGGCAGACAGATGACGATCGTTAGATCGAAGATGGCAATAAGATCGCATGGGGCGCGATCTGGATCGTTGATACTGCAGGGTCACGATCAGACCATTAGCGAGGGGACTGATCTGGAGCGTCGACTTAAATGGAGTAATCTGACGGCTCAGATCAAAGATGGGATGAAGAGTTATAACTCTTCGAATCTAGCGGACGAGATTAGATTGAGTTAAAATCTCTTTGGATCTAACGAACCAGATAAAAAGTCATCTGAAGAGTTATAACTCTTCAGATCTAATGGCTGAGATCAGAACCCTTTAAAGGGTTATGAACTGATGGTTCGGATCAGTCCTGGCCAAAGGTCACTTGCCTCTTCACCTACTATATAAAGGATCCCTCCTTTGAAAATATTCATTGATTCAATCATTCGAAGCATTCAAGCATCTAAGCATTAGAGAGCTCATCTTCTCTATCGAGAGTTCGAAAATCCTACGGAAAGGTTCGCCGGTCTCGGAATTTGAAGTGCTACTATTCCGAGACGACGTCGTTGTATCTTGGGAACGAATTGCTGCTATCCGTGAGCACCGTAGCGGAGCAATATCGTTTTACGGAGATAGTGTCCAACACTAGCCTCGACGTAAACAAATTCAGTTTGCTACCTCCCGGCAGCAACCTCCCGGAAGTTCCGACGGTCAAGTAAAATCGACTAAGTCAAATACCGCGGAGATTACAAAAAGGTCACAAGACCGCCAACAATCGTAAAACGATATCAGCAAACTGAAATGGTCGTGATCAACGACATACCGACCTCCATCCCGCACGCCGAGAAGCCGGAGAAATTCGCCGGAGCCGATTTCAAGAGATGGCAGTAGAAGATGATGTTCTACTTAAGCACGCTAAACCTTGTACGGTTTTTGCGTGATGACCCGCCAGCCGCTGCGGAAAATAATTCCGAGAGTCAGGCTGCTCGCGAAACGTGGTCACATGGGGATTTTCTATCCCGCAACTACGTTCTCAATGTACTGGACAATGCGTTGTACAGCGTATTTAGCGTAATTGAGACAGTCAAATCCCTGTGAGAATCTCTGGAGAAGAAATACAAAACCGAAAACGCCGAACTGAAGAAATTCATCGTCGACCGGTTTTTGGATTTCAAGATGGTGGATTCCAGGAGCATAATGTCTCAAGTCCAAGACATGCAAATAATAATGCATGATCTGGACGCCGAAGGCATGCCACTAAACGAATCATTCAAGGTGGCCGCGGTAATCGAGAAACTCCCTCCGTCGTGGAATGATTTCAAAAATTACCTGAAGCACAAGCAAAAGGATATGACACTTGAAGACCTGATCCTGAAGCTACGCATAGAGGAGGATAATCGAAAATTTTCCGACTCTAAAGGAACAAAGCGGACAGTTGACGAGATGTCCAACCTGACGGAATCGAGAGTCCGAAAATCCTACGGAAAGGTTTGCCAGTCTCGGAATTTGAAGTGCTACTATTCCGAGACGACGTCGTTGTATCTTGGGAACGAATTGCTGCTATCCGTGAGCACCGTAGCGGAGCAATATCGTTTTACGGAGATAGTGTCCAACACTAGCCTCGACGTAAACAAATTCAGTTTGCTACCTCCCGGCAGCAACCTCCCGGAAGTTTCGACGGTCGAGTAAAATCGATTAAGTCAAATACCGCGGAGATTACAAAAAGGTCACAGGACCACCAACAAGAAGTTGTTCAATTACAAGATCCGGCCAACAATTATGAAATTAAGAGAGGGGACGACACACCAAAACATGATGAGAGAACCCTTAATGAAATTATTAACACTCTTATTCTATGAAATGGTATTTATACACTTCTTCATTATGACTTGGAGAGCTAAGTGATAACCTAAGCTCAAGCCCAAGATCATATGTATTGGCTTAATCTGCCTACAAAAAGTGTGATCCATAACCAAACTCATCTCATGAGTAAGCTCAATTAGCCTATAAGTAGCATTACCCATTAACTTTTCTATGATGATAAATACTTTCCATATTTGTAATTCATCTAACCAAACTTAATCTTTTTTATCTCTATGAGAATTTAATTCTCAACTCACTCTTAAATTTATGCACGCACAAAAACTTCACATTTCAGCCCATCGCTGAAATGACCGTCAAAGGAGTCATGCCGGCATATCAACCCCAGACTAACGAGCTTGGATTTACAAGACACCAAAAGCGGGCGCACCAAAGAACCCACCCCATCACAACTCCAGAGGAAGAAGTAGAGAAGCCCGAGCGGACGAAGAACACCATCAGTATCCATATAAAGAAAAGTTGGATTGGAATACTCCAGAAAAGCATAAAAATTTCAATCTAATCCGTGTTCTTCGGAATGCACCATCAATTGCAAAGGAAAAGATACTAAATCAGGTGCGGAAGTAACAGATCACACCAAGAGAGCAGGAAACGGAGCAACGATTATACAAGAAAGGGGAACCCTAATTCAAATCCTAATCTTTTAACTCGCTGACTAAGCGCAAGCTTCTCGCCTCGTTGCCGTGGTGAAGAAGGCCTCGAGATCCGGCGGGTGGAAGTAGCTGTTCCTCGACGGAACCCTAGGCGTTCTGACGAGCAGAGGGGCGTGGCGCTTCTTCCTTGGCGGCGGAGGGCATCGGAGGGCCCCCGGGATGCGGCACTCCCATCGCTTGGGCGTCTCCCAACCACCGCCGCCTCGCTCCAGGTAAAAAATTTTGAATATAACTTTGCTGACGTAAGAATGATGTAATTATGGCGTCAGACACTACGGTTCTTAAATTTTCAAAAAAGTTACTAAAAATATTAAAATTATTTATAAAATTTATATAACTTCAATTTTCATTATCTACTTACATATTTGACTAGTCTCTTGTCAGTTTCAAATTTTATCCATATTTATTGTATTTCGCATCACATTGTATTATTAAATAATACCATTATTTATTTATAAATTAATGAAGCAGGCAGATGGAGCCATCAATTTGGATGGCACTCTCGACTTGATATATGCTCTATCAAATAAGTGAATTAAATTAAAATTTTATTAATTCATTTTAAGATGGATTCAGATGGGATAATTCCTTTAGGTTCGTGACCCATGTGAATCGGCTTGTGATAGATGGGTTGACCTGTGGATTAAGAAAAAAAGTCTTTTAAAATATAAAATTAAATTAGAAAATTCAATAAGCTCGTAGACTTATCCGTCTAATCCATAATCAAAACATTAAAAATTTAATTTTTTTTTTACATACTTGTGAGTTAACCCGTCTAACCTGCATCTTGAATTTTTTAGATAATAATATTAATATCATAGTAGCCAAAAGCCTACTCTACTAAACTTAAAATAAGTCATTACCAATTTTATGCAAAAATAAATATTTATAATTTTATTAAACTTACACCTCACCCATTCTAAATGTTCAAGACATAGTGTTCGAAACCTGTTATATTGGAGGAAATGGATTTCTTTCAAAGAGTTTACAATAAATTGAAATTATAAAAATTAATTTCAACTTAACTGTTGAGTGACCTGAGCTGTCTTTTATCCAGTTTGTAATCTCCCGAACAAAATTCCCGAGCTCCTAAGTAGAATTCCCGAACTCCCGAGCGAGCTCCCCAACTAAATTCCCAAGCTCCCGAGCGAACTCCCGAGCTGAATTCCTGAGCGAGCTCCCGAGCTGGAATTCCCGAGCAGAGACTCCCGACTAAGATCTCCTGAGCTCCCGAGCAGTATCTCCCAAGCTCCCAACCAAGTCTCCCGACCGGAAGTTGCTGAGGCATGCGTAACGCAGTGTCCTTGAAACAGATTTGTCCTCCTCCGACGGTACTTCGAGGCTCAGATGAACGTCTGTCTCTCAGGATACAACAGTCGAACTACGGGTACAACGGAGCACTCGTTGCGAGCAAAAAATTTGTCTGTTGGTTCATCTGCTTGGACAAATTTTGCCCCGATCGGTCGGACATTCGACGCGCGCAGGTCGTGCACGCACACAAGTTCACTTGGTTCAGTACAAATCCGAGCCCTGGATTTCCACCCCCTGCGCACTCACACGTGAGAAAGAGTCTCTCCTCTAGCATTTGTTCACAACTATTATGCTTGTGAAACAATATAAACCAACATTTATACCTTAAAACTCCTAATATGTGACTAAAATCTCATTCATCATGGAACCTCTTTATTCTCCACCTCACTTTCCATTCACTAGAAAGTGAGGAGACATTTTAACTTTGCATTCAGTATATTAATTGAGGAGACATTTTTGTTGTAAATATTCTAAGGTTATTTTGGGTTTCTCGCATGTCTACCTAAATTTATCTTCTTCGATTTTCACAGAGCCGACTGTAGAAAGCCTGTAAAGGTAACCTAGCTATTTCACTTTATATATACAAGATTAAGCTTTAGTTCAATACTCTATCATAAGTTTGTGGCCGAGAAGATCTCAAGTTGGCAAATGAATACGAAGGCTCATCTCATGACCAATGTTATACGATGATTACAAATATATATATCTACACTTAGTATAATATTTACATGTGAATTTTATCAATACAATAACATATTTTTATTATTGAAAGGTACATTTATAATTTCTCATGACGGGTAGTAACTTTAATTTGAGAAATAGTCTATTTTTAGACATTTAAGATATTTTAAGGGTGTAAATAAATTAAACATTCATGAATAAATTTGATATTCAATTTAATAAGAGCTTATTTAAAACCAATTAAATGAATAATTTTAAATAATTTGTTAAGTTAATTGAATAAGTTTGAACATATTTACGTTGAGCTCGTTAATATTCACGAACAAATATAATAAATTGTTCACGAATAATATTCATAAATAATATTCACGAATAAAATTTATAAATTATATTAATTAATAAAATTTTTATCAATATAGTAAATAAATTTAAAAACTTTCAAAATAAACAAAAAAACTTTTATTATCAAATTCAACAATCAATAAAAAAAAATTAAAAATATAAAAGCTTCAAACAATAAACAAACTTAAATTGAGAGCTGAATAATAGGTAAATGAACAAACTCAAATTAAACTTTAATCAAATTCAAACTTGTAAAAAAAATTTGTACAATTTCCAACAATTTAGTTAATGGACTTGGCAAGACTCAGTTATTGACGACGAACAAAATAATGATTATTTTGTAGGTTAATTTTAAAAGAGAATTGTCAAAGAAAATATAAGAAATCACCAAACATAAAAAAATTTTCTCTAGGTTCAATTGAATAAAATTAACTTGATTAAAAGATAATACTCTAATATCAATCAAATAAATATTTAAATAATTTTAAAATACGAAAATAATTTTAATAAAAAGGACTAAAATTATTTAATGTCTTTCAAAAATTTTTAATGATATTTTTTAACCTCAGATACGCCTCATAATAAATATAGATAATATATTATAAGTCTTATTATTTATTCCGAATTAAAAATTATAATTTTTTAAATTATATTGTTTTGCATGAATTTATATTTATTATTTTATTAAACAAGTTTGAAATCATAAAGGTCGATTCGGCATCGTTTACCATCCTAGATATTTAGGAAAATTTGGGACGTTAAACTAAATTATAGAATTATTAGCACCGTCGAAATGGAGTAATAAAAAAATTTTATTTATTTGGGGATTGTGGTGACACGTCAATTCCACACAAATCATTCTCGTGCATGAATAGTCGTGAAGAATGCGATCAGGCGACTTAATTGCATGATAGACTTGACTCGAGCAACCTGTGACAACTATACACAACGCAAATCAAATAAAAATAAAATAAAAATGCACCAGTCTTCGACAATTTCACAAGAGCATACCCAAAGTTTAGGATGACTTAAAAGGCAACCCAAGATTTACAAATTTTAAAAAAATATATACACATCTCTTTACTATTTTTCCTCTATGTTAAAAGTTAACTTTTATTCACTTTCTCTTTACATATTTTTTTTTTCTATTTCCTCTTTAATTAAGTTACGCTTTTTCTCTCTTTTACGTACCTATAACAGATACTGTAATACTATTTTTTTTAAAAAAAGATAAGATCACAATTTAATTACATTAGCACCACTGTAATATTAATTTTAAAAAACAATACCCAATGGTACAGGTATAATTAAGTTGTCATATTAACTTTTGAAAGTAGCAAAAAAAAAGCATATTTGAACTTAGAAGCACAGTCAAAATTCCCATGATTTGGGATGGATTCAATAGGAGCTCTCTAAATTCATCAATATATTTTAACTAAATTTGAATTTTTGAAAAGTTAACGTACGATTAACCAAGTTGGGTAATATCTAGCCAAATTAACATATGATTAACCAAGTTGGGTAACGTCGGTTCGGCCCCACGAAAATTTTACATCGGTCGCCAGAGAAAATCAGGAAGCCCTCGTGGTTAACGGTTCCGAAACTTAACATCCCACGGTTGCGCACCCTATTTTGAGAAAATATTCCTACAAAATTCATTATATCTAAGGATCGAACCGCAGATACTTGGGAGACAACTAGTCGCCTTTCTATTGCACCATAGCCCTGAGGGCTTTGAAAAGTTAGTATGTAATATAACAAGGTAGTACGGTGAAAGTATTTATGGTATATATGCCTAGTTCTATTATCCATATGATAAATTATGTATATATATCAATTGTCTTAAATTCATAAACTTTGCAAATTTGTTGATGGTAATGATTTCAAGTTGATATCACTTGACACTTATAGACTTCGGGCATTTTAAAAACCTATAGCATTGAATAAGTTTGATTTGTGCTCTTTAGGTTTATCAATATAGATTTTGACCGAAACTCATTGATAGATTTAGAGTCGACATTAGGCCAGGGCTACCAAGGCTCCTGCCCATGGCCCAAAAAGATGAAGGGGGCCATTTTTCACTTCACACACACACACACACACGTTTTGTTTTTCTCTGAAGCCCTCGTCGAGTCGTCGAAGCCCTAGCCTTCTCTCTATTCTGCCCTCACCCTCACGATTCTCCTCGCCAAAGCCCTTAGAGAAGAGGGTTATCTTGCTTGATGTCTTGCTGATATTATTGCCATATCGATTAGGGTTTCTCTTCAATGTTTGTGGTTCGTCTTCCGCATCTTCATAGTTCCTTCGTTTCTATACCTCTCAATTTCAATCGATTGTTATTTGTGTTTGCCTAATATTTGTTTGTTCTTAGGAGAATTTCTCCATTTTTGCCAATTACTTTGATGTTATTTGTCTCAATTTCTGTGATTTGTGTTCTTGTGATTAGCTTATAAATTGATGTTTGCTTCTACTTTTTTTTTCTAGGCTAAAGGCTTTTTTTTCTATATACTTCTTGAGATTTTCTGTGGATTACATTTGCCAATGCTATTACTTTAGGGACTTTATTAATGAGTTAATTCAATTTTTTTAGTAAGGACATGAAAAACCAATAGGGTACTAAATTATTGAACAACATGGTGTTAATTATTGAATTTTTATGCTTCCTATAACATATTACAGTAGCATCTTCTGTAATTTATGTTGCCTATAGCATTGTTCCATCTGTAATTGAGCATAATGTTGGTAGCATGTTCTTGAGCACGCTTCCCTCTCCATGTGTAAGCAATGCTATTGCTAGCCACCTTATGCTCGCAATAACACTTCTAACACTAATGACTTCTTAATTTGTAACCCTTCTAATACCAATGACTTCCCAACTTGATTCTTCCCTTGGCGATGGCGAGACAAACCCTCTCAAGCAAGTATTTGTTGATTTTTTTTATATTATGATTTTTATTTGAGAGATATAAGAATTTTCTTATTGGTTTCCTCTAAAAAGTCTTGGTTTCTAGTTGTTTATTCTATTCAGATGCATTCTTTTGGCTTGTAAACGAAATTAGTAGATCAGTTAAGTTTTCATATCGCTTAGCCAGTTAGATCAAACTATTTAGATGGTTTCTTATTTATTATGATTTTTTATAAACTTTCAGGATATCTGTGTAAGGTTATATAAGTAGATTCTGAATCAAAGAAAAATTCACTATATTAGGTTTTATTATTCTTTATTTATTACTTATTGTTCATAATTATGTATCATTATGAAACAACTCTCTGGACATCAAAAAAGACAAAAAAAAAGAAGAGATAACCCAAATCTTAAGAGGTTCATTGAATAAATATTTTAGTAAAGAATCACATAACATAACAGAAATCATAATTTAAATTTTAACTAATGAATCAAATGCAAAAGAGGATTTTGTTGAAAACAAAAATGATGAAAATGAAGAATTTGTGAGAAATGAGAGTGATGAAAATGAGAAATTTGTAGAAAATGAGAACGAAGAAAATACAGATTTTAATGATTTAGATAAAATTAGAATTGACAAAACTAAAAATATTGATAATTATTATGATGATGAGCGTACAAACGAATATCAATGTTTGACACCTAAATATGATTTAAACATATTTAATCCAAGAGTTTGGGATAACCTTGATACAAAAATGAGAGATTTACTTGTGGAAAGAGGTCCTAAAAGAGAATATATTCTTAAGTTTTCTTTAGATAAAGAATCTCGACATTTTTCTCTTACTTATTATGTTCAAATGTTACTAAATGGTGAGACTCGTGGTCGAAAATGGTTAGTGTACTAAATGAGTTGGACAAAATATTTTGTATTTGTTATAAGTTGTTTAAAGTAATATACACACCAAAAGTAATTTAACAAGTGAAAGAGTTAATGACTGAAAATATTTATATGACATACTTAAACAAAATGAAAATAGTATTGAACACCTCACTAATCTGAGAGCTTTTATTGAACAACAAATGAAATTAAAGAAAACATTAACAATTGATAAGGAAATATAAGAATAAATTAAAAAAGACACAAAACATTGGAAACATGTTATGCTAAGAATAGTTGTCATTGTCAAATGTCTTGCTATACATAATTTGATATTTCGTGGTACACATGATAAAATTTATGAAGATGGTAATAATAATTTTTTGGATCTACTTGAAATGATTGCATATTTTGATCTAATAATGCAAGAGCATTTTCGAATCATTCAAGATAAAAAAGATTCATTATCATTATCTTAGTAATAAAATTCAAAATGAATTAGTATCTATTCTAGTTTTCTAAGTCAAGAATGCAATAATTAAAAAAGTAAAACTGGCAAAACATTTTTCAGTAATTCTTGATTGTACACCAGATGCAAGTTACAAAGAATAAATTACTCTCATATTAAGATACGTAGATGTTTTTCAGAGACTCCAATTAAAATAGAAGAGTACTTTTAGAATTTATAAATGTAAAAGATACAACTGATTTGGGTTTTTTCAATGAATTATAAATTATTTTACAATCTTTAAAACTTGATATTGATAATATTAGAGGGCATGGTTATGATAATAGATCTAATATGAAAGGCAAAAATCAAGGTGTGCAAAGGAGATTTCTTGACATTAATCATAAAGTATTTTATATGTCATGCGGTTCTCATTCTCTTAACTTAGTTATTTGTGACATAGCAAATTCTTGTGCTAAAGTAAAATTATTTTTTGGAGCATATATATGTATGTACCCAGTGTTCTCTAATTCAACAAAAAGATTGAATGTTTTGCTTGAATATATTGATGGATTAAATTTAAAATCATTGTCAACTATGAGATGGGAAAGCCATATTAAAACAGTCAAAGTAATATTATCTCAAGCTTCTCAAATCAGAGAAGCATTGTTTACATTAGCAGAAATAAGTAAAGACAACAAATTAAGTAGAGATATTGAAACTTTAGCATATGGTGAACTTTCAAATTTTAAATTTATATTAATCCTTGTTATTTGACATGATATTTTTCATAAAATTAATTTAATTAGCAAAAAATTACAGTCAGAAGATATGCATCTTGATGTTGTTGTAAAATAATTGTTTCCTTTTTTGAAAAATATAGAGAAAATGGTTTTGCTTTTGATCTTGTTGATGTAAAGAAAATAGCATCTAACATGGAAATTGAGCCTGTATTTCATACAAAATGTAAATTTGTAGAAAGAGATATTTTGATGAGATTGCTAACACTGAAAGGGAAAATCAATCACCAGAAGAATTTTTTCGAATAGATTATTTTATCTTAGTGGTCGATATTGCTCTTGGGCAATTGAAGAGTAGGTTTGAACAGTTGTAATATTTGAATCTATATTTGGCTTCTTATATGATGCTGCTGTTGGAACTTGGATGGTTAGAGAGGGGGGGTGAATATAGCCAGACACAAAACTTCTTTCGCTTTTAGGATTTCTGCACTTGAATGTTAGCAGCAACAGCGGAAGCAAGAACAAAGTATAACTGCTGAAATGAAAAACAAACTACAAACGCTAACAAAGAGGATTTACAAGGTTCGGGGATAACTTGCCCCTACTCCTTGGCATGCCCTTAAGGTGGGCGATCCCTTGATCGTCGGCAGATCAAGCCCCGAAAAATCTGGATAGAAAGCAACCTCCTTCTCGGTGGAGTAACCTCTCCACAGCGTTTCAAGATGATGAAGTATTAAGTACAGGAAACACAAGAAGAAATCTTACTGAGCACTTAGAACCTCAAGAACACAAGCAAACTCCTCACCGAGCTCCACTCAGCACAGATCTCACGCAAGAACTCCCTTCTTCGTGTCTTCTTGCTGATGGACTCGCCAAGCTTCTTGTTTTTTCTTCTCAAGTGCTCAAGTAACAGCAGGTTGCTTCAAGATTCAGAGTGATGCTCAAAGGATCAGAGTTGTCGCAAGAGCAGAACAAGAGATATCGCAAGAACTGATCAAGTCCCATGTCTCCTTGAGGCTGCATAGCTACCAAGCCCTTAAGCCTCTCCCACCTTTCTGCAGCTCCTAGCTGCTCACCTGCAACTGCTCACCCACCACTGAGCTCTCCTGGACTCCCTGAGCTTCCCTCAGACGAGCTCCAGTCAGCAGCTCCAGCAGCGCCAGCATCCGTTGCAACCTAAGATGGAAACGTGCCCAAACTGACGTAGCAAAAGCCTCAGTTTGACTCCCTTTAAGTAAACCTGAGTTACCTGCACACTTAGCAGCTCATTAGCTCAGCAAATCAACAGAGTATCAACAATCAGTAGTTAGGAGCAGAAATCAGTAGCGAATTAGCAGAGAAACAGACGAAATCAGAGCTCTGACAGCGTTTTTGAATTAAAGCTGCCAGCACTGATCGGTCACCAGACCGATCAGAGCGACTCCTAATCGGTCACCAGACCGATCAGGCTGGGTTCAGACCGATCAGGCTCCATCCTGATCGGTCCCCAACGCATAATCAGAAATCGCGACTTCTCCGGGACCGATCACCAGACCGATCCCAAGTCGTGGATCGGTCACCAGACCGATCCACCCCTTTGCAGGGTGATTTCTCAGCTTCGCAGTCCAACCCTCCTGATCGGTCACCAGACCGATCAGGACATGCTCAGACCGATCAAGCACCATCCTGATCGGTTATAGTGAAGAACTCGCGACATTTGATCGTTCACCAGAACGATCTGAATAGTAACCCTGATCGGTCACCAGACCGATCAGGAGCCGTACAGAAAGTTTTCCAAACACACTGTATGCTCCCTGATCGGTCACCAGACCGATCAAGAGCCGATCAGTAGGTTTGCCAAAGTCACCGTATGTTCCCTGATCGGTCACCAGACCGATTAGACATCACTGGATCGGTCACCAGACCGATCCACGAGGGAACTCCGTGCCAACTTCCCTGATCGGTCACCAGACCGATCCAGGCAAGGCCAAACCCACTCTAAGTCAAGAGAACTAGCTCCCAGCCTCCCCTGACTCGTGCTCAGTCCTCCGGACCAAGACTCCATGCCTAGCTTCACTCACTAGGACTTCAGTCAACTTGGCTTCACTCACCAGGACCCGACTTCACTCACCGGGATTTCCAATCACCTAACCCTCCGAGTTAGGAATTTCCACACCTAGCTCTCCAAGCTAGGACTTTTCCACACCTAACCCTCCAAGTTAGGCTTCCTGGCTTCACTCACCAAGACCCGGCTTCACTCACCGGGATTTCCAATCACCTAACCCTCCGAGTTAGGAATTTCCACACCTAGCCCTCCAAGTTAGGACTTTTCCACACCTAACCCTCCAAGTTAGGCTTCCTGGCTTCACTCACCAGGACCCGGCTTCACTCACCGGGATTTCCAATCACCTAACCCTCCGAGTTAGGAATTTCCACACCAAGCCCTCCAAGCTAGGACTTTTCCCACCTAGCCCTCCAAGCTAGGACTTTCTCACACCTAACCCTCCAAGTTAGGATTTCATCCACCTAGCATCTCATGCTAGGACCTGACCCTCCATGCCAGGCTTTCATCAAACCTAGTCCCACTAGGTATGTCTAGTCCACGACCAGGACTTAATCCCAATCATCTCATCAACCTAAACTAAAATCGATGTCAACACTAAAACAACAATCAGGGTCAGACTGCATCAACAGTTGCAAAATTAGTTTCATTCAATGATGATGAATTGATGAGTTCTTGTGTGAATCTTAAAAATACTTTAAGAAATGGTGACACTTCTGATATTGATCTAAATGTATATTTTCAGAACTATAAGTTTTGCAAGTAATGTTACTAAGTGAATTTTATGAAACAAATAAAAAATAGTCTTCCATTCAAATATTAGAGTTTTTAAAAATAATGGATATATTTCCAAATGTGATGATTGCTTATAAGATATTATTGACAATACTTGTGACAGTTACATTCACCGAAAGAAGTTTTCAAAATTAAAATTAATAAAATCTTATTTACAAACTACAATGACTCAACAAATTGACAATTTAACTATATTCTATGCATTTACTCTCATTTTTTCTTCTGATTTAGCGAGGTGGAAGCGAAGAAGAAGAAGGTTTATAACATCTCATGTGAGCGATACTTTGGATTTGGATGTAAAATTGACGAGGAGACATTCAACAAGTTGGAAGGTTTGTGTTAATTCTAAGCAAGCAACCAATAAGGATCTCTGCTATGCATGGCTCTCTGCTATGCGTAAGATTTTGATCTATTGCTTCTAACATTAGAGATGAAAATTTTATTGTAAATAAACACCTTTTGTGGATTCTTTGTAAATGGTAGAATAAGTAATGTATATATTGTTGGGACCGGGTGCATGTTGACATGGATGCGGGTTCGTAATTTTAAAATTAATTACGTGCAGCGGAAGGTTTAGCATAAATAATTTCTCAAATTATTTAACCACACATCTAAGCATGCAATTTTATCTTGTGTAGACATGATCATATATTTAAAATTTTGCAGAAACATAAACTAATTTACGTATTACCTCGCGTAACTCGAAGGAAGGGACGAGATCCAACCGTAAGCGTCCCTTGGAAGCTCCGCCTCTATTCGCGTCCACGCCGAGTATCTTCGGGATGACTTCGCAAAGCCACGAGTTTCGTGTTCTCGAGAACTACTAGATTCTCCGAGAACGCGACGAGAAAACCAAGAGAGAAGTCGGAAGACTAACCACAAAAGGATGGCCGGCTGGTGCTCCTTCTTGGGGCTAGTTGGTGCACGGCAAGAAGGGGAGAAGAGAAGGAGAGAAAGAGAGGGAGAGAGCCTATGCCTTCGTCTCATCGATTATTACCCAAGCCCAAACCTTGGTTTATTATATAAAAATTTATATCATCCATAATTTTATAAAACAAACCACACTTGGTTTATTTTATAAATTGAACCAAAAACTTGGTTCTCTCCCTTTGTTGTGGCCAGCCAAGCAAAGAGGATGGAGGCCCTCTTTGGCCGACCCATCCAAGCCAAGCCCCAATGAATTAAACTTATTTAATTCATCTATTAAGTCTTCAAAAGACTTAGCCATTTTACGCTTCCGATGCGTCTCTGAAAAATTCAGATTCGACTTATCGTTTGGCTCAACCAAACTTAATCTCTCTTGATTGGAAAATCTAATTTTCAACTCGTTTTAAATCCCTCGGATTACTCGTAGTGTGTGTGACTAAATAGGCTTTCGATTTATGTTGGCCGTCTATAATTAATCAATTATAGAACGATCATGAGTGGCACCTAGAAGTACATCATGATCCCTAATTAATCGAAAGATCAACGATTGACCTCAGAAACAATTCTGAAACCCTTCAGCAGCTATAATGAATCGTGCCACATTCCCTTCACCATCTTATACCCATTTGGTTCAGGACATGGTCTATGTGTGTCAGTCCCCATGATAAGCATCATTTTATTGATTATTTTAATTGTTAAAATCCATGTTTGACCTATGTTTTTATTGTTTAATTGTGATTTTACCCTAGGTTTTAGGATTTCCTCTTATTTTAGACTTAATTGCAAAATTACACATTTTTGGATTATTTGGCCACTAATTTTCTGATATATTTTTGTAGGCATGAAAGGATCCTGGACCTAGGGCATACTGGGTCAAACTTGAGTCGGATGTGAACCGGATCGAATTATCAAGCTTACAATTAATCCGGGCCGTCCGATTCAAAAGCGGCTAGATCTGACCCATCCGGGACGATCTGAAGCAATCCGAGCTAGGGTTAGGGTTGATCAAGCTCTATGATCAAGATCTGAAGGTTTCATTCCAATCAGAGCTCAATCAACCATTGGATCAAGCAAGGAGGGCTCTAGAGCGTCCATTCACAGATAGAGTTGATCTGGACCATCCGTTGTACATCTGGAGGATCCGAGCTACCACAAGGTAGATCCTGACCCCAGATCATCATCATAAAAGTTTGGCTCAAATCAGACCAAGATCTACCGTTGGATCTCCTCCGATCAATCTGGGCCGTCCGTTGATAACTATTTAATCAAAAACATAGCCAAGCTCTTCCCCGTCGCGTCTCCGCCGCAGTTCTTCTTCTTCAGCGTGTTCTTCATTTTCTTTGGTAGTTCTTCAATCTAAGGGGCGCGACCACCTCCATTCTTCATCAGATCAAGTTCGAGGTCACCGGGGAGAGTAGTTGGTGGAGTTTCAGCTCGGAATTGGGCAAGAGCAGGGCTGTTTGAGGATTTCGGCAGCTCTGCATTTGAAGGCTTCGATTTCAATTTTGTCAGATTCTACATCAATCCAAGCTATCTGGAGGGGTTCTCGGATAAGCTTTGAACATTCCCGCACCTTCATTTCAATTAGACAAGGCTGCATTGAAGATTTCGATTGGGTTTCCCTCTTGAACAGAGTTCGAGCTAGATTCTACTACCAATTCAGTTCCTCAGTGAATTGCTGAGCTTACGGGTCCGAAGCCAGCCCTTGCGTGACGAACAAGGAGACCTTGAGCTAATGAAGTGATTGGGGTTTAGATTTCCGTAGTTAATTTTCTGTTTTAGCTGTAATTTCGGATTCTGCTACTTCGTTACTGCATTTTGCGTATCAGCTACTTAGTTTCCATTTCTGAATTTGTTTGCTGCTTAATTAGGTTTAATTTGGCAAGTAGTTAGTTAGTAAACTTGTTTAGTGAACATTAGTTTGAGATTTCAGTTGTTTTTGGTTTAAATCTTTGCGTATCAAGTTGACAGCGTGTATCACTTCTATTTCTGCAACTTTCAGTTCAGTTCTGAGTTTTTTTAGTTTAATTTCAATTCGATTCTTGTTTAGCTTATTCCCTGCAATTGAAGACAACCTTTAGTGTGTTAATTCATTAGATTCGAAGTTGTTTCTCATTCAGTTTCATTTCTGAATTTTCAGCCCTGTTTTCCTGCGTATCAGATTTCATTCCTGCACTCTAGTTTTCAGTTTCTGCAAGTTTTCAGTTTTAGGGTCTGAATTCGTGTTGGTTATACAATAGACTTTCTTCATCCTACCTGAACATTAAAACGTGCTCTTGAATTTGGATTGTTCTGTCTTGTTTCTGCTATTGGATTGAATCTGAATTCTTTCACTTAGCAGTGTCATTTCTGCTGTGTAATGCCATTTCTGTTATGTTCAATCAGCTGTGCCATTTCTGCTTTTTCTTAAGCTTCCTTGAACTCTATCTTAGTGCATCTGAATTCATCTTGCAGTTGTTTCATTTACATAGTGATTGGATGCAGTTTCTGAACTGAATTCCTTAAGTTTTTCATGCAATTCTGTCTTCATGCAGTTTCTGATTTCAGCATTAGTTTACTTGCGTGAAAGCTTTGTGTTTCCTGCGTATCAAGTTTTGAACTTGCGTATCAGTTTTTCTCTGACTTCAATTGGCGTATCAGTGTCTATTCTAGCATTTTCAGCTTGTAATTACTGTCAATTCTGCTGCTGAAATTCTGCAAAACAATTTCAATTCTGCACACCAAGCCATTTCTGCAATCTTTAGCTGAAGTTACTGAAGTTTGTATCAAGGAAGCCTTGAATTTGAATTCCATTGAATTTGAAATCTGTTGCTTGTTTGATTTCTCATCCAAGTGAAGTTACGTTTTGCACATCAACTTCTGCACATCAAATTCTGCAATTATTTCTTGGTTAGCTTATTAGCTAAGCTCTTTAAATCATTGTGTTTTCATTCTAAACTGAACCCAAACCATATTTCATTCGAAACCCAAAATTCGCAAACGACACCTAAATACAAGCTCGAATCAAACAAACCTTCAACTAGTCCCTGAGAAAAATACGACCTGTGGCCCCTATATTACATTTTCAGATTTTGATTGTAAAAAGGGTTTCCAGTTATTTCATTTACATCAAAATCTGATGGTCCCAACTTTCGTGACAATTTAATCTAGTATCATCTGGGACTATCACCCCACTAGGCTGACTACGTCACACCTAGCCCAAGTAACGTTTTCTCGTCCTACGGATTCTAATTACTCTCATGTATTTAAGAGATTCATACTCTGAACATGTCATGCTCTGGCCAGAGGCTTCGAGTAACAATCCGATGATAGGCCTCGGGTATACATCTCCTCGCAAGGAGTGGTGAATCCTTTGTAGGCTGTTCAAACATCTTCGGGCACTTCGGCTTATACCCAATCATCCTGGGTCCACACCTCCTTGGAGATGCTTGCTTAAGATGTGAAAGTATAAGTCTCCATGACCAAGATGACTTGAACACCGCAAGTCAAAGGAACATCGCACTTAAGCTGCAGTAAGAACTTCACTGACATATCTATATGTAGACTACCATATGAAGTTTTACAGCCAGTCACTCCAATGAACTAGTTCTCTTAACTAGCATTCATGATTATCTCCGGACATCTCAATGTCACCAGCCAGTGAGAATCAGCTGATTAGAGAATAACCCATGCTAGTCTCAACAGAATTGATAGTGTCCGTATTTATCAATTCATCGACTAGGGACAATTTCAATACTTCACAATTGCACATGTAGAGATAATCACTAGTTGTAAATTCATCACAAATTCTCTCATGCTGTGAATTGTATTGCGGACATTCAGTAAATGAGTTTAAGATCTCAATCAAATACACAAACATGTATACTCAAATAGTGAATATTCATTTATTAAAATAAATGATTACAATCATAAGACGATTGCCTTAGGGTACTTCTCTCATATCACTAACATATATTCTATGATGGATGATATAAAAAAAAATTTAAGTAGTGTTCTAAAGAAAAAATTAGGACATAATTTATAATTTCACCCAGGGCCTTTAAATAACAAGGACCGGCTCTGGATAGACCTAAGATATTTAGATTTATGAAAAGTTGACATGCAATGGAAGAAAATAGTATAGTAAAGGTATTTATGGTGTTCATGTCTAGTTTTGACATCTGTATAATAAGTTACGTGTATATATGTGTCAGTTGCCTATTTTTGGATCGGTTGTAACTTTTGACTTGGATATCAGAATTAGGTATGATTTTTTTTTAATTGAAGCTAATTCAGATATCTAAATTTGTTAATGGTTGAAATCTGTAATAGCCCAATTTTAAGCTAAAAAAATATTTAAAGCCTTTTTGGGTCTATCAAGGGATTTCAATCAAACTTCATTGATAGACCCATAGAGTTTCGAACAAATCCATTTCAAATACTACTGATTTTTGAAGTATCCCAAAGTCTATATGTGCCCAAAAAAAATATTAGCTTGAAGTCATTAACAGCCGTAATCAAAATATTTTCAATGTTTATGACTTTAAAATAATTAATACATATATGTAATTTACGTAGGGAAGTCAGAATTAGACATAGACATTACAATTATCTTCACTGCACTACTCTTAGGGATAAAATAAAAAAGGAGTTACATTTTTTTTTTGAACATTTTCAAATCTCAAAAAAAAAAATTTGGACAATCTCAAACTTAGTCGCGTCCTTTAAAATGACAAGATCTTCATTGTTATTAAAAAATTGCGCTTCAAAAAATATATCATCCTATTATTATTTCAAAAATATATTAAAAAATCTCTTAAATAATTTCGATGAACTGTTCTATATATATATATATATATATATATATATATATATATATACATACATACAATAACTCTCCCCTGCGGACCAAACTTACGGACTCGTGCGGACCTGCCCTCGTGGCAGGTCCGCGTGGTAGGTCGCGTAATCACACGTTTAAAGTGTTCGTGGAATGTTTGCAGCTTCGTTGCCGTAATTCCCTCCCTCGCCGTCTTCGCACGAGTTCTTCCTTCTCGCCGATCGATCGAAGCCCGAACCTGCCTCCCTCCCTCTCTGCCTCCTCCTCCCCGTGGCGCCCTCCCTCCCCGAACCTGCCTCCCTTGCTGTCTTCGAGCCGAACGACCGAAGCCCTAACTCCCTCCCTCTATGCCTCCTCCTCCCCGTGGCGCCCTCACTCCCTCCTCCCCGTGGCCCCAACCTGCCTCCCTTGCTGTCTTCGAGCCGAACGACCGAAGCCCTAACTCCCTCCCTCTCTGCCTCCTCCTCCCCGTGGCGCGCCCTCGCTCCCTCCTCCCCGTGCCTCCCTCGCCATCTTCGTTCCTAGCCAAAGCCCTAACTCTCAGCCGAAGCTAGGGTTTTCAGTGCCAAGCTTCCTCGTGGAAACCTGTTTTCAGCCAAAGCAACTCTTTCAAGACGTTGCTCGCAGCCGAAGCAACTCTTTCAAGACGCTCTTTCAGTGCCAAGACGCTGCTTCAGCCGAAGGAACTCTTCCAAGACAGAAACTAGGGTTTCTGATTGATTTTTGAAGCAACTCTTTCTTATCAATTTACAGGAGTAACTCTTTCGGTGGTCTTCAGGTTCTTTCAATTTTTTTTTCCTTTCTGATCAATTTTTGGTTATACATCTGCTGAAAAATCTCTAAAAAAGCAACATGTGTATAATTAAGGTTTTTTTATGCTAGGGGTAAACCTGTTTTAGGTAAATAAGTTTACAAAGTTTGAACCCCAGGTACTTAGTTTAAGGCTTCTTTTGTTCTTTGATCTATGAAAAACTAGGTAGATAAATTTTTTTGATGGAATTTGATAGAAATCAAATCATTTACATATTTCCAGCAACTCTGATTGATTTCTGAAAAATTAGACAGATAAATTTCTTTGATGGAATTTGATAGAAATCAAATCATGCTGCTTATTTACATCATTGTCTTAACTACACGATTTTTGCCTATGTCGGTTATAATTAGATTAAAATAGTTTTCATTAATATTTGAACCATTTTAATTAAAAAATATTTTAATTTTAGTACTATTTATTCACATTACTCTAATAATATTGAATAAATTTTAATTAAATTAGATCCTTTTTATCTTGTTTAATTTTAATTAATATTAAAATAATTTTTAACAAACTTACCATCTCGTTGTTATAGCATTTTTAAATAAGAATATTACCTTAGGGTGTAAGGTAGACCATAGGTGCATCATATTTAGTGTAATAGTCAGGATCGATTTCACTTCACCTTTATCTAACGTTTGTATATATGAATTAATTTTTTTCTATATTTATAAAATTGATTTTAGAGATTATTATGATAGCGGACTTATTTTTAAATGGTTACAATTGCATGACTGGCTCACAATTCAATATGCGTCACCTAGTGTACTACTGTATAGTTATGAAAAATCCTTATAATCTAGTAGGGACAAAATTTATTATTTTAGTTAGCATTGCATAATCGAATAATTTTAAAAATGGTCGATTATTTTTGAATTTATTGTTAAATAAATTCAATATCTTAAATTTATATCTCAAACAAAATATCTGGTAGTATGCCATGTCACAATTGGAAATTGTACCCTGACCCGGGACTGTATCTGTATTGACAGAATTTGTGGTACCGCGTCGCGTCGTCATCCAAAGATTAGCGTTTCATTACGGCGTCGCTTCGGCTGGACGCCTCTGCTTTATCCTTCCGAACTCGAATGAATCCTCGTAAGACAAGACAAGAATAACGCGGCCAAAATATCTCTGTTTTTTCCCCCTTTCCGCCGAGCAAGCGCACTTTTCACACCCGACTCTTCTCTCCTGTGACCTCTGCCTCTCAGCCGCCGCTTGCGCCGTCTCCCTCCTCTCACGTGCCGTCGCCATCGTCAGTCTGCATCTTTCTCTGTTTCCAGTCATCTTCTCGAAATATTTATTTATTTATTTATTTACATGTGCAAAGACTTGCGTTTCCTCGCGTTCCATTTGCTTTCTCCGCACGCTCCGTCTTGTCTACTCCTCCTCCTTCCTACTCCTTCGTCGCGATCTCGAGGTGTGGACGAAGATGGAGAAGTACGAGGTTGTGAAGGATATCGGCTCCGGCAACTTTGGCGTCGCCCGGTTGATGAGGAACAAGGATACGAACGAGTTCGTCGCAATGAAGTACATCCCCAGAGGCCAAAAGGTGTGATTTTTTTGTTTTGTTTCGTTTCTACTTCGTTTTAGTTTGGTCCCCCTCTTATCTTTTATCGATTTCTCGTCGTCATCCTCGAGATTGTTGTTTCTGGGTGGCGCAGATCAATGAGAACGTCGCGAGGGAGATCATCAATCACCGGTCTCTGTGTCACCCCAACATCATTCGGTTCAAAGAGGTGCGGATTGGGCGCAAAGCCAAAATCCCTAATTAAATCTGGAACCCTAGCTAGAAGATGCCTTGTCCTTGAGATCGTTTGTTCGGCATTGCAGGTGCTGCTGACGCCGACGCACCTGGCGATCGTGATGGAGTACGCCGCTGGCGGAGAGCTCTTCGAGCGCATCTGCCTCGCGGGAAGGTTCAGCGAAGATGAGGTGGGTTACCTTTCCCTGTCATTGCCTCCTTCCTATCCTTGTTTTGGCAAAATCTGCTGCTTTCTTCCACAACGTCAGCATCACTCGCTGTCTGATCGACTTGTGGCATCGGCAGGCGAGATTTTTCTTTCAGCAACTCATCTGCGGCGTGAGCTACTGCCATGTCATGGTAAAACTATTTCATCTTCATCGGAAAAACGTAATCTTTCTGAAAAAAAAAAAAGAAATATCGTTCATGACATCGATGCTGGCCTCAGCAAATTTGCCACCGGGATCTCAAACTGGAGAACACCTTGCTCGACGGCAATCCCGCTCCGCGATTGAAGATCTGTGACTTCGGCTACTCCAAGGTCACTCTTTCCATCCATCTCGCTCTCTCTCTTCCACCAATTCAGTCAAAGTCAAAAGTATTCCGTGATAGAATTCCCTTGTTTTCACCTGCCATTTGCTTCGCGACGACAGTCGTCGGTGCTCCACTCCCGCCCCAAGTCGACGGTGGGCACGCCGGCATACATCGCCCCTGAAGTCCTCTCTCGGCGCGAGTACGACGGCAAGGTTAGTTTGGTAACTCATTCGATGCGTTCCATTCTTTCTTCTCTTGCATTGATGTGAACTCAGACGTAGACTAGCGCGATGCTCTGGATTGGTCGATAAGGTCTGGACCACCAATTCAGTGGTTGGTGCGATCGTATTAATTTCTGTGATTTTGACTTGCATTTAACGCATAAATCTAGATGCCATTGTGAATCCATGAGCAATCCCTCCCTATGCTATCAGTTCTTAGTTGACTGCGTGTTATACATAACTTTACCTCATGCTTTTTCAGACTTTCCTCTCTTTTTTGTGAATTTAACAAAAAAAATGTGTTATTAGTGATCTTTCAAGATTTGTTTCGAGTTCACGTCGCTATCTTCGAAGATTTGTGATATAAATTGGAAGATTATGCACTGTAGACTTCTCTATATGCTCATTGATTACTTGCAATTCAATGGCCCAGATGGCTGATGTATGGTCATGCGGGGTAACACTCTATGTGATGCTGGTGGGAGCATATCCATTCGAAGACCTTGAAGATCCGAAGAACTTCAAGAAGACGATGGCGGTAATCTCTAAGTGTTTCGCAAATGACTAGATGCTCAAACAACAATGGATAAATTTGATTCTGAGTTACTGTTTTTCTTAATTTGATCGCAGAGGATAGTTTCTGTGCAATACAAAATACCAGAATATGTGCACATTTCGAAAGATTGCAGGCAACTACTGTCCAGGATACTTGTTGCTGATCCATCAAAGGTAATAATATTGATTGATTCTCCAAGCCAATATGCAATTTCTCTAGTCACGAGCGAGTTTGTCTTTGTTCAGAGGATAACGATCAGTGAAATAAGGAAGCTCCCCTGGTTCTTAAAGAACTTGCCAAGGGAGCTAACAGAAGTAGCTCAATCTGTGTACTACAAGAGGGATGCCATCAAACTTTCTTGCTCGCCCCAAAGTGGGGAGGAGATAATGAGCATTGTCGAGGAGGCAAGAAGCATCATCCCGTCGTTGTCGACGGCTTTGTCGGATTTGGGTTTTGTCAAAGAAGATGAGTTGGGGGGTGGTTTACAAATGAAACCTGAGACTCAAGAAGAAGAACATGATGATGACGATGATGATGAGTATGAGAAGAGGGTGAAGGAGGTTCATGCTAGTGGAGAATATATGCAATTGGTAAATTAAAGGAACAAAAAGAGAGTGTGCAAAGGAGAAAAAGAAAACTAATGGTATAATTCTCTTATTACTTTTTGCTCAATCTGATCTTGTTTGTTGTTGTATTGTATGCTTGTTGCATAACTAAGTGAGAACGCTTTGTAATTATTAATGTCAATATAAAAGCCTTTTGTAACATGCAAGTTTGATTGTTGTAAGGGATTTCTATGGTTTTTTTATAATAGGTAGATGACTTTTCGCCTATTGGATAAATTTAGAGTAATTTATACATATTCAGAAATTGATTTTCAAAATATTTATTTATAGTAAGAATTAGAAGGATTTTTCTGTTTTTTTTAATCATTCATATGCATCAAAAACTAATTTGAATCAAGAAAGTAAAGTAATTATTTCGTAAATAGAATTCACTCTCATAATTTTAATGATCTGTCTTTAAGGACACATTTTAATATTTGATTTTTATCAAAAAGAATGCTCATATTTCCAAATTACCCCTATCCATCTATTGATGGTTCCTCTACCATGTCTCACACTCTCACCTCCCTTATTGGTGACATAGTATACGTCGAATCCCCCGCTAATCAACCCTCTCCTTCGCCTTAACTTGCACTCCGGCTATATTATAGTAGAAGAATAATTAGTTGTTTTAAGTATTTATAATTTTATTTTTAATTATGATAAATTTTATAAGATTTTTTTTTTCAAATGGGACGTGTAATCATTAGATGTTGGACTTCTGTACCGTCTACTACAAGCACTTCCCAATTTACCTTGATAGCCGATGAAAATTTTTCATAAAATTGAATGATCATCTCAAATTTAATATTATCCAACTTAATTAATCATCATTTTCCTCTTTGTCTTAAATTCACATGTTCCATGCAGTGGCACAATGGATGCTATAGTAAATGAGTGGTCGTGCTTCCGTGTGAGGAAAAAAAAATGATGAACCAGGCAGCAGACAAATTGAACCTGAGATGACCGACCCAGCCCCACGGAAGTTTCCCATCGGTCACCAGGGTAAATCAGGAAGCGCTCGCAGTGGTCAGTCTAGAAGTCCAACGTCCCAGAGTTCGTGCCCCATTTGGAGGAAAAATTCCTGTAAAATGCGCCATAGCTGGGGATCAAACCGCGGATGTCTGAGTTAACCACTAGTAACCTTACCGCTGCATCATAGCCCCGGGGGCAATTGCTTCCGTGTGAGGAGGACTTTGACAACGACGATTCATGAATTGTATGTTTGTGAACAAGCTTAGTATTTAGTTTGGCAAGAGTTTATTTATATTTATTTAATATATATATATATATATATATATATATATATAATTAAATAAATAAATTTTGCATACATGTATTATCAATTTAGTAACGTTCGTAAACAATATCGATTGGAGATAACTTTGGTAGAGATAATTAAACTAGATTAAAATTATACAATTTAATTTCAACTTATTTGTTGAGAGATCTGAACTAATAATTTCATGCTGCCAAGTAGAGAGTTGTTTGCAACGGCTGAGTTGGTTGGAAACTTGGGATACTTTGTATACCGAGTGGAGAGTCTAAGTCTAGACTCCCGACTTCCCGATTGCAGAGTTCAGATACAGACTCCCGAGTGCAGAGTCTAAGTCCAGACTCCCGACTTCCCGACTGCAGACTCCAGATGCAGACTCCCGAGTTTAGAGTCCGAGTCTAGACTCCCGACTTCCTGTTTGCTGACTCCCGACTGTAGAATCCAAGTGTAGACTCCCAACTCTCAACTCCCAACTCCACATTCTAAGTTGTTGACTCTTGACTGGAGACCCCCGACTGTAGAATCCCGACTGCAGGCTCCCGAGTGTAAACTCCCAACTGGAGGCTCCCGTGTACATTGTCTAAATAGCAAACTCCTAAGTGTAGGCCCTCGACTGCAGACTCCCGATTGGAGACTCCCGAATGTAGACTCTCGAGTCAGAGTATAGTCTCCCGACTCCGAGTGAAAAATAGTGTTGTTGAGACCTACGTAATACAGTTTCCTTAAAACAGATTCATCCCACCTTCGGCTATATTTCGAGGTTCCATGAGTCGTTTGTTTCCCAGGATACAACGGCAAATCATGATCTCCACTAAACACAAGTGGTCACGGCGAACTGAGTGATACTCAGATGCTATCATAGGTATTCTGCCGAGCAAAAGATGAATGACAGAGAGGATGAGAAAGAGGAGGAATACAGGTGGATGGAGATATATTATTGCTTTTTGTATATCTCTTTTGCTCTGGCTCATGGTCTCCTTTTATAGGAGTGCTCATCCCAACCTACAATGAATAACTGAGGTATGATCATTCAACGTTGGGTTTAATGACAGTTATATGTCATTATCGCCGAGGCGTTACAAAATCATCATTAACTTCAGATTAATGGTTCCATTACACTCTTGGGAATTTAAGTGACAAAATGTTGGTTTATTATTTTGGGCAAATTTTGTCTTGACCAATCCAACATTCGACGTGCACAGGTCATAATTGTAGACGAGTTAACTTGGTTTAGTAAACAAATTTGAGGCCTAAATGTGTACCCTTACACACCCACGTATGAGAGAGAGCTACTCATGATGCATTTGTTCACAACAAATATGCTTGCGAATCAATATAAATAAATCAATATATCTTGAAACTCTCAAAGTGGGACTAAAGTTTCATTTACAATTGAATCTCTTTCCTCTCCATATCTTTTCCATTCACTCGTATCCAACATATTAATGTTCGTATACAATATTCATCAACAATAATAGTAAACAATATTTATGAATGATGTTCATTAATAAAACTCTTATTAATATGTCAAAAAAATAAAGAAAATTTCAAAACGAATAAATAAGTTTATTTTATCAAGCTCAATAACTAACCAAACAAGTTTAAAATGTAAAAATTTCAAACAATTGGACAAATTTGAATTGAAAGCTCAATAACATATAAACGAATTAAGCTCAAGTCAAGCTTAAATAAGGTTCAAGCTCGTAAATAAAAATCAAACTAAGCTTAAATAATCATTTCAATAACTTGATTCATTTTAGATTTAACTCAGATTGACTTGCTTACCTTATCAGACAACCTGGAGTTGATTTGATTTGGTTTGACGTGTTTGCAGTCTTAATAGAGAAAACAATAGTGAGGTGAGGTTATACATATGCAAGTGTAGTTTCTAATCAGATGGGCACATGAAGTATTATCATTATAAAGTTTAGAATATAATCTTAACGAAGTTAAATATATATCTTCCCTTATACGTTAATTATTATTCATATTAATTATCTTTATACTTTCTATTATAGTCTTCATACTTTCTCTCTTTTGTAAGGATTGGGATGGATGTTCTTTTACCGTAAACGTATGAGTCTGTGATAGTGAGAATTAGAATGACACTGACGGCAAAGGAGATAAGACAGGGGTGACAGAGATAAATAGGTGTAAATATTAAAGGTAATTTAAAATGAATAAAAATTAAAATAGCGTCCTTAATTATCATTTTTTTTAAAGATACCTCTTTACTAAGGAAAAAAAAATCAGAAGGATGAGGATATCCACTACATTTATAATCCTAAAAATACCTTTAAAAGAAAGTACAACTGTTAACTGATCAAAAATATTATATATAGAATATTATTTATTAATTTTTATAATTTAATCAAAATTGATCCTGTCGACAAGTGAAAATCGGTTCTCGCCCGGCTGACTCGGTCTGACCAAGACGACCCGCTCTACTATAGCTCGGAGGTCAGGCTCAAATGGGATTAAAGCTCAAGTCACTCGGCTCAGACCAAAATGTAACTCACAAAGTGGTGGTGTGGTTGTAAAATAGCAGCAATCCCCTTTTTGGAGCCCAAGGAGAGATTTATATAGGGGAAAGGAAACTATCTGTCATGTCAGAGTTGTCTTGTCTCATTAAGGAATGATCAGTGGGCAGACTGAACCTGTGGCAGCTTTGTTGACCTTGTGAGACTGTCACAGCCGCCTGACACCTTGTCTGAACTGCTTCTTCTGATTCTCCTTAATAGTCGGCGGTTCTGTCAGGTGGCTGTGTCAGGTGATGATTATGTTAGAGATCTGTTACATTATTATTGACAGAGGTGGGCCGCAATTATTCGGTCGGCTAGCTATAGCTTTCAGGCTGAATCGGTCGGGTGAGCTGGGATCCGACTCCTATACTTCATGGACTGACCCCGAGTGACCGACCTCGGGTGACCGACCTCGAGCGCCGGCCCGACCTCGGGTGACAGACCCCGAACGCCTGACCTCGGATAACCGGCCCCGAGCGCCCGACCTCGGGTGACCGGCTCCGAGCGCCCGACCTCGAGTGATCGACCCCGAGTGAATTTGATCCCGAAACGGGGTCTTATCTACCTCAACCTCAACCTCTGCTCTTCTAGCTAAGTCTCAGGCCCGACCCGTGAGACCGAGGACGGCTTGACTTAACTCTCCCTGATCCGAATCATGCTAGATCGCCCTCAACCGGGCCCTCCACCCTTCTAAAAAACCGCTCGCCCGGATAAAAAATTATTTAAACTTATCAAAATTACTCTAAATAGTAATTATTAACTGCTTGCTACGAAGTTGTAAGTAATCAATTAATGGCAATTGACGGCTACAATAGTTTGATGATGATTTTAAGTATTTTGAAATTATTATACATATAGGTACATATCAGATAATTTCTCGATTTAAATTTTTTTTTTTTTAAGCCCCCGGGCTATGGTGCAATGGTAAGGTCACTAGTGGTTAACCCATGCATCCGCAGTTCGATCTCCAGCTACGGCGCATTTTGCAGGAATTTTTCCTCCAAATAGGGCGCGAACCCTGGGACGCTGGACTTCTAGACTGATCACCGTGAGCGCTTCCCGATTTACCCTGGTGATCGATGGGAAACTTCCGTGGGGCCGGACCGATCACCCCAGGTTCAATTTGTCTACTGTCTGGTTCATCATTTTTTTCGATTTAAATTTTTTTTTATATTCAACATTATAATTTAATTTTTAAATTTTAATGATAAAATTTGATTAACACAATCACGACCTTGGATTTTAAAAAAATTTATATATATATATATATATATATATATATATATATATATATATATAATTTTGATATGCTACGAATATGTTTCCGTCCAAGACTGTCCTCTATTAGGCGCATGGATTTAATCCATGCCCCTAGATTCAATCTAGGCTTCTAAATTGTTAAACAATATTATTTATTTATTTATTTTAGCTTGAGGTAAATCTAATAAGTTTTTATTTTTCGAATTTAAAAGTTAAATTATAGTATTTAAGTTTAAAAAAAAATAGATATAGATTATAAAATAATTTTTGATAAATTGAACTGATTTATTTGAATATTAATATTGCATAGTAATTACTCCGTACTTATTACACTAATACTAGAATAAATATATATTTAGGATGAAAAATATACTAGAGAATTATTTTACTGAGAGGACTCTTTTGATTTTTATCTATGCACCCTTTTTAATTTTCTCTAAGAATATGTTCTTTCAAAGGAAATGAAACTTTAATCCCCAACAGCCTTAGGTAAATTTGTCAAATATAAACTTTGTTTCTGTTGCTTCAATCCGCCCATTTTCGATGGAAATCCAATTGCTTCCCTTTCCTTCCTATATTTCATTCAAGTAAACACAAGAAATTATTTGAAATTTATGCATTTCTAGCAAGCGTGCTCTAAAATAGATAACGATACTATAATGAATCGCATAGCTATCTTTCTGATAATATCAAAATACGTACCTAAGTTTCATATTTACCAAAATACATATTTATTTTCTATTATACTCCTCCTTTATTAGCCGTCGATTATTTGTTACATCATTAGTCGACAACGATGGACATTCGGCTGATGCAATAGTCTGTTAAAACTTTTTCGGCTCCCATTTCGTGATAAAATAATTCAAGGCTTGTCGATTTCAAAAACTCACAACTTTATATTTAGCTAGGCTGTGAAATTTTTGTCGGAGAGCATAGTTACACCTGGAGAATGTAAAGAGTGCGATGAAATTAATTTAAAGTGTTTTTAAATGTCAAAGGTCGTCATCAACGAATTTTGATCCAAACTCATTAATGGTCACACACTCAAAATCTTGACATAAACTAAACTAGGGATGTCCGACAAACCCTTTGATGGTTTTGATGAATAAGTATGATATTCATAGGCCCTTTAATTAGCTTGTGCCAAATTAGCTCAAGGTGATAAAAAATTTAAAAACTCGCAACTTTCAATCTAGATTGTGGAATTCAAATATGAGGATATGGTCATATTCAAGAGGCTCTTAAAAGTGTAATGGTCATGATTTGAAGTGATTATGAGATTCCTAATTTCATCAATGAGTTTTTATCAAATTCGCTCATGGTCATACAATGTCCAGAATTTTAAATTCTCGACATAGTTTGAACTAGAAGAGTCATAGGAATCCTTTGGTAATATTGATGAGTAAGTATGATAGACTTGAGCCCTTTAATGTGCTTGTGTCAAATTGTCTCAAGGTGAAGATTTCATAAACTTATTATTCTTAATCTAAACTATAAATTTTAGGTATGAGAGAATGGTTACACTTAGGAAACTTCTAGGGATATAACAGTACTAACTTGAAGTGATTCTAAAGTTCCTAAGGTCATTGATGAGTTTTGGAATTAATGACCCTAAAATGTTTAAAAATTTAAAAAGATCTGAACTAGAAGAGTCCTAATTAAGAATCCTTTGACAGCGGTCTCGACCTTTTAATGAGCTTATACCAAATTGTCTCAAAGTTGTGAAGAGTTTTAAATCTCATAGCCCTCAATTTAAGCTATGAAATTTAGATTTGAGGGTATGATTACATTCAAGAGACTCACATGAATGTAATAGTCCTAATTTGAAATGATTTTAAGGTTCCTAAGATCATCTGAGATGATGGGGTTGAGTACCCCGTGACTGACACGTGGACTGAAGAAGTTGTGTGGCAAGATCTACCAAGTCGGAACGATTCTCTTTCCGTGACGCCCAAGACCCTCTCGGGAAGGGGAATCCTAAGACCAACTCGAGTAGACATAGCCCTGAAGATCGCTCTAGAGGACGCACTCCCGAGATCACCTTGGGAAGGCAGGTCCTCGAGACCACCTCGGGAAGGCAAAATGCCCAGGACCCCCCGAGCCAGAAGACCCCGAGAGCACCTCAGGGAAGCGGAGCCCAAGAAGCATTCGGCCTCAAATAACAACCCCCCTATCTACGGATCCAAGGATAATGATCACCAATAACTACGGGATGATCATGACCCATAATCCACGGTTATTAACGCCTTCATTCTTACAACGGCCTAGATTTAATGACTACGACGACTGTTATGAGGGCTATCCAGTAACCAAAGATGGGGGAACATGGCGAAGATCGTGGAGACACGTATGATCGCCGCCTCAGGTATAAAAGGTACTCCAACCCCTCCAGTAAAGGGGGTTACGCCCTCTATACTTCACGCAGACCTTTTTTGCCTTCTCTTCATCTCCTAGATCGAGCCACTGACATGAGCGTCGGAGTGGGATCCGCCGGACAACCTCCGGCGTGTTCCCCTAACGCTCGTGTTAATCTCACAGGGTGTGAGTTCTTCCTCCAGCGTCCGCGTGGGCTAAACCCTGATGACTGGTCGTCGACGTCGATTCCTTCCGGAACATGTGTGTTTTGACCAAAATTTGCTAATGACCTTACAGTGTTTAGAATTTCAAAATCTTGATATGAATCAAACCACGATAATCCTAGGAACACTTTGGTAGTGTTGAGGAATAATTATTATATGGCTAGACTTTTTAATGTACTTGTGTCAAATTGTCTCAAAATTATGACAATTTAAAAAACTCATTACTCTCAATTTAGGTTATAGAATTCAGGTCTAAGGGTATAGTTACATTCAAGAGGATATTAGGAGTGTGATAGTCTTAGTTTTAAGCGATTCTATAGTTCCTAAGGTCATTAATAAGTTTTGGACAAAACTCGTTAATGACCTTACAATGTCTACAATTTTAAAATCTCGACATGCTCTGAATCAGAGGAGTCCTAGAAACTCTTTAGTGGTGTTCCTGAATAAGTATGACCAGCCTAGGCCCTTAAATGAGCTTACGTCAACTTGTCTCAAAATTGTGAAGATTTTAATAATTTACATCTCTCAACCTAGGTTGTAAAATCCAAGCATGAGAGCATAGTTATACTTAAGGAGTCTTCTATGAGTAATGGTTCTGATATGAAGTAATTTTGTGGTTTCTAAAACTATCAATAAGTTTTTACTAAAACTTGTTGATAACCCTATAGTGTTTAGAATTTCATAATATTGGCATGATTTGAACTAGGGGAGTTCTATGAACTCATTAATGGTGTTGATAAGCAGTATGACAAGTTTAGGGGGTGTTTGGTTTGCTTGTTTTTCATTTTCATTTTTCGTAGAAAATGCGGTTTTCTGGAAAACATGTTTAGTTTATATTTTCCAGTCTTGTTTTCCAGAAAAATATATAACATTTTCTGGAAAATTAGAGAATGAAATAAAGTCATTTTTCAGAAAATAAGAAAATACGGTTTTTTAGAAAACAAAAATAGAAAATGGCGTAAAACAAACGTCCCCTTAAATTTTTTAATAATTAAGTTTGTGTTAAATTGTTTAAAGGATGTGAAGATTTCAAAAATTCATAGCTCTTAATTTAAGTTGTGAAATTTAATATGAGAGTATGATTACACTTAGAAAATTTTCAAGAACTAATGATCTTGATTTTTAGTGATTCTGAGATTCATAAAGTCATCAAGGAGTTTTGGCCAAAACTTGCTAGTAGTCTTATAGTGTCTAAAATTTTAAAATCTTGGTATGGTTTGAATGGGAGTCCTAAGAACTCTTTGATGGTATTGATGAGCAAGTAGGACAGACTTAGATCCTCTAATAAATTTGTGTCAAATTATATTAAGGTGGTAAAAAATTTAAAAATTCTTAACTAATAATCTAGGGTAAGAAATTCAAGTTTGAGGGCATCCTTATAAGTTCATTCAATTTTGAGTATAATTATACCCTCAAATATAGATTTCATAATCTAAATAAACAACTATTTGTTTTTTAAATTGACACAATTTTAAATTATTTTATCAAAAGGTCGACACTGTTAAATAATGGAAACATAAAAAAGTTTAATAGTTGATAGTAGTTGATTGTCCCTAAGGATTGATGATGCAACAGTGGTTAACTGTTAATAAAAAAAGGAATATAATAAAAAATAAGTATATATTTTAATAAATATTAAATTTAGATAGGAAAATGATATGCTGAATGAAAAATTTCAAGAAAAAATTCAATAAATGACGTATCATTGTGTATGTAGTGATCCTCGACGGATTTATCGTGCCCCCAAGGTATAATTTGATTCGGGACGGTAGCTAGAGGTCGTCGATGATATCTGAGTAATAATCAAATGTTTACATATAAAATATACAGATCATTCATTTATTATTAAATTTTTTAGTTGAGTATATCAGATCTGATTTAGATACGTGTTTCATACCGTGGAAAGTTCGCTACACGGCTAGGTAAATTGTCAAATAGATAAACTCAAGGGTGTTTTCCTTTTAAGAATATTGGGGAAAATTAATAATTAAAGATATTTTTTAAAAACTTCTTTTATTATTTAAAAAAATGAATGTTTTAAAAAAAATGTCCCTTTCATAATTTAGCAAAAAGAGGCTTTTCGACTGACTTTTTTGACCCAATAAAAAGCCAGGCGACAGCACGCCAATATCATGATAGAAATTAATCATACGGAAGCATTATTTATTTTTCTCCTTAATTTTATTATCATCAAAAGAAGTCTTATTTTTTTAATCAAAACTACGTTCCATGTAAAATTATTTTATTTTAATTTTATTATAACAATTTTGATTAAAAAATATTTATAAATACTTAAATATTTTTAAAAATAAAATTTATCCAATTTAATTAATCAAGAGCTCTAACGTGATCCAAATTGATTAAACGTATTTGTATAAGTTTTAGTTAAATTTATTATAATGTAAAGTAAAGTAATTTTAATCAAAATTATTAAAATTAAGAATAATTTTGATCAAAATTACTCTAATATCCAGTGATTGAATAGAATAATTTTAATCAAAGCTGTTTTATGTTAAAGTAGTATTAACTAAATCATTCAGACGGCATCCAACACATTGACTCTTACGAAAAACAAATTACCGGAGGAATACCTAATCTTGCGGTATAAGAGGAAGTCATGCCCAAATGGATGATATTTGGCTCATTAACTTTTTTTATATATTTTATTTTAACTTATATTTCTTAGAGGAGGACAAATGTAGTGGGCTACCGGTTACTCATGCAGTCTTAATTACATCTCGGACTTTCATAATTTTGGGACTCTCACAGGACTAGAAGTTCTAAGACTGCGTTTGATACGTTTATTTTTTATTTTTATTTTATATAAAAAATATATTTTTCTAAAAAAACATGTTTAGTTTCTATTTTTCAATTTTATTTTTCAGAAAAAGATATAGCATTTTTAAGAAAATTACAGAATGAGATAAAGTCTTTTTTTTTAAAATAAGAAAATACGTTTTTTTAAATGAAAATAGAAAATTAAGTAAACCAAATACCCCCTAAATTACTCAGGATACAAATCCACATGGACTAATGACATTTTTTTTGTATGCAACGGGCAAAAGTGGACTATTTCAAATAGATGGAAGCCTCACTGCAGAGTCGTTTGATGAAGTGGTGCAAACTTTCTCGGATCATTTCCAGAGTCAGCTTGACACGGTTGGAGAATGATCGATCCCTTGCCTGTACGCTTGTATATGTTATGTCATCAACATATACTTGGGCTACGAATATATTGTCACCATCTCTTCGTAGAAATAGTATAGGGTCTATTTGTCCTCTCACGAAGCCTTTTTTAATTAAAAATGTCGACAACCGCTTATACCAAGCCCGAGGTGCTTGTTTTAGGCCGTAAAGAGCCTTCTTGAGCTTAAACACGTGGTTTGAAAATTCAAAATTTTCAAACCTCGGGGGTTGTTCAACATAGACCTCTTCTCTAATAAAGTCATTTAAGAAGGCCGATTTTACATCCATTTGATAGAGTTTGAAACCTCTATGTGCTGCAAATGCAAGCATCAACCGAATGGATTCTAATCGTGCCACGGGAGCATAGGTTTCATCGTAATCAAGGCCATCAACTTGACTATAGTCTTTGGCTATCAAGCGTGTCTTGTTTCTTACGATTTCTCCCTTATGGTTCAATTTATTTTTGAAGACACATTTAGTTCCAATAATCGTGGTCTTCTTAGGTCTAGAAACTAAATTCCAAACTTAGCTTCTCTCAAATTGACCTAACTCATCTTGCATAGCAATAATCCAATTGGGATCATGCAATGCCTCGTCAACTATCCTAGGTTCAATTTCAAAGATCAAGGCAACCTCATTAGCCTCATTCCTAAAGAATAATCTAGTTCTAACCTCGTGATGGATATCTCTAACAATTTGGTCTTGAGGATGACTAGAGGCTAACCTAGTTTGCCTTGGTGTTGGGGGTGCTTCCTGGATGGTGTCACTAAACACAGGCTCAGACTCAGGGTCCGGCTGAGCTTCTTGTCGTCTAGGCTCACCATCATCAGATTCATCCGCAACATTTTCAATACTTGGTCCTTCATTCAATCCTAACTTCCTAAGTTCCAATTAAACTCCCTCTATATCTTCTGATTGATCAATTGCTTTTGGGATCTCCTCAAATACAACATCAGAAGATTCTTCAACTAATCTAGATTTCTTGTTGTAGACTCGGTAAGCTTTGCTGACAAGGGAATACCCGACCAGTATCCCTTCATTAGCTTTCGCTGTGAACTTCCAAGATGATCCTTGGTGTTTAGAATGAACACTTTACACCCAAACACCCAGAGATGTTTAACTGTAGACGGTCTTCCAAACCAAAGTTCATGTGGAGTCTTCCCTAAAAATCTATAAATGAGGACTCGGTTTTGCACATAGCAAGCTGTGTTTACAGCTTCAGCCCATAAGTAGCTCGGTAAAGAGTACTCATTAAGCATGCTTCGTGCAGCCTCTTGTAAGACTCTGTTTTTTCCTCTCTACAACACCATTTTGCTGTGGTGTTCTAGGAGTAGAGAACTCATGTCTATATCCTTTTTCTTGACAAAATTCTAAAAACCTATGATTTTGTGATTTTGAAATTATCTTCCATGATCACTCCTAATTGTTTTTATTGTTGTAGATTTCTCATTTTCAATTCTTCTATAAAAAGAAATAAAAATATCTAGGGTTTGATCCTTATGTTTTAGAAAATAAGTCCAAGTATATCTAGTATAGTCATCAATGATTACAAAGCAATACCTACTACTATTCAATGAGATAATTGTACTACAATAAAATAAATCCATATGCAGTAAATCTAAAGCGGTAGAGGTACTTACAGCGCTTTTACCTTTGTGAGAAGCTTTCGTTTGCTTACCCATTTGACATGCATCACATAGTTTCTCCTTTTCGTATTTGATGCTTGGTAAGCCTCGTACAAGTCTTTTGTTGGCCAATTTTCGGATATTCTTCATGTTCACGTGGGCCAACCTCCGGTGTCAAAGTGAGGACTCTTCTTATTTGAACATGAAACACTTAATAGAAGCATTAATAACACTTTTAAAAGAAATTTGATAAATATTATCTATTCTTGTGCCTACTAGTACCGTGTCAAGTGTGTCATTATGTCTAACTAGACATTGACTTGGGTGAAACTCAATTGTGTATCCCGCATCACACAATTGACTGACACTTAGGAGATTGAAAGTCATCCCCTTGACTAGAAGGACATTTTTGATTCTAAGACATTCGGATATTTGAATATCTCCTATCCCTACATCCTTAAGACTACCATTATTACCAAATGATACATTACCTCTACTTTTGCTTTGTAGGGTAGTGAACAATGATCTATCTCCGGTCATGTGTTTGGAGCACCCACTATCAACAAACCAAATTGATAGATGCTCCCCCTCAATCAATGCCTACACAACACGAAAAATAGAAGATTTAGGTACCCAAACCTTTGGACCTAGTGCATCTACAATGCAAGATTTAGGCACTCATACCTTGATCACTTTCTTTTGAACTCTAGAAACCTTTGATGATCTAACATGAGTTCTAGACATTAATGAGACAAAATTAGGTTCTTTAGGTCAGTAACCTATACCGACCTTGTTGTAAACCGCTCTTTGAGCGTTGAGGATCATGTCCAAGGTCTTGGAGCTAGTTGAGAATTTTTCAAGAATATTCTTGAGTTTCTCAACCTCACTCTTCAATGCCTTGTTCTCATCCTCAAGGACTTCAACATGTAAATCATCAATATCCTCATCCTTAGAGGTTTTTAATTGCTCTACTTCTAACTTTAAAGACTTAACCTTGTCCTTAGACTTCTTAAGCAAATTAGTTAAGCATGCTATTGTTCTATAACACTTATCTAATTCGGGAGATATTACCTCTTCATCATCCGAAGATGATGAAGCCGCGGTTGATGGCTCACTCGATTCGTCACTGCTCTCCATGTTTTCTATGGCCATGAGAGCTACATGGCGAGTGCTCTTCTCCTCCTTTTCTTCTTCGGATGAGTTGGATGAAGACTCATCCCATGTGGCCTTCAAGGCTTTCTTCTTCTTTTTTGATTTCTTCTCTTTCTTCTTTAGTTTTGGACATTCATTCTTATAATGCCCCCTTTTGCTACATTCATAACACATGACATTAGATTTATCAACTTTAATCTCACTAGTGTTACCTTTCCCTTTATAGTGTCGGTTCTTCCTCATCATCCTTCTCACAAAGTTAGTCATCTCGGATGATGAAGACTCGCTTCCATCCTCCTCGAATTCGGATGACGAAGATGAAACCTCCTTCTCCTTCTTCTTTTCTTTCTTCTTCTTTGTCTTGTCCCCTGCCACAAGAACAATCTCCTTCTCCTTGGGGCCTTTGTTAGCGATCTCGTGTAATTCCATTTCACAAAAGAAGTTATCTAACTTAACAATAGATAAGTCCTTGGATACCTTGTAGGCATCCACCATGGATGACCACAAGGCATTCCTAGGAAAGGATTTCAATACGTACCTTACAAGGTCGCGATTCTCGACCTTCTTATCAATGGAATGCAACCCATTAAGAATCTCCTTGAATCTACCATGAAGTTCACTTACCGTTTCACTTTCCTTCATGGAGAGGTTTTGGAGTTAGTTGAGGAAGAGGTCCCTCTTTGCTATTCGTGAATCACGGGTGCCTTCATGAAGCTCAATGAGCTTGTTCCATAGGTCCTTGGCACTGGTGAAGGGGTCAACTTTGATCAACTGCTCCTTGATCATCCCACACTGTAGGGTGACCACAGCCTTTGCATCAGCTTCTCCCTTCCGGGTTTGTTCGGCAGACCATCTTGATGAGTCAAGCTCTTTGCCCTCAGTATCTTTTGGAGGGGTGAATCCCTCCTTCATAGAGAATCACATACCAATATCTGTCTTCAGGTAATATTCCATCCTTGACCTCCAGTATTGGAAGTTAGCTCTATCGAAAAATGGAGGTCTGTTGGTGCTGAAGTCTTCCCTCATAGCCATTCTTGTTATGCTCTCGGGTGTTAGACCGTTGAAAAGAGCCCCAGGCTCTGATACATCTTGTTGGACCTTGGATGGCTAGAGAGGGGGGTGTGAATAGCCAGACACTTAAAAACCTTGGCTCTTTTTCGTTTCTGCGATTAAGGTTAGCAATGGAAAACAAATAGACAGAAACAAAAACAACCCAAACAGAAAGGATATGCCAACAGAAAGACAGAGATAAACCAGTCGCTAACAAGGAGGGTTTACAAGGTTCGGGGATAACTTGCCCCTACTCCTTGGCGTGCCCGTGAGGTGGGCGATCCCTTGATCATCGGCAGATCAAGCCTCGAAAATCTAGATAAAACAATCTCCTTCTCGGTGGAGAAACCTCTCCACAACAGTCTCAAGAATATATGATTAAGCACAGAGACTTGAGGAATCTTACAAAGCGCAAGCAAAGCACAAAGAAGAGAACACTTCACCGAGCACAGCACAACACAACCAACGCAAGAACCTTCAGCTCTTCGTGTCTGCCTGTTGATCGACTCGCAACGTTCTCAACAGATTCAAAGTTCTCCCTCTCTTCTTCGCCAGCCTTCTCTTAAGCCTCTGCTCATCACCACACGTCTGCAAACACAGCTCCATCATCACTGACCCACTAACCTCTACTGGGCTCAGTCCACTGAAACCTCTTCAGCCGAGCCTCAGGTCAGTCGTCAGCTCCCGCCAGACAGTTACCAGCCCGCGCCAGAAGCCGTTGAATCCTGGGAATGGAAAACAAACAAACCTGCTTGAAGCGAAAGTCGTCAATTGACCCTCCTTCTTGGTTTGTATCATCCCTGTATCACCTGCACACTCATCAGAGGATTAGCACAGCAAATCAAAAAGAAATCAGCAAGTATCAAAAAGAAATCAGAGCGAAATCAGAAGTCTGACAATGATTCAAATTAAAGTTATCAGACACTGATCGGTCACCCTGACCGATCAGTTACCCTTCTGACCGATCAGGTCACTTCCTGATCGATCCAGTAACAATCTGATCGGTCTCCTTGACCAATCAGTGATTAGGGATCGGTCACCAGACCGATCCTGAACTTCTTCAGGGTTTAGCTTCAAGAATCCAGCCACGGCCTGATTGGTTCACTGACCGATCAGGCCACAGCCTGATCTCTCAACTAATACCCCCTGATCGGTCACATGACCGATCAGGTTAGATCCTGATCGGTCAAGGTGACCGATCAGGTCACTTCCTGACCGATCAGGTCACTTCCTGACCGATCAGGAACACTCCTGATCGGTCCAGGATGGCCCTAATCGGTCAGCCTAACCGATCAGGGTTTATACCTAAACCTTCTGTTGTCTTTCTGACCGTTCACCAGAACGATCAGAAACCACACAGAACGTTTCTGTTCTCCTTCTGATTGTTCACCAGAACGATCAGACTCCCTGGATCGGTCACCAGACCGATCCACAACCGCTAGAGTTAGTGTCAACTCCCTGATCGGTCTCCAGACCAATCCACAACCGCAGGAGTTAGTGCCAACTCCCTGATCTGACCACAGATCGATCCAGCTCCGACCATTTCGACCCTAAGTCCGGAGAACATGCTCCCTTGCCTTCTCTGACTCATTCTGGTCCCGGAGAAAGAACTCACGTACCCTTTCCGACCAGTACACTCAATGCTCAGTCCCCCGAACCAAGACTTCATGCCCAGCTTCACTCACCGGGACTTAGTCCAACCTAGCTTCCTTCGCTAGGACCTGGCTTCACTCACTAGGGTTTCCTTCACCTAGCTTCCCTTGCTAGGACCTGGCTTCACTCACCAGGGTTTAATTCACCTAGCTTCACTCACTAGAATTTTCGTCACCTAGTTTCACTCACTAGGACCCGGCTTCACTCACCGGGATTTCCGTCACCTAGTTTCACTTGCTAGGACCCGTGCCCAGTTCCAGACCAGGACTTAAGCCGAACTTATCTTACTCACCTAAACTTAAATCGGTGTCATCACCAAAACAACAATCAGGTCAGACTGCATCAACACAATTCACGTGGCTTGTTGTTGCGGCAGATGTTTACAAGCGATGGAGCCTAGCAATTCACAAAAAGTAATACATAACTTTACAAGAAATATTTTTCTTTTTCTTCCCAGTGGTGAAACTATTATGCTTATAACAAGGGTAATTACAAATTCTGCATTCTATTAGTTCGCTATATTCATTCCAAAAGATCATGCAATTACTGATACAACAATGTATCTTCTCTATTGGCAAACCTAAGTCTCTAATCAATTTCTTTGTATTGTAGAAACTATCAATCATACAGTTATCTGCGAGAAGCAACTCTGACATCAATTGACATATGTCATCATAACATCATTCAAAGAAATGATATTTGACCTTCATATTCAATAATCTTACAGTAACAGATAATTGAGAATGACCAGAAGAAATGTCTTCCCACAATTCTCATTCACTAGTCTTCAATATGTCATATATTTTTCTGAACTTCGGGTGTAGGTGTTTCATCTATATTCGACTAATCAAATGCATTCATTACATTATAAACCATTGATTGTGTTGCATTCATAGGCCTAGATGATGCTTCTGGAGCATTCGGGCAGGATGATGAAGCAACGGAAGGTCCAACGACCAACAAGTTCAAATACATGTAGCTCTCCACGACAATACCAGTTGTAAACAAACTCATACCTAAATATATATGTTTTCACGGTATCCTCATCACGGAAAGTTATATTTCTATATCTGCGTTGATTACATGGACACTTTTATTTGACACCATTCAAATATTGAGGATGAGATTTTGCGAAATTCATAAAATATTCAACCCCAACAAAAAATTCTTACCTAATGAATCCATTATCTAACCTATTATATATCGATGTTTTATTCATATACATTAAATCCTAATGAATAAAATTTCTAACATGATTAATCATGTCAAACTAAGCTTGCTAATATATAAATCATTCTATTTAATTTAACGTGTAAAACTATGCATGTTCAACCATTATACATAATGCTTGGCTAATATCATGTTGAATGTATTTAAATTTCAAGATGCAAGTTTTGTTAATGTATGAATCCCTAACTGTTATCATCAAATGGAAGTCAGCCATATGACATGATCAATAGCGCATATTCAACTGAAATTAAATAAAGCAAACAACTAATTTATGGATTACCATTCAAGAAAAATAAACAATGTGAAAGTAATATGCTAGCTACCGTCCAAACTTAAAAATTTTGCTAATAAGCATAAATCACATAAGCTTTTAACAACAAATTTATAGATTAGCATTCAAGAAATAAAAGGGAAAACAGGAATATTTTCAGATACGTCGCCGCAGCCATTGCTCGGCCACAGGCGGCCATCGCCAGCCCCTGTGGCCGACTATGGTCGAGCGTGGCCACGGGGGGCCGCACCCAGCCACATGCGACCGACAAGCAAAAACTAATAATAATAAAGCTAAACTACCTCTAGCCAGAGGAGGATTCGCCAGACGACGAGAACACTGGATGGCTTAGATCGCCGAACGTCAGAGCTAGAAATCGTTAGAGCTGAAAATCGCCGAAAGAGAAGGAAGAGTGCACACGTAAGGAGAAAGGGTGTCGGCCACAAACCTAGTTAAACCCAGACAAAAACAATAGACATTTTTCCCGTCGCTACTAGCGACGAATTTAACTTGTCCATTGGTAAATAATGTTTTCTTTACGTTTCGGAGTTTGCCTTAGCGGCGAATTTATTCATTCCGTCATTGATAGCTTCGATGTAGTTTGTTTGTCGCTATCTGGCCGATTTTGAAAGGAAAGGCGAGCCGATACCTAAATCGTAAGGTATAGCGACCGAATTAATCAGTCATCGCTAATAGTGGCTGATACTAAAAGATTTGTCGCATTATTAGCGACGGACATTTATAATTCCGTTACTAAATGCTAGTTTTTTGTTTGACATGTTAGTAAGGTGATGAACTATATATCGGCCAATATCTTGTTGTATAGTATTCTACAAAGTGATTTCGAAGTTATTGGCTAGGAGGTTATCAGAGGTAGCAAGGGTATTCTTCATCAGTCTCGGGTAACATTTGTGAAAGGTCATCTCATCACTGATAACATTCATTTAGCATAGAAGCACTTTCAGAGGTATCATATGAAACACATATCTTTTATATGTATCATGAAGATAGAGCTTTAGAAGGCTTTTGATTCAATTCATCAGAGTTTCTACATGAGACGCTTATTGGTCTTCGATTCCTTAGAAAGCTCGTCGCATGGATAATGGAATGTGTGTCTACCATATCATTCTAATTAGCCATCAATGGGGGTAATTTTGGGATGTTTAGACGTGATAAAGGATTACGACGGGGTATCCTCTCTCCTCATACTTATTCGATATCTATGTGGAGATTCTTAGTAGGCAAATACAACAATGCACTGTCAAATCAAACTTCATATTTCATCCCAAATGTGGTTACCCCATATTGACACACTTGGCATATGTGGATGATTTATTATTATTATTCAATCAGGGTGATGTGAATTCTATACGTATATTGTCTACTTGTCTGCAAGAGTTTAGAGAGACGACAAGGCATCAAGCTAACCACTTGAAGTCAAATATATATCTGGCAGGTTTATATGGCACAACACAGAGGAGACTACGCTCGATCATGGGCTTTTAAGAAGGTACTATGCCCTTCCGATACTTTGGAATGCCTCTAGCAGTGGAACGATTATAGTTTCGGATGATAGCTAGCCCACTTCTTGATTCTTTAGCCCAAAGGATCAACTATTGGCCAAAGCAAACACTTTCTTATGCAGGGAAGGCACAACTCATCACCTCAATGTTTCAGGGTGTGGAATACTTTTGGCTATCTATTTTTTCTTTACCCTTGAGAATCATTGATCACATTTACAATATTTGCATGTCTTTTATATAGACATCTAAGCACCCCTTGGTGTCTTTGGCGGATCTGTGCTTGCCAAAAAATGAAGGAGGCTTGGGATTTCGAGATTTATGAAGTTTGGAATCTCGCCTTACTAACTAAAGTACTTTTGAGAATACAGCTGAAGGAGGATGCTCTTTTGATCAAGTAGGTACACCACACCTATTTGAGACGTGTTAATGTATGGCCATAGGATGTGGTCCACTTAGATTCATCGCTAATAAAGTAATTACTTGATATCCAGGATCTTATACTATTGGCATCTTGGTCATCGATGGATGCTATATGGAGTACGGTGAAATGGTTTGAGCAGGATGGAGTGGTGGTCAGGGCATATGGCTTTTTTGGGCATCCTAATCCTAAAAAGCTTTGGGCGCGGACGGTGTGGAAGTTGTGTATCCAACCAAAGCATGAAATTACATTCTGGATGTTGGCATGGTGACATCTTTCCATCACATACAGACAAGACTATCTAGATAGACAATGCCTATAAATAAGCGATGGAGACACAAGAATACCTATTCTTTGGGTGCCCCTATTATAACCCTATAAAGTAGGATTAGAGATTGATTATATATGAAACAAGAGATGTTTAGTTAAAAAATGATGTTATGAGTATTTGAGTGTTATTTTTGTGGTGGACATTTATTGACTAAAGCATGACACCTTGCCGTAGGTTTGATATTTTTTTGTATTGATGGTTAGAAATAGTTTGTTTTTTTTCAGGGTTATTCTGATATTCATATATTGTACTCGGTTTTTTTAATATACATTTTACTTATAAACAATATTAACTAAACTTTTACAACAACATTAAAATAAAATGCTCTTTGATATTTTATTAAAAACTACAGCTTTCTTGATAGAGAAATAAGAGCAGAAATTAAAATGATATCTTTAATTATCTCGTCAAAAGGATGTTTAAAAAAAATTCAAAATGACACCCTATCGTATTTTTCATAATCAAAATGTTCTTATATTCTAATCTCATGGTAGTACCGATGATTGATACAACTAATTGATCAAAAAATATATAGAGAGAGCATTTTTATATTAAAAAAATTTATATTAAAATTATATAAATTTAATCAAAATCATCATAAAATTATGAGTAATGATTGAGACAGTAAATTTGGGACAGTAAATGGGACAGTGAATGACGTACAATTATTGTGTACACATCCGATCGCCGATCGGACACCACCGATGGTCTCTGATTATCGTCTTGAATCAAACTATACCTTCAGAGGACGGTGAACTCGTCAGGATCACCGGCAATGGTGAACCTATCGAAATCGACGGTCAATAATGCGAGATCGCAATTGCGGCGATCCCCGACGGGTTCACCGTGTCCCCCAGGGTATAGTTTGGTTCGGGGCGGCGGCCGAAGGCCGCCGGTAGTGTCCGATCGACGATCGAACGTGTACACAATAATTACCACGTCATTCACTGTCCCATTCACTGTCCCAAATTCATTGTCCCTATCATCACTCTAAAATTATTATAATAATTATAAATAAACTGCTACAGCTATTATAGGGATTATTTACCATTATTTTAACCTTTTTATAATGATTTTAGCTTTTTCAAAATACATTTGATTCAGATTAAATAATATTGATAAGTTGATTAAAAAATTATATAAAAATATTTTATATATAGCATTTCGACAAAAATAAACTAAGCAATTATTTTAATTTTATATATTGTAAGGTGCTTATGACTGTTGTAATACTGAAATAAAAATATTTTCTAACGTCATTTAATTTTTTTTTAAACACGCTTTTTACTTTTTTTTTTCTCTTAGAATAAGTGGAGTTGTTTCAATTTTTGCCCATGGTATATATATATGCACTGAATTATTTATTTATTTTTTTAAAGTAGTAGATATGATTCTTCTCATTAATTTTGAACATGATTGGTTTAGTCTGGTATACATTTTTATTGATTATTAAAATAAATTTGAAAGTATTTGTAATTAAAAATAATAATAAATCAGGTTACAGGCAAATTCAAGATGATCAATTCGGTATTATAAGATAAATGAAGAATTACTCATGATAGATAGTCTAGTAGTCTAAGTTAAATTTAAGATGATCACTTCGGTATTATAAGATAAATGAAAAAGTACTCTGATAGATGGTCTAGTAGTCTAAAAGTACGTATTTTATTTGAAAAAAAAATTTATAAAATATATTATAAATGAAGATGGAATTATTAGTATCTAATTAATAATTTAACCCTCTGCATCATGGTCCCAGGAATGTTTATAATTACGTCCACTTATTTAAAAGTCTTCACGGGATGGACTGATGATTAGTGCATGGGTGTTGCCACCAAAAGGTCTGGAGTCAAATCCTAACAAAGTTAGTATGTTTACTCTCTCCACGTGTTAGCCACAACATCTGAGCTAATAGTCCCTGTGATTTATCTTTTCCATGTTAATCATGAAATGAATTGACGGAAGCACTGGTACGAACGATTAAAGCCACCAAACAGGAAGGGATTGTAATTACGTCCACTTATTTAAAAGTCGATAATTTGGAAGTGTTTACTATTCGGTAATGGAAATTAATTTGAAAGACGTGGACCTTTCTGTTAGGGGTCCAGCCGGCCGGCCGCCGTTCTGAAGTCCCTATAAATAGCACACGGCGCTCCCCAACAAAAATGTACGATCACGGTCACAGAGCAGCGCTTCGTCAGTCCCCCTGCTTCCTTCCTATGGGGGATGCGCCGCCGCCCTCCCCCAAGTCCAAGCCCACTGACGACGGATCCAAAGACGATTCCGGCTCCTCCTCCCGCATTTCCGTCCGCACCCGCTCCAGGCCCTTCTCCGCCCTCACGTCTCCGCCTCCGACCTCCTCTGCCGTCCCATTCTCCTGGGAGCAGCGCCCCGGCATCCCCAAGGACCCGTCGCAGCCTCCCCTTGCATCCCTGGGATCTACACTCCCCAATCCCCTCCTCCCCCTTCCGCCGCCTCTCCGCTCCCGCTCCGCCCTCCCCGCGCCCCGCAAGAGGCGATCCGCGTCCTCTTCCTCTCGCGGCGCCGAAGCCCCCTTCGACCCCTTCGCCGCCGCGCTCGCCCTTTGCGCCAGGGGCCTCATGGATGATCATCTCTGTGGCTCATCCCTCCCGCGACGATCGGCGGCGACCGTCGCTGATCGCTTCCGAATCTTCGATTTCTACGGATCCTGCAAGGCGACTTGCGCCGTAGTGGACGACGCCACCGTTCGCCTCCCTCGCCGCGGATCGGTGTCTTTGCTAGGTCGTCGGCCTTGATCGAGATAAGTACATAAACTATTCCACGATTGGGTGCTAAACTATGATGTCGATTATTTCCTTGTGTGCTGATCGTTGCCTTGTATCAATTTCTAGAGCTACTGTAATCAAAAGTAATAATTGGAGCAACCACCCAGTAGTTACCAATTGTGTCAAGGCGTGATCATAAGTAATAATAAAGTTTGACAAAGTAGTTCATGATATTGAATCCTAGATACATGTATGGAAATTGAAATCATAAATGCTAGAAAACAATTTGAATCACAACTGATGGGAACTAAGGCCGAATGATGTGTTAGCATATGTTTCAAAGGTGAGAAGAAGATTAAAGTTTGATTGTTTGGTGAAGTAGAAAGTGGTCGGTGGAAGTAGAAAGTGGTAGTAGGAGCCACATCTATTTCTTTAGTGCCTTGAACATGCTGTCATAATCTTGCATAGTGGAAGAAGTTGGAGAGTTGAGATCACACCATTCATCCATTTCAGTGGTTCTTTATGCAACTGGTCCAGCATACAATTGGCCTTTCCGTGAAAATTATTCACCAATCCAGCCTCAATTGTTGAGCCCTGTGCAGTGGTGTCCTCTCCTCTGCCTTTATGTTGTTTTTGACTTAGAATTACATGAAATTAACCATCCTTTCAGGTTCTTTACAGCATTCTCTTACAGCTATGAATTGTGAGAAGTGATTTCTGTTTAAAATTGAAGTGATCTTGATCATTGGTGTAAATGACAACTAGGCGCTTCTGTCACTGATTGTTCTTCTTAACTTCATCCTGATTTACCATTAATTGTGCAGATATTATACTCTCTTTTTTCTTGGTTTCCATCAGTTGTCATCAGATTTATAGCTTTCTTAGATTGGATACCACCAATATGTAGAGTTGTTGGCAAGTTCATACAATCCTTGTAGGTTCATGTGCTAAGCATCCTGTAAGTCAACTTAGAGGATTTGCTGACCTCAACAAAGGGACTAGTTCTGTTCTTGAGACACTTTCTTCAAACTAAAGCTTCAGGGACTCATACGGTAATGCAAATAGCACCATTACTATCACCTGAAAACTACTTTTAGCTTTGAAACTTTGAACCAATCTTAAGTAGTGAAGATTAATTCTAAGCTCCAATTATTTGAGGTTGACTATACAAATATGGTCCATGCATCTAATCCCTTTAAGCTACCTTTTATAAAGGTCTGATGCAACTTTTAAACTTGTCATTCAGATTTGGGACAGGCATTGGTGGATGATAGAGATAACAAAAATGGTAGATATAATTTTCTAATCTCTTAACATGGCATCAATGTACCATTTAGCAGACCTTGAACCCTAGCCAGCTCACAAATCCCTCCTCTTGAATAATTGCATGAAGTGGGCATTATTTTAGGCCTCGAGAGTGGAAAGGAGATGGATCTATGGCAGTCTTGGATCTGAATCATATAGAACAGAAGAAAGTACAGACACAACTGAGATGTGTCAGATGTGTGTAGGGTAGGGTTGCCATATGGAAATGACAGAGGAGTGTGCCTCTTTGTCAATAATATTGCCAGGTCTCAGGAAGTGCACATAATTTATGTAGTTGATGAGAAGCAAGCAGGCAAGCAATGTACATGGTGGACCTGATGCAGGTCATGATGTTAAAAAGAGAGACACTCAGAGGAGCACTTAAAGAATCTTAAATGGGATGGATATTCTAAAAGACAGGCTTCTAAATGTGCATAAGTTATGCTTTAGATTTATTTGATAGAAGAACTAGGGGGAAGGACATCTATTTCCAAGATTCGTCGGGCGAGATAGACATCTTAACGATGAGAGAGAGATGATAATGACAATAGAGCTTTGACTGGGGTCTTTCCATGACATAGAATTAATGCTCACATGGCTTTAGCTAAATCAAGGAGACTTGACAGTCCTTTTTGGATCATTAGTAGTTTTGTTTCAGTGACAGCTTCTCCTTCTCTTTACTTGCTTCTCCTGCAAAATACGCCTTAAACTAAACTCTCGATAATGATGCAATCTTTAAACTCTTTAATAAATAATTAAGGGATTTAAGGTTTAAGTCAGTAGAAAAAAATTTTCTCAAAATATTGAATATTTAGATGGATTTTTATGAATATTTTCTAATTTATCAATAGAACATTTTGATGGGATATAATTGATTGTTTTTAAATTAATCAATTCAAAGAATTATAAATATGTACACATGCCTCCTTAGGGTGACAAAAAGTATTTTGCTCGGCCTAATGTCCCAGCCAATTAATTTCAGGATCAACATGGAAAAAATAAATCATAGAGATTACTAATCCGGATGATATGATCAGCGCGCACATGCCTCCTTAAATTAACACCAAATGTCGTTTAATTCCATGTGTCATCCTTTGGGCGGCAGTGACGTAGGATCATTGCCATGTCCAAAAATATCGATAAGACCAACTAGAAGTGCACATGTATCTTCGTGTGAACTAATCACAAATGTCCTTTGTGACGATGATCTACAATGCGACCAATGAAATTGAATTTGCTCTGACTCAAATCACAAATGCCCTTTATAAATTTCTTTTGAATTGTGAATTTTGGCAAATCTATATATAAAATATAGCGATCAAAACTTGTAATTCTTCAAAACAACATCAAAGTGAATTAATAATTCAAAATATATGACTAAGTGGATTTTAAGGATTAAAATTGGCCAAAATATCTTGTTCTTCTAATTAAAATTTAAATGTAAATTTTCATTTTCTTAACCAATGACCTTTAAAACTCTAAATTATTTAAGCTCTTTTTATTTCGTCATAAAGATATATATAATTTTAATTTTTTAAAAATATTTGATAGAATAAAAAATTATAATCAATAGAAAATTTTCTTCCGATGAATAAGAAATATTATTTTTTAAAAAAATGAATTAAAAGAAGTCATTTTTAAAAAATAATCATTAAAAATAAAAATTTATGTGAAATCAACCAATTAAATTTACACTTTTTCTCCCCTTTTCCAGCCATAAGTTTACAAAAATAACTCTAATTTTCCCATAAATTTTAAAATCTCAAAATCATCATTTATGGTTTGAAAAGTTCATGTATTTAGAGATTAATAGGCCAAAATTATGAAGGAAAAAAATACCTTATACCAAATAACTTCAAACAACATTGTGTTCTAAATTTAATTTAATTTTCAATGAGGCCCGACATGTGTAATATGGAATCTTTATATGCTCGAAGTAATTAATCATATCAAGCGATATCTAGTTTTATTTTGTTATTAACATTGCAAAATACTAAATTCAGGCAATTAAACCCTCTTGTTGGAGCAACCTTGTACCATAAGTTATTAAACATTTTGATTTCAATATTGAATGGTCCAAATTTATCTCTCGAGAATGTATCTGGTCAATATGGTTAAACATCCCTTGACCTCCTTAAGCTGTGAACAATAAATCGTATTGGATTGAACATAGTTTTGAGCACTATAAGACCAAACACCGATGATAATTTGATATCAATTTGATGCCCTCAAAAAGATAGATCCGTTATTTTGGTGGCCCCTTAGAGTTGACCCTATAGATTTGGATAGAGATTAATGCAGGTATACAGATAATAGACGTATGATAAAATCGAAAATGTAATTTGACGCCTCAAGAACTTAGCAAATGCATTCAAATTTCATCTACATTCTTTTTAATTTGTTGAGTGTGAATATTAGATTCTTTTGAAGTTGTCGGGAAGGGGAAAAAAGCCCTTAAATAGATATAGTGTATGTGTCTTGTAGAGTGTGATTATAATAAATTTGGAGACATAATTTATTCACATTTATTGCTGAACATTAATGAGGTCCTTAGAATCATAGATCCATGTAAAGGGATGTGTCAGGCCGCTCAAGACGAGATCCTCTGTTCTTATTCTATCTATCCTGTATTCGTCGGCGATAGCCGATAAATCGTCCGATCGTCGATCGGACATCATCGATAATTTTTTATCATCGTACCAAATCAAATGATATCATGAAAGAACGGTGAATCGGTCAGAATCGCTGCAATTGGAATCTCGTCAGATTCGACGGTGAATCCGGCGAAATCGCAATTGCGGCAATTCCGACGGGTTCATCGTACCGCCCAGGGTATAGTTTTATTCGAGGCGGTCCGGGCGTCGATGGTGTCTGATCGGAAATCGGACGACTCGTCAACCGTCGCCGAAGAGTGGGACAGGCGAGACAGGGAGCAAAGTGGAGGTGAAGATTTTTTTTCACCCTTATTGTGGGGTTTTATTTTCGAGATTTTCTCGCATTTATTTGAATTTCTGAAAGAGCGCATTATATTTTATTTTTATCAAAGAACTCATTTAATTTCCAAAATATCCTTCCGGCCTATTTGAGTCCTAAATTAAAATAAAAAGTAATTTTTCTTATTTAAACTGAATCAAACCAAATTAAGAAAAATAATACAAACTTAATTATTTCATCAAAAAATGATTAATTATTTCATCATAGAGATATAAGTTATCTACACATAATATCTATAAACAGAATAGATGAATTAAAGAAAGCCGTATAAATTTTAAATAAAATATAAAAAAATAAATTCAAAAAAAATAAATTAAAATTAAAAAAAAACAGATAATCCAAAATAAAAAAAAAAATTTATCAAATCAATAAAATAATTTAATTTTAATTTGAAATTAAAAATTTAAAAAAAAAATAAATAATAACAGTAAAGAATAAAAAAATAAATAATTTAATTTAATAAATAGTTTAGCTTTCCTTGATTTGTAAGAAAATGATAGTCTCACATTGAATTACAGGCGAATTATACCAGGCAATTATAAAAAAAAAACGTAAAGCAACGCATAGCTTTCTCGGCATCAAGTGTAGTATCTGTTCTTATCAGTTTAATATCTGATATGTGGGTCATTAGTCCACTTTGATATTAAATTAATTTTATATGGGGGACGACCCATCATAGTAGTTTGCTACTAGGGTTTTCATGTGTCGCCTGTGTGTTGCACTATAGCACAGGTCTGGCACACCCCTATCAAAGTAAAGTAAATTTTAGATTGCATCTACATCCACCACCCTTATAAAACTTATGATCACCATTAAAAACTTATATTATAAAAAATAATTTATATCTTATATTGACATGAATCCATGATGAAATAAAATTACTTTTCATTTTATTTTTTCATTTAATAATAAAAATTGACATATATATATTATTACTAAACATATTATTTGAATTGTGTAAAATTTCCGTGCATCGCACGGATATTATACTAGTTTTATATAAAAAAATACATCATTAAACAACGATCTCCTAAATTTATCCATATTTTTAATTTTAAAACTTGAAAAGGAAAATAAAAATACAAAAGAAGATTAATAAAATAATTAAATTATTATTTATTTTTTCTTGCTCATTCCATTTAATTCGATTTAAATAATAAAAAATTATTTTTTTACTTTAATTTAAGAGTAATAGATGGAAAGGGAATTAAGTGCGCCTCTAAAAAAACTAAGTATAGTGTTCCCCTTTGAAAAATCCAAAAACATAAATACGCTCTTTGAAAAAAAAAACCTTTATTTTTATTTTTGAAATTAATAGACATTCCAATGGGTACAAATTCCACCGTTAATTACCTCCAAAGAACTAAAGAATCTACCAGTAAAGAGTTAAATTAAGTGTTAAACAATACGATTTCATTCACAATACTCAGAAAAATCAAATTATAATAAATAACAAATACATATGGAAATAAGATATGTTTTTTTTTATGAATTCCTATCTATCAATTGTTAAAGCTTAAGAACTTGTGTGAACAAAGATTAGCGGGGGTATTTAGTTTAAAGTTTGGATGGGCATATACAAAAGCTGACTTATTTAGAGGTTTGAGATTTAAATAAATTTGTTCAAAGCTCAAAATTTCATCTAACAAGCTCAAGATTTCATAAAGCATAAAAAATAGAGGTCATCATTGCAAATTTAAAAGTTTAAAAAAATTAAATAAGCACTAAATCATCCCCGAAGCTTTAGTTTTGATAAAATATAAGTAGAGGTTTTTTTTTTTGTAGAGTTCCAAATTTTGAATGAAAACTAATCAAGGATAAGGGTAATCTCAAAACAATTTTTATAAGATAAATTCTTCCCTCTCTGTTTCGAGGTTTGAATGAGCATTTGTTTCCCAATACAACGGCTCAACATGTTAGCAACAAAAATGTAGAATCGTTATATTAACGGCCCCTCTACAACTATCTCATATCATATGGACCGGAAATTCAACGAAACACAAGCTGACAACTAAAGAGTATCGGAATGCTATTACCAGAAGGCGAAAGGTGGAGAAAGAGCAGTAAGGAAGACGGATGAATGGATTATTCCTTGTCTACTGTCAAATAAAGAGCCTTCCAAATATAAGACTAAATTTCCATTCATATTAGAGTCAATTATATCTATTATTTTCATCCAATAAGTTTCCGATCACATTGGAGCCCATTTCAATCAATTTATTATTCACTTTTCCAACATTTATTGTTGAATTTAGACTTTGAATTGAAACACTTGGATTTTGAAGTCAATTAGTTGGTGGCTTCGTGTTCACTTCAAGCCAGACCCATCAACAACAGCTGAACTAAAGGCACTGTAGTAGGACACATATTCTATTGTAAAATTCAAAAAATTATAAGGGCACTAATGTAGAATGTGTTCTTCTACCATAGTAGGCAATGAATCCTTTAAATTGTCAATTCATTCGTTCAATTGGTTCAACTAGTCGAATTGCAACAGGTTCAGCTAATCGGGTGTTTGACTGACCAATGAGAAAGTAAATGTAATTTATATTCTTATAACTACCAAATCGTTTTAACATAAATCTGTTTAAGACATTAAAATTTAAGATAGATCAGGCAGAAAGACATTGACACTGCAAACAGTTGCATGGCCGTTCCCACACTAATAGTACTTCAAGCATATTCATTTACAATAGAACTTCAAATGAACCCAGCTTGTTTTGTAGGTGTTCACCAAATTGAGTTAGGCTAAATTTAACGTTTCTAATTCATTTAGCAGCCAGGCATATTAATCATTATCAAATTTATCAAAAATGAAATACTTGTCCTCAAATCAAACATGCAATAAGAATATTTTAAGATAATACAAATTCAGATGAAGTTTACCTCCAAGAGGTTCAAGCTCGAGTGACATCTTCAAATGAATTGTTTGCCAGTCTTCAAAGCTCAAACTGAATTTAGCCATGATAATTTTTCGATTAACAAAGCTTTTGAACAACAGGAAGGTAACTCAAATCCTTCAGTATTGAACATCAGCTTTACTCTGGTTTGAACTTAAGAAATCCAGGAGGCCAAGTGGAAGGAAAAGTAGCAAAAATGTAAGCAATGGGTCTATGAAATCATGTACAATTGTCTCTCTTTTTTTCCTTCTCTCACCCTCTCCCCTTCTCTCCTTCCATCCAGGTAAACAGAGTATTACAGGCACTTGAACTCAGGCAGTTTTGATTTCGCCATCATTGTTGCAATCCTTTTGTTCCTAATACCGGCATTCTTCTATTATATCACAGAATACAACACTAATATTAGATATATAGTACTGCTGAAACATAACGGTCTAATTTCGCAGCAAATTTACAAAATTGCAGAGCAAATTGCATTTGCATCAACATATCACCGCCAGGATAACTATTAAGATGGCTGCAGAAATTGTTCGTTCAGGTTCTGCACATTTAAAGTCGAGCAAATCTTGGGTTCAACCATGTCAAAGAAAACTTGACTATAGATTGCATGTTGAAGGATGAAATGTCCAAACCAAGCATCAGAATCCTCGTTCAAGCAGCAGAATTTGACTTCTATAAATCTCCTGCATGGTAGCCATATGGAAGGCCCTAAAGAAACTCACAAACTGATCTACTTCTTGTATGCATATTGCTGGAAAAGGTCATCTCTAGGGCTGTTGCTTTTGCTTGTTGACCTCGACCATTTTGGCAGAACTCTACCAGAAGGCCCCTGCATTGCAGGTACTGACTCCTCACTCTCATAACCGTCAAGATCAATATCAATACACCGACCATTGTTTGCAGCAGCTGATGGTGCACTTTCTTCATTTACTAGCCTTGCTTGTCGTTTTTTGGACTGAACAGTGCTTTCAGAGAAATCATCATTATTACGTGGGTCACTACTTCCCGAACTTCTCCGTTTCTTTGTTCCGTCAGTATTATCATTGCTGCTGCTACTACTGTTCCTACTTGTTTTGCGGTACTCTGCAATTGTAGATTCTATAGTTTCCAGTAGCCGGTCTCCGTACTTGTGTACCTTTGCCCTGGATTAAAATATGTGATTGAATATACTGATAGCATTCAAACTACAGTAGACTTAAGAAAAACTTACTTGCCGATACCAGTGATCTCAAGAAGTTCTTCTTTAGTTCTGGGTAATTTCTTACTGATTTGCTGCAATGTGGCATTTCTGATATAGCAATAAGAATTCATCAAGCATCGTCAACACAGATTATGGATATGCAGGATGTTTGTAAAAAAAACTAACCCAAATATATGATATGCCATGACCCCCTCGCCAGCTTCTTTTACAAGTACCGTTCTTAGCATTCGTAGAGCAGTATAAAGTTTGGCAGAAAGATTCTGCAATTAGAACATAATTATTGTTCAACTAAATCGCTTAGCTACCGCTGTTTACCAGAACATTATGACATAGATATGCATGTTACCAAATCTATTCCATTTTGCGGAGGAGCATCCGCATCTGCAACTGTGGGGTTCAACATCTCTTGAATCAACAAACCCTTTGCTGGTGTCCCTTGAGTTTTGCTCGTTTTAGATGGTTTTGCAGAAGCAGGAAACCTGGTGTCATATGAACATTAACTGCTATCACATTTGAACATTAATATAAATGTAAAGCTGCAGTTATATACCATATTAAACAAAATGTCATCAGTATACTAATAGTAAATTGCCTATCTCAAGAAAGCTTCTCATCTGAAAGTAATAAACTATATACAAGCATCTTGACAAAACTCTATTGATGAAATTATTTTAGAAACATTTAACAAAAAAATTTAAACTAAATTAAAACACACACACACACATAGAAATAAGCCTTCATAAACAGGGAAAAATGAATAGCATATCTGAGCACTACAGAATTATGTGAAAATTTTGCCAAAACTTGTAGACTGATAATATATGCATGCTTAGGAAACGAGCTATCATGATATCGTTGAATACACAGATTCAAGAATTGGAAAATCAATTGTATTATGTTATTTGACATCTTTGTAGAAAAAATTGCAAAGTATAAATGTTAGTACTAAGCTACTTGCGCAATTACTGAGAAGAAGGGAATCATGGAGAATGGAATAAGCAGATTGCCTCCATGTTTCAAAAATCCTGGTGGTAGATTACACCATTGATAATTTATTTCCGAACATCTCAGGTAGAAAACAATAATTAATTTAATCAAAATTTTAATAATTTAAAATTTTAAGTAGTATTAGTGATATAAGTAGGCATAGAGCGCAATTGAATGATAATATTTATATGGTTGACCAAGAAAACTTGGGAAGAACACAACTTGATGATGATGATCTCAGGTAATCTGCTATCATTTTTACATGGAAAAAATGATCTTGTTCCCTTTGTCTATCAGTTTGCATCAAAAGTTCCATGAAACACATGATCACTACTATAATCAAGCTCACATCAAACTAAGCTTTTAAAGCCAAGTTGGTCAGTGAATCAAGAAGAAAACCAATAACGCTACTATTAAGGATCGATAAACTTGACCGGAGTGCTAGAGAGGGAGTGAATAGCACCTTGACGAGCAAATAGAATATTTTTATTCTCTTGTGTTCTTGCAAGGCCAAAAAAACCTGTTAGGCGCAGTGAAAATAAGATAAACCAAAATCATTTAATGCAATACTGACACAAGTTGTTTAATGTGGTTCGTACTCCTAGATCCTACTTCACGACCTACTAACCAATAAGGTAAGTCGCCACTAAAAAATCGCTTGATATTTCTTCTTATCAAGGCGAAAAAATCTCATATAAAAATATTTCTTTTAAAAAAAGATAAAACAAGAAAAAGCAATAGCTTTTATAAAAATGTAAGTTAAAGGTAGAAATCTACCTTTTTTAGTGAGTTCACGCCTAGGTAGAAATCTACCTAAAATGTAAGATTATAAATTCTCTCATTTTCTCTCACATCATACTAAGATGTCTTCAAATTGTCACAGCTTTACGTTACCCAAGAGCATGGTATTTAAAATCCCGATTTAAATCTTAAAATCCTACGATTTTACGATTTTTGACCTCCGAACGATTTAAATCAGAGTTAAAATCCTAATTTATTAAAATCCCTTTGAAATCGCGATTTTACGATTTAAATACGATTTTAACGATTTAAAAAAAATCTTTTTTTCCATTGAACCCGGTTCATTTTTAAAATAAAAAAACCGGTTCAATCTGAAAAAACCCGCTTTCCAAGTCACGTGCGTGCCCTAATCGGCTAATCCCGTCGCATCTCTTCTCATTTTTCCACTTGCTTGTCTTCCCTACTCGGTTGGTGGAAGTTATTTGACCATTTTGTGGCTTATGGATGACATTTTTAATGTAATATTGATTATGAATGCAAGTTTATCTAAGTTTGTTTAGCGATTTAAAAGTTTTTTTTATTATTTATGCTATTTGACATCCATATATATGACTTTATAATTTTATATGCATATATATAGGAATTTTATAAAATCTTACGATACGATTTACGATTTTAAGATTTACGATTTTAAGTACCCTTCCGATTCAAGTTAAAATCCTGATTTTAACTACCTTGCCCAAGAGTACACCTTCTGTCAGGTCCTCAACCTCTCAGTGCACTAAGTCGCCGACTTGTTCCACATGTCATCCATTGCTAGGTCATCTATATAGTCCACCTCTTGTGGATGCCGTCAAAGTTGTCGAACCAACTCCATGTTCCTTGTCTTATAGTGTGCCATACCATTCTTTGCCAATTCTAATGGACCTGATCAAACCAAGATAGTCATGACTCAACCTCATCTAGTCACAAGCTTCGTGTGTATCCTACCAAATCCCTACAATTTCATGGCACACACCAATCACATAGGTAAACTTAATTTACACTCTTTGTCAAACACATCAAACATCTAAACATCTTGGTTGAACACGACCACCTGAGGCACAATTGGGCTCACACCTACATCTGTTAGGATCATAGGCCCAATACATAAGCATTCTTCCCGTAACCCAAACTTTGGTTCATCGGTGGACTCATCGCTGCCCATCTGTAGCCAACAAGGCTATGGAACATTGACTTCCTCCACAATTGCAACAGAGATTCTGATAGCTTTCAACAATGTGTAGCACACCATTCTCATTTGGCAATCATCTTCCTTCCTCTTCCGATGCGATAAAGATCATGATTGGTTTTCATTTCGACTTAGATTAGGACTGTGACGATTGCAAGGATCAAGTGATTGGCATTTTCTCTACCTTTATTTACTCAAGAGGTTGAGGGATCAAGATGGAACAAAGCTTCCACCCTCATTTCTCCACTTCTCTTATTCCTCTTACAATCCAAGGTTTGTTTCCTTGTATCTCCCTGCTCCCTTCTTGTGATGCTCCTCTCCACCACCACCAAAGGGCAATGGGAAGTCACTTGAATTATGCACATTTAATGGCAGAGACTAGAAAGGAAAAGTTTCCAATGATTTGAGTTTTTTTTCCTCTCCTCTAGAACCTCCTTATTCTGTTCCTCTCTTGATTTCAAGCATGTTCCATGCTGGGTTGGCAGTGAATGCTATTTAAGTAGCCCTTTTAGCAATGAATCCTCAGTGAAGAGGTAGGATCTTACCCTCTCTACATATGGGCTCTCCTACATTGTTGTGGTTATTCAACCGTGATGGTTCGCCATTCATTGCTATGATCTGATCACATTTCCTTCTCGAGTTGATTCCTAGAGTGTGATCTTACTCTTAGGTTCATCATAGTTAATTTCAAATTTGAAGGAGCAGAATGTATGTCTCAGTTAAAATCCAAAGAACAGAGGTTCCTTGAAACAATTTTAGTGTTAGAAGTTGAGGATGGACAAAGGAATCTAATCCTGGTTAATGACTATAGGCTAGAGAACCCTCAAAATGTGTCTAATGGTGTAACCAATCTAGCTATTTAGGATTAATTGAAATAAGTTTAAAGGGGGGAGATATACCAAAATTGAGGTTCAAAAGTCCCCATCAGTTGTACTCCTCTTCATTTAGGTGATGATTTAATCCTAGAGTAAAACTAAGGTTAAAATCATCATGATAAAAACCTAGACAATGAGGAAAAGCTCATTTCACCTTTTACATCTTTCACTTATGTTTATTCAAAGATAATAGAATGTTAATGTGCGCTATCATGGTGGATCTATCCATCAGATCGATCGACCTAGTGAACTGGACAAGTTAGGCACCAAGCATGTTGGATAGATTAACTGGATTGAACCAAGCATGTTGGTCAATAAAGCCACATATTTCGGGAGAAATGTTGGGGAAAAAGGTAGATTGGGCACAAACCATGCAGACCAAGCGAATCATTGATAGAAAGAATCAGATAGACTAAATGAGTAAAACATAGAAAAAAACATTCCACTGCTTTGTATTTTTACAACTAAACGAAGAAACGAAATATAGTGTTCCCTTTTTCATTTTGTTCCATTTCATTCTAATCTTATTCAGATTTGATTCCCTTCCATTCTACCGTACGGAACACACCCTAAATGCTTTGTCAAAAACACAAACCTAACTCAAAGAAGAAAAAAATAAACATGAATCCAACTGTAGGAAAACAGAGGAAAAAGTGCAAACCTTAATACAACCCTTTGTTTCCCCGAACGAAGCATTTGGACCTTAGACTCATTTACCTGCAGAATCAAAGCAAGTTTGGTCGTCCTTAAGTGTTCATTATATAGCGAATGTTAGATTAGCACACCACTGGGAGAAAAACAGGATCTCATCCCTAAAATAATCTACTAATAGATCCCATCAAATACTATACATTTGACATACTACCTTCAGAATAGAAGACACAGATCCATAAATATCACTCTTCTTGACATCCTCCACAAGAATATCTTCAGTAACCAAATGGTGAATAATTCTTGATGCTTCACCTTTTCCTAGATGCTTTCCAGCTCCATGAAGGCTCAAATTATCATGTCTATGTTTCTTGACCTACAACATAAGTAAAATATTACTGGCAAAGTTCAAATTTGTTTCCATCATAGTTTTGAATGTGAAATTCGGGTAACCAAGTGCACACATTTTGACTAAGAGAACCCCTGTACACATCAAGAATATGAGATGTTGAGTACTGTTTTCCTGTGGATATTACCAACTCAACCTACAAACCAAGTTCATGGAAACATAATATGTAAGGAACAAAATTTTATGGCATGCCAGTGATATCATCAATATATTCACTTAAAAAAAAACAGTTTCTAACCAATTGAATTGCAATATCAGTTACATCCTTGTCAACCCAGGTCATCATTTTTGAACAGTTGTCACAGGTTCTTTTGCAGTTGTTTGGGTCAAACTTCTCTCCTAAATGCATCAGTTGTAATAGTCGTCTGCAATCTACATCATTCTCACAATAGGAAACCTGCAGTTGAGGTACAAAAGTGAGCATGGTATCTTGCTTCCAACTTGCTACTAAGAAAACGCCAAATTTGTTGAGTACCATACGAAGCAGGTTCTCAATATTTGTTTCTAATACTCTGTCACTGCTTGCTAAAGAATTGCGTCTTGCTGTAGGTGTCAAAGGACTTTGCTCAATCACACCCTGGGTAAGCATGTGCTTCACACGTATCTATTCTTGCAAGAAAAAAAGAAAGTTGCATTGTCAAAGAAATAGTTTAAAATATTATACGAGAGAGAGAGAGAGAGAGATATGAAATAAGAAGCATGCAACAGCTCACGTAATCACTATAGTTGTAATATAACACACAAGACGATCTTAGACCATCTCTACCAGCACGTCCACATTCCTAAGAATCAAAATGATAAACTTTTTAGTCAATGTCATACCTGTCGAGTTAAAGGCATTATGCCCCATTAAACTTATAGATGAATTTCAAATATTACCTGATGATAACCTTCAATGGATTTTGGGAGAGAATGATGGATAACAAAACGTACATCAGGTTTGTTAATACCTAGTATATGCAAATTGGGATCAAGTTTTGATGTCTTGACTACAAATGGAGGAAAATTCTGATGCAATAAATGAGGCAATACCCATTCCAAATGCCACAGTTGCACATATTATATTGATCTCATCTTTACTCCATTGCTTCTGAATGTAAGCTCTTTGATGAGGATCCATGCTACCGTGATAAAATGCTGCTTTATGTCCATATCCCTGAAAATATTGCAGGATTTTTTATAGTGTTCATATCCCTGAAAATATTGCCAGATTTTCAATAGTCTTAACGATGCAAAAGGCACTCAATTTTTACAATAGTTATGATCAAGAAGCAATCTAGTAGATTGTTTGCTAAACAAACAGCATAATGAACATACAGTTACAGTTATAATCGTTAGCAAACTTTTCTTTTAAAAAAAATCACTGTTAAACCTTCACCCAGTGCCAAATATGGTTACCCTATGATCAAGTAATATTCATCGTAAGTCTTAACAACATAATGATTGAGGAAATAAACCAAATAACAAACTAAGAAACAAACCAAACCAAATTAAGCTTCTAACAAAATTGCTCCAAAATCCTAAATAAGACAACCATTTAGAGACTTCCATTTAAAGATTTATTCTCCTAAAGAGAACTTACCACAATAAACACTTGCAAATGTTTAAACAAAATAGACTTAAATTCCTACTTTGCATTATTTTTTCCTATTAAGACTCAACTCTAGGTGAGTTACCAATTTCAATTAGGGTTCTCTTCAATGAGTAAGAAAAAGAGTGTAAACATCATCTAAATAATTAACCCTCGCTAAGTATAATGTCACTAAGACTTGAACATCATAGGAAAAAAAATTCTCTAAGTATAATGTCTCTAGCAGACACTAATCAATTAGTTTTAATTTGCCTATATTTCAATTTGATTTAACATCATAGGGAAAAAGAATGTTGGCAAATAAATAAATAGATAACTACTTCTGTTATTCCAATGAAGCTTCTTCTACTACAACAATTGCAACAAAGCATAATCATAAAAATTAGATAGAAAATCAAATCAAATAAGTCCTGAACAATCAATTTAGTGGTTAAACCACTAGATGAATTTGTTAAATTATTTGGTGATACAAACATTGACCCGACCAAGTCTATTAGTTATACCAACCTTGGTCAAACAATTAAATTGCAAATCCATTGATTGCATTCATATACTATACACTTAAGTAATGATAATACACTGCATTGAAGTATCGAAGCTAGACACAAGGGAAACTACAAAGAATGACATAGTTGTAGGAGTGAAGCATGGAGGACTAGCAACACAAGAGATAACAAGATAAGATCTATAGGATTTCCTTCTATCAACTTCAAAAGTAATTAATTAATCAATCTAATCAAAAGATCTAATATACCCTTCATGTCATTATGTCATTACTTTTTTATAAGGATACATTTGGCATTTTGGATGTATAAGGTCCAACGCCCAATTTTTCTTGTTTAATTAAAATTTTACGGTTGAACCCTCTATTTTCCTTTCACTTCTCTGTGAGCTAAATAAACACAGAGCAACTTGATTTCGATTTTGACCAATGTTGGCGTCAAGTTGCTCTAATTTATAACTATTATGTGTTGTTAGATCAGCTAAAGGAGAGAGCATAGCTGTAATGTGACAAGTGGTTAGCATGCAATAGAGATGGCAAACTAAAAAGATATGTCTTGTGAATCTTCGCGACCACAGATGGCAATATTATCCTGCATGGGCCACTAGCAAGGCCTTGGGCAACAAGCACAATAGCGAGAACACTCAATGTCACTGGTGTTGAAAGGAATAAATTTAAAATCCATATTTATGTAGAAGATCCATATAAATCAAATCTAACTGTGATGAAGACTTTGTGTGTGTTACAAGGTTAAAGATAAAAAAAAAATGTTGTTGGCAAAGGAGACAGAAGATTTCCTTACCGTTGTAGCCAAGGTAGCTAAGATCGAGATCTTACCTAGGATCGGACAGGAGATGCAAAATCATAAAATGTGGGATTGTAACACAGATTGTAAGGTCCTACCAATCCTACCAAAACTAACATACACACATATATTTCATATAACATGACATAAATAAGTAAAAATAGTCACAACTAACATACTTAACTTCAATTTAAAATGCAAATAGTCCAAGAACCATGAGTCATACACTCATAATCCATAAATCATAGCATAAAGTGTGATGGCGTGGTGCGGTGCGGCGGTGGTGGCAAGGTGTGGTGCGGTTCGAAGAGAGTGAAGGGGACCGATTGAGAATGTTGGGGGCTGAGAATGAGGGCAGATCTTACTTGGGGTTCTAGGGGCTAAGAATGGGCCATGTTTTGGGACGTTTGGGTCTCGGATTTGAGTCAGCTTCTCTGGGATAGTTCGGATCACCGAGATCGCATGATTTCATCAATTCCACGATCTTGCCCGGCGATCTCACCCCGCACCGGCGATGGCGAGCTGGAGCTGGGATAGAGATCGTTGGCATTGGGTAGAAGCGTAGGATTGTGCGATCCCACGAGTAAAAACGTGATCCTAGCTACCTTGGTTGTAGCAAAGCTGATATGGTCAACTTCTTCAAGTGGAAGTTTTGTAGAGCTTGTCACTATGGGATCCTACAAGAATGGTGACTTAAGGAGGTGAACAATGGTTAGTGGAAGGTGAATGTGGGTGCTATCAATAAAGGGGTAGCAAAGTTGAAAGAGGATAGGGCATTGGTCGAAGGCCACAAAGCATAGTCAATCAAGTCTATAGGTAATAGGTGGTCCTCATACTAGTTAACTAGAGGTTGTGAATGGTGAGATGGAAGTGAATGCAAGTTGCTAGGGAAGGTGGTCATGGAAGATTTTGCATGTTGTAAGGTAGCAAAGGAAGGGTGAAGATGGATGAAGTGAGTAAAAAGGATAGAAGTGATGGGCAGGAGGACACACAAAGATGAAGGAGATTTAAGAGATTTTGGAGAAGCCAATTAAGAGTTCCAAGTCTAATAGTCACATAAAGATTTGATATCATTTGATGTGGCACAAAAAATAAACAAACTCATACAAAGAAATAAACAAACTCAACAACAAAACGCCCAAAAAAAATATGTAAAAAAAATCAGCTTAGGGAAAGTGAGCTCTTTTTAAAAACTTTGACCCAAACAAACTTAGAAAATAAATTAAATTATTTTAGGAAAGAAATAATCCTACAATTATGAAAAAAATTAATTAAATTTAAATTAAACTTAACCAAAACTTCTCTAACCAGACAATCAATGACTTGGAGAGTTCCTTTATAGACTTATTCTACTGAAGATGTGAACTTACTAAAATAAAAACTTACATCTAAAAACATACAAAATATAATTCATTAGAACTCAATCAAGAAAATTTTGCCAAACTGTGAAGTTGCAGTTGGCAAGTTAATCTATAATATAATCTTATAGGGGAATAATTAACTTGTAGCTTCATTTAAAAAAAAAAGTAGGAAACCAACAGCTGATATATAAATACATTGAGGATGTGTTGCAGCCCAAACATAAGTAAATAGAATAAACATAACCAGCTAATGCAACAATATGCGAATACCCAACATAGTCGTACAAGAGAAAGCATAATGAACTGCTAAGCAAAAAAATTGATTTCATCCCCTATAAAATGTCTAAAAAGAATGCTATTTGACCAAAAGAACCTGTAGCTTTTCTGCCACTTTTTCACAATCCATTCTAGAGAGACAATACACAATGCCACATTCGTCAAAATGATTTTCCTTGATGAAATTATGAATGTCCTCTAGACACTTTTTTGTCTTTGGTATTACAGAATACCTGAAAAGAAAAAAGAGGGGGAATAACCAAAAACAAAATTGAGATTGATAGTATTTTATTAGCACTTACCATAAGTTTGAGCGATTAAAACTCTGTCGAAAAATAATGCAATTGACTAGACCAAGAGCTTGTACAACATCTTCCTTTACACTGACAGTTGCAGTAGCAGTCAAAGCAAGTACTGGGACATTTGGAAACTTCTGCTTCAAAATACCAAGACCCTATTAAAGAAGCATATAAAAATCAGACTAAATTTTATTTGTTTCCAAAAGATGTTGACTTTTAGGATATTTAAATTACCTGATAATCTGGTCTAAAATCATGCCCCCATTGACTTACACAATGGGCTTCATCAATAACAATTCTAGCCAAGCGTCCATTAGAATGCAAAGATCCCAGATGTCTTAACAAAACATCACTCCTGTGGTCACATATAAATTTTCAAAATAAAAAATTATCAAAAAAAAAAGCTAAGAAAGCAAAAAATCAACTTTCTTACAACTGATTGATGGAAAGACGTTGCATATCTTTTACTTTTATTATAACAATCTAAATGACTTTAAATCAGGGAGATGAAATACCAAAACAACAGCATAACAATTATTTAATTTAAAAGTTAGTCAGATTCTCCAAAACAGCAAGGTTGTAACAACCAGAGTAGCTGGATATTTTATCCTCCACTGAGGTTTGTATGATGACTGAAGATAGCAGTAAAAGAAGGAACGATGGACCATTATGCATGAACATCAATAATAACTCCAAATACTAAGACTGGGATTAAAAAACAAAATACATAAAGATAAGTATAGCTTCGTCAGAACCTGCCCAGTTGTTAAAATAGTCGTGCAATCCCAAACCTAACTATTTAGTATCAACTGCATGGGCCTCTTCCATGATCTTTAATGAGGAAAGCCTAACTAAACAAAACCTTCATGTTTTGATAGTCCTAACTGTGTAGTAAAACTAGATTGACATTTTCATTATATTAAGGATGGCTTCTATCACTTCTAACCAAAAAAATCTTGGAAAGTACTGTACTACATCTCACATTACTTACCTAAGTGTCACAACTTCTTCAGTGCATCTCTATGTCTCCTTTAAACATGTCAACAAAGCCTAGTCTTCTTTATCGTGTTCATGTTGCAACACCCCCACATTATCCTCTTTCTAATTATATTACCAACTTTTTCTATATGATGAGGCTTCCTTGAGTTATGTAAAGACAAATATTAAATTGTATTTAGAACCTTCTGTCATTTCCATCAATATTATTCATCATCATCATCAAGCCGTGTATCTCCCAACTATAGCCGGCTTTATGGACTCATCGAGCTCTATGCAAGACTAGATCACTAGTACTACTCAAATGAAATTGACTAATATTTTCTTTGACCCTCTCTACCTATTACACAATCCATTCTAATTAATTTAACTCTTCTAACTATAGTCTACTAGACCTGGTGTATCAATCCAAATTATAATATCTGCTTTGACCTCTTTAAATGATGGTATAATTTCAGTTTATCGTAGCTCAGTCATTCATTCATCTGAAATTCACTGCAAATTGTCAGTAATAGCTCAACTCTTTTCAATATTTTTTACATCAGTTTAGTAGTGTTATTCCTTGTATATTTTTCTATAAAAAAGCTTTAATGATTCGACTACTAAATGCCAAAAATAGTGGATCAAACAATGTTAGCATCACCTACATTTTAACTTTTATAGCATTAATTGTTTTGTTTGTGCATATAATACATTATCCACTACCTAAGTAGTTGAATTATGAAACAGCTAATGATGTCAATTTGATAATTCTATGTTGTACAGAAAAAACTTACTTTGCAATTTTTTCTGGAGTGACATACAGCAGTTTGTATTTGCAAACATCAGACATCAGTTCCCGAAAAATATCCTGTTGTTCAGCCCATTCGATATTCGCACCAAGATACGTAGCAGGAATGTTTGCCTACTCAAAAAAAAAAAATGTAAAACAGCTCAGTTTAGAGTATTTTGCTTACGAATAGTGTAACATCATTACACTGCCTGTAGTACCTGTAACAAATGCATAATTTGATCTTGAATGAGTGAGACAAGAGGAGAGACAACTAATGTTACTCCAGAGCTGATGAGAGCAGGAAGCTGCAAGAAAACTTTTATAAGAGACATGCAGAAAGTATATTTGTGCTACATGAGTTTTATTTTAGGACTTTGGTTCTTCAAAATAGCAGTATGTAATGCTTCTCAAATAATATTACCTAGAATAGCAGATATTGGTTTAACAATAAAAATTTAAATGTGAATCACAATCCCTAATGAGGATTAAGAAAAATGGGACTAAACTTTTGTACATATTAGACAGGAAAAACAGATTTAAAATTATGTATATAGTCTACAATGATATTATACCTGGTATGTCAAACTCTTTCCACCACCGGTTGGCATTAAAACAAAGACGTCACAACCACTCATTGTAGCATTGATCACCTCTCTTTGATTGGGGCGAAATGAGTGATTACCGAACACTTTTCTGTTGTTAGCCTAGGAAGAAGGAAAATTCAATAGTACCAAACATAATAAAGATGAAAAGTCACAAAGAAATTTAAAGGGGCGAAATCACCTCAAGTTTCTTTGCCCATGGAAAGTCTAAACTTTTCCATTTTTTATCTCCAGATCCTTCAATGTAATTAATGTCAAGAAGCTTTGGAGTAAATACTTGTCTGTCAGCAGGTGTAGTCCCAAACTGGTTTGCATAACAAGATGGAGAAGGTGAGCTCCAAGTCATAGTATCTCCTGGTTCATTTCTTATGTAAGCCTGGGAGTTAAAGTTGACAGGATCTGTCATACTTGAGGGGATCTCAAGTTGAAAATTCATTGAAGTAGTTGTTGATGCCGTGAAAGATGATCTCAGTCTTTCTTCATCTTGATTTGAAAGGGCAAGGTCTTTCTCAAGATGCTGGATCTTCTTTTTGAGATGTAAACTGGCACAAATATTAGGGGCAACAAAAAATATTCATTAAGGAGAAGGGAGTTCTCATGTAACAAAGCATTAAAGTACATGTATACAAGGACAAACCGCTCCTGATTAAGAGTGTTGCAGTGTTCAGGACTAAGCTCAGAAGCATTATCAAGAAGTTCAGTTGAGACAGTAATGAGCCTATCTTTCATCTGCTGCAAATGAACTGAAGCTCCGGGGCACTGTCCTAGCTGCATAGTTCATGCCAATACCATGAAGAATGTATAAACTTGTAACCAAAAAGCTTGTGTTGCTCTAAAGATTTTACCTTGGAGCCATGAATACATAACTCACAGAGTTTAAGTGGCAATGCGTCTTCACGAGGGCATCCTATGTAACTTCTAGAGACTGGAGTGAAAGGTGCTTGTTTAGATACAGAACCTTCTGGTGTGCCAGTTACTTGATAGTGTTCCATAACAATTTGGTCTACATCGATACTCTGAAATTCATAATAACTATGATTTATATGAAGCCTATAGCAGAAAAACCATATCTGAATTTTAGATTAGTACTCCCTAAACAAAAAAGTTGATAAATCCTACCTGCAATAGTTCATCATCATCAAGGGCATCTAAAAATATGTCATTGGCAAGATTATCAACAGAATCACACACAGCTTCATTGGTATCAACAATCATACGAGAAGAAGTTTGGGGCATCGCTGTTTCAGTGACAAATGGTTGTCTTGGTCGAGAAGACGCTTCATCATTTTTACTAAAATTTCCACAATTCAGTGTATCACCTCTAGGATGTGATCTGCAGTGTGAATCATAGATGACTTTGGAGCTCTGGTTTCCATGGCATGAATATTCAATCTTTTGTGAATTATTAACTTTTTTAACCATGTGAGAGGGTGGCAGAGATTCATGAAATTTGTTATGGTCCCGTACTGCAGAAGTTACGCCAGGCCTTAAGTAGTTCTTGTTTGCCATTGGCATGTTGCAAAAATCTTTCCAAGCCTGAAATGATTAGAATTATAAAATGAATCAATCAACATGAACAATAGCCTAATGTGCCAAAAAAAAATTGCCAACACGTTTGAACAATATGTAAGAAAGAATGTGCAGCCTGAAGCACACAAAAATGATAATCTATTCATTTATTTTTAAACCAAAGATTAGACCCAATGACCATAGTAAAGTAAATATCAAATTTAAGAGCAGAAAATAAAGTTCAACATTGACAATATCAAACGATTAATTATACCCAATAAAGGAAAGATATATAATCAGTCATAATACACTTAAATTACCTTGTCGACATGTTGTATTTGCAGAAGCTCAGATCCTTGAATTTTACAAGCAACTGACCTGATGATTCATATATTAAGATGAAGGAATGAGCTAAATTTACATTTATAATAAAAGCACATAAAAGTTATTTGAATAATTAAATTAGTAATATGCCCATACAATCTCATTTTGAACAGGTGTTGGATCACTAAGAATCTGGTATAATGGCACTGAAAAGAAGAAAATATTGATAAACTTAAACTGCAAAAACCCAACATTGAATAACATGCATGCAATTATTAAATTTGAAGGTTGAATTGTAGAGAAATTTTAGAAACTAAAGGTTTTAAGTTAAGTAGAATTGACAAAATATTCAATAATAAGGAAATAAGCAAAGGAATAGTTCACAAATCAACATGGAATCCCAATAAGAGTTTCAAAAACATTGATCCTCTTATTCGACAAGAAAAAAATGTTGATGTAAATATCATAAATAGGATATAGAGTGCATGAATTAAACGGAAAGCATATGAAGTCCTGTATCACCATCATGTGTTCTTAGGATAAAAGAAACATTTTATAAGATTATTAGCACAACTTGTCGTACTTTATAGAAGAAAGTGTTGGGCAATTAGGCAACAACTGAGAGAAAAAGTTAATGTTGCATATTAGACTAAGATGGATGTCTTGGATAACTTGAAAAGATAGAATCAAAGGCACTACTGACAAGGAAAAATTATAAATAGCTCCAAGAACAATAAAATGAAAGGAAATATGTTAAGAAGATATAAACATGTTCAAATATGCCAACAGATTGTATAATTAGATAAGTTGGTTGAATAAACTATAATTGAATGCGTAAGGGGTAAAGGAAGACCAAAGAAATCTCTAGTTGAAATAATTGGAAAAAAAAAATTAATAGATCTCAACATTGCTAGTAATATAATCTTGCATAGAATTCAATTGAGAGGACTAACATAGTGTTGATAAGGATAATAATGAATATAGAGTTTGATGAAGTGTTGCTTAAGTTCAATGTTGGAACATATAATAAGATTCAGTAAAGTTGAAATGATTACAAAAGTATGAAAGAAGTGGAATTCCAAATCTTAATTCTTGAAAAATTATATAGATAACATAATACAGATCTAAAAAGGCCAGTTTGGTTGCATATGCAATCACATAGGTGAATTTTGAATGGGAGCACATGGTAGCTGCATATGGCATGTGCAATCTGCATGTGCAATTGAAAATTTTCTTATTTGGTTAATTGGAACTAATTTAGAAGAACCAAATTGATTTAAAATTTAAAGCGTCATATTCCATAATTCGTAACTTGTAAATATTAACTAAAATACTTATCTTGCAAGTAATAAATTCTTTAGATATCAATATAAATATTTAAAATATTGCATATGCACACTATGCAATGGGTCTACCACATACCACCTGCATACATTTCTCAAAATCTCGCAACACTGTAAAAATGCTTCTATCTTCCTCAAATTTCACTAAAATTATTGGGAAAAGGCTTGAAATCTAAAACTCACATGATTGTTGGGGCATGCTCAAGGATTCTCAATATAATTAATAGACACTGATATATGCATTTTGACAAACATTCATACCAAAAACAGGCAAAACCTTTGAGAACAAATACCTTGCAATCAACATGTCATCAGCACCTTTTTCAGGTTGAGGTTTTTGTGTTGATAAAGAGAACAAAAAGGCAGAGCTCAGAAATTTTTCTTGACATGAAAATTCCTCAAATGCAGATGTGTGATTGAACCAATTGGTCTTAATGGATTTGTTCCCATTAGAAGATTTAAACCTGCTTTCACTCTGCATCTAAACATATGAAACTTTATTGGATTTAGCAGAAAATTGTTGATAAGAACTACTTTTCTGTTCACTGTTAAACATGCAATGAATTTGAATATTCATCAGTAATCCTACTTTCCTATCATGATTACATCTTCTATTACAACCTATTAGATAAATGAGGAACCACAATTATTATGCTGACATAGAAAAAAGAAGGGTTTTATGTCTACGGACTCCATTAACAACATCATAGTTAATAGGAAGAGTGGCTAAGAAAGCTAAACAGCTCAAATAGAGACTGGTGTTCAAACTGAAAAGAAGAAATAGTATCCAACTACCTTATGGGAAAAAAAATCAAAGTCTCAAAATTTCTAGAGAAAATTAGCAGTGGGGAACATGTAGGTTAATTCAAATAATACCAAGGAAAAATGGTGCTAGTCGTTTCTACATTCAACGCGAATGTTTCATTTTGCTCTTAATGTGGTAATGTAACTTGAGTCACCACCAATGCCTTTGAGGCATATCACATCTCATTTATGATCAGCACAGCATTACTTTGCAGGTATAGGGGAGCTCCTCTTCATATGAAGATCCTGATAGACTTCAGAAATTCCAAGCTGTAACGCAGTTCTCTTTATTCTCAAAATATTTAACTTTCCTACAAACATAACTAGCTAACTTCACCACTCAAATGGGAGGCAGGACAACAAGAAGCTACCCTGGCTAGTCAATTAACAAAATAGAGCCCTGATTTTGGGTACCCAAACATCAATGAACCATTTATCTCGATGTGAGGAAGTATTAATGTAACCAAGAACAAGGGCAAGACATAGGTGTTCAGTAAATTAGAAGAATTGGCATCAAAAAGTAATGAGAAATTGGGGGTATAAAAGGAGGAAACATCAATCCAAAACTAAGCAGCTAGATTTTCATTAGAAGGTGTGAAAACCATAAATCAGCACAAGGGTTTGCACTAGAGGAGGAATTAAGCAGCAAAAAGTGATTGGAAGGGGCATATCTCATTGGACTGCTTTTGGAAAACATGGTCCTTGATAAAACAAACTGTGGGGAGGGGAGCTTAAAATGGGTTCCGAAACAATTAAATTGAGTTCTCAGGCCAAAACGAACAAGTTAGATCAGGACCTTTCAAAGATCAGGTCAGCGACGTTAAAAAGGAAAAGGAAAACCACGATCTCCATCTTGAAGACTGCGTTCTTGACAAATATCGCACAGTATTGGAACATCATCAATCTTTCCCCGAGCCTTGATTTTTCGCAACCAAAAGATCTAATTTTTTCCGTCCCCATTCCATCGTTAAAGGAATAATATTTACAATAGCAGGCATCTTTTGAAGCAACATACATTCAAAAAAAAAAAAAAAGTTCACTCACAAAACATTCGGATAAATTTTTTACAAAATCCAGCCAGATAAACTACTTCGACCAACACATCCAGAAAATGCCCTAGCTATCGAATCTTTCGGAAGCCTGTCGAAGACAGAGATATTGACCTAAACAGTAGTGCGCCTCAGAGACATTACCAGCGATTCCAGCGTTGCGAGCAAGTACAGACGCTAGAGAGAAGCCATGCCCGTTGAAGGATCTTGCCGACGACAAGGGAGGGTGAGGGCGGGAGAATGGGAAATGCTTTCGGCCCAGCACACGCCGCACGCACGCTGTTTCTTTCAAATTTGGGGAGGGCGGAAATGGGCTTCAATCACGGATCGAGAATAATGGGCCGAACAAACTGACCCTTCTAAACGAAAGGGAAAGCTAAAGAGGTGGAAGAATGGAAGACTTTATTAGGGAGAGACCCAATGGGAATGGGCTTTGTTCCCAAGGAACGAAAATATTTGTTAAAAGGATGTCTCATATTGACAATTTATTATATTTTTTTTATTCTAAAAATATTATTATTCAACGTTTCAATTTTTTTTATAAACATTGCTATGAGGTGTTTATAGTATTCTTAATTTCTAAAATTATTTTAATTTTAATAAAAAATTGCTTCAATATTTTATTATATTAATTTTGATTAGAAATTGCTACGCTTATAGTAGTTTTTGCAAAAACCCTCACAATATCTAAACTCTAAAATTGAGTAATTTTAATTAATTTAAAATAATTTTGATTTATATAAAGTAATTTTGACCAAAAGTATATTATAATAATTTCGAATAAAACTATTTTTAGATCGCCCTCTTATATAGGTTATATCTTTCAATATATTTTGTAACTGTCTATCAGTAGCATTATTATTTGATAGATTAATCATTTATTGATTTTTAATTATTTTCCATTCATTTTATAATTTACATTTTAAAATCGGACTAAACTAAACTAAAATAAAAAATATTTTTTATTTACAAATTTAAAGTTAATTATTTTAATTTAATTTTCGATATCACGTCAATTTGTTTGGCGTGATTACGAGAATAAGAAAACGCATCTCCACCGAATCAATCAGTTGCTTCTTTTGCCAATGTTCTTTCTTCCAAATTAAGTCACTGCAACAACACAGTCACGTGACCACATGGTATGTACCACCACTGCCCACTATATTAAGACTTAATTTTTTCATTTTAACCCTAAAACGGTTGACAAAGACTTAATTTTTTCATTTTAACCCTAAAACGTGACCACATGAGAAAATTTCTAACCTGAATATTTATCCCATAGATTAATATTAGAAAGTCCAGTTATGATTGTCGAACCACTTGACATTTTTTGAATTTATTTTGATAATTAATAAAAAATTTTTATAGAATTAAATTTATCATCTTCAAAATTAATCGATTGAAAAATTAAATATCCAGCTAAAAAAAGCTAACTTTCATATTTATATTTATTTACCAAAATGCCTGTCTACATTACACTGATTAGTCTAACATGAATGAAAAAAATATGTAGCTCATGAGAATTTAGTTTGCGAGTAATCATGACATCAACAACCTTTCTCGAGACAATTGTGAGCCCAGAGTAATTGATCATGAGTTTTTGGAAATACACCAACATGTTTATAATTTTAAATCTGAATTTAATTGCGTAAATTGGGAATACTAAATTAATTTGAGATACATTTCTAAATTTTTATTTTACCCATTCAAAAATTCATCACTCTTAATTTACTTTAGATATGAGAATGTATATATATTAAAGAAGTTTTCAAGAATATATTAATATTAATTTGAAATTATTAGGAGTTTCTAAATCCATTAGTAAGTTTCAAATCCAATTTCGTCCGAAATTGACTAACAGACCTATGTCATTTAAAAATTTAAAAGTTTGATATTTTTTGAATAAAAAAATATAAGAACTTATTGATAGTATTAGTTAGTGATTATCATTGTCTTAGATCATATAATGAATTTGTTATGAATTTTATCGAATGTTTATAAGTATTAACAGTTCTCTGTTTTCAATTTATGTCATCGAATTTAGATGTGAAGACATAAATATATTACAGAGACTTCACATTGAATTCGATTTAAAGTCATTCAAAATCCTTTGAATTCATTAGTCAAATTTGGAAATTTTGACTAATAGATGTACAGAATAAAGAGCAAGGATATTTCAGATATATGCTATGCGGTTTTGAGAATTAATGAAACTGGAGTATTAACTTCCCTGTGAAAGTACAGAAGAAAGAGCAAGGATATTTCGAAACTTAGGGTATGTAAAATGAGTATTAATGAAACTGGAGTTAACTTGAGGATGTTATTGTAAATTGTCCAAGTATTTATTTTTATAGAAATATTAGTTAATTAGCTATTAGTTAGGTGGAGAATCAATGCAAAGTCGTGGTTTGAAGTAGTTGCCCGATACGAGTTATTAGGGACAACTTCATTTTAACCATATATTTTAACTTATTTTTAAAAACATCCCTTGTCTTACAATTTTATCAACTACTGTCGGCGTATAGGGAGAAAATGATAAAGTATTTGTAAATAGTTAAGAAACAGGGAGTAAAATGAAATTTTGTGGAGTTGTTATATAATTAGTGCGAAGACGCCAAGTTAGACTGAGCAAAGACAAAGTCCGCTGCCTACTTCCGGCGACTGCTGCTGCTCCTCCATGGCCTTCACCGTCACGAAGACTTCCGAGGGATACGTCCGGCCGGCGGAGCCTACGCCTCCGGGATCTCTGACGCTCGACTGGATCGGACGATACCCGACCCACCGCGGCCTCGTCGACTCCCTCCACATCTACAAGCACGGCCAGAACCCCGCCGAGGTCATCCGTGAGGCGTTGGCCCGGGCCCTGGTACCGTACTACCCGATCGCCGGCCGGATCGTGCAGCCGGAAGGCTGCGAACCCCGGATCGAGTGCACCGGCGAGGGCGTCTGGTTCGTGGCCGCCTCCGCCAACTGCAGCCTCGCCGACGTCAACTATCTGGAGCGCCCTATGATGCTCGGGCAGAACGACATCTTACCCTACACCGAGCTCGAGACCAGTGCTGCCAATACCTTGATGATGATTCAGGTAAGCAATTTTACGGTATTTAGAAAAGAAAAAAAGTAAGAGCCAACGCAATTTAGGACTGCACAAACCCTCGACTCCAATCTTGCTAGATCAAGCGGAATAGAAATTGAATAAGCTGAAATCAGCTGAAATCTTTGTTTGATTCACTTGAATGCTCCAGATCTGTTATTAGTTTGCTGCTCAAATCGATCTGTTGCTAGATAGATTCAATCCCCTGGATCTTTAGTTCTAGATCTGGAAGCGAGTAGGACTTCGATACGGTCAAAGCTCATCACTCATCCTAAATTTCGATCTAAGTTACATTGTTTACCCTTAATGACTGCGATCGTCCTTGTTGTTGTGAGAACTGTCGTAATCTGCTGAAACAGTGGTGCTCCACCACTAAGGTTTTTGAAGAAATGACAAGAACAGTCGAACTCAACTGGCTTGATGACTAGCTCGTTCTTTTCTTCCTCAACGAACCATTAGTTCTGCTGAACGAACCATCTAAGTTCAACCTTGTAGTCTTAGTCGAGTGATTACCCAAATCATCCAACTTCTCTAATATATCATCAAGATTTACTTGTAAATATCTCCTGTTTTCAATGTTTTTAGGAAGGAGAAAAGAATGATGTTAGCAAATCAATCGTGCCCGTGAAACAACTTAGTTTCCGCATTCAGATTCAGACATTCTCTTTGCAAGAACAAGAGCTAGAGTATTTCCAACTAATATAGCAGACTCAAGTAGTTGAAACTCATGTTTAGTTCTTGTCCAACTTATGCTTATCTTCTTCCACAAGAGTCCATTGATACTAGAAAAGAAATCAAACCAGGCTTACATTAATTTACTTTTGTCTCAATCATGGAGATTACCATTTGTGAAACTAGCTCTCTTTGCTTTAAGCATGACTTTTGCATCATCATAGAGAATGGTAGGATCAGTTGGATATTGCAATGCTGCAGTTATCTGCTCTAAGTAAATTTGGTGGTTGCATTAAAACAACAGGTTACCGAGTTCACATGTGGTGGTTTCCTCATCGGTCTAAGGTTCAACCATGCATCTGCTGATGGCTTAGGATCGGCACAAGTCATTTCTGCCATTGGTGACCTTGCTCGAGGCCTTCCAGAGCCGACCATCAAGCCGGTCTGGAACCGGGACAGCTATCCCAATCCAAAGATCAAACCTGCTCCACTCCCTGACTTGCCCAAGTTGGCCCTGGAGTACTCTGCAGTCGACTTCCCCACACACTACATCAGCCAGCTGAAGAAACAGTACACAGAGCACAGCAAAGGTAAATGGTGTTCAACCTTCGACATCATAATTGCCAAGGTGTGGCAATGCCGCACTAGGGCTATTTATTCAGACCCGGATGTCAATATCCGCATGTGTTTCTTCGCAAGCTCTCGCCATATTCTGAAGATCGAAAAGGGCTACTATGGCAACTCAATCTTCCCTGTGAAAGTATCGACAACGAGTGGGAAGGTTAACAACTTGTCAGTCGTGGAGATTGTGGATTTGATCAAGGAGGCCAAGGACCAAATGGCAGTCGATGTCTTGAAGTGGGCTAATGATGAGTTCGAGGTTGATCCCTTCGGCATGACATTCAACTACGAAACCATATACGTTTCCGATTGGACTAAGCTTGGGTTCTCAGAAGTGGACTACGGATGGGGGACTCCGATGTATTGCGGTCCATTCACCAACAACGACTACATTGCTTCCTGCATTCTCTTGAAGGCACCAGCGCCATTCGACGGTGCCCGGCTGATAGCCAGATGTGTCTCCAAGGAGCACATTGATGCATTCAATGAGCGAGTTAACCGATTCGACTGAAGAAGTTTCGATAGTGAAAAGAGTTGCAAACTTGTATGATTGTCATGAGACACTCAAACTTTTATTCATGTTCTTGGTTGTGTAATGAATTATTCTGCCACTTCTTTCTTTAATTTTTGACATATTATTTGATGACTGTTTTATTTCCTGCATTAACTCAGTTTTAAGCATGACTTCTTACTTTGCAGTTTAGTGTAGATCAATAATTCATACTAACCAAATTTGTCCACTAGGCTTTTCTTTTGACGTCTGTTTGTATCTAAAGGCAAACTGTGTATATTATTATTATTATTATTATTATTATTATTATTATTATTATTATTATTTAATAATTCAGATTAATTCTTGAGGTAACAGTCTTTCATGGTTCATCTATCCGGGAAATCAAGAGCACGGCTTATGAGTCTCCAATCCAATTCAAGACGAGTGGTAGGTTAAACGGCACTAGCTAATTACTTATAAGTTCGATGAAAAATTAAAAATACAATTCAAGACGAGTGGTAGGTTAAACGGCACTAGCTAATTACTTATAAGTTCGATGAAAAATTAAAAATATATATATAGAAAAGATTAAAAAAATTTAATTTATGTTGCAAATTAGGCAGGTCAAGTCCACAAACTTATTAACTATAAAATTTAGTTCCAGTTCATCTTATTTATAAAAAGAAAATACATGCGGTAAGTGTGGATCAAACACACGATCTTCAAATCTTCAATTTAACCCTCCCCAAGTGAGTTATCCAGAATTTACATGTCTACTAAGTTATATAATTAAGCTAATGATCCTGTCGCGAAGCGGGGTGGCAGTTTCACGGGCCAGATGGCCTCCCGGGTGGCACGAATCGGCGAGATGGCAGAGAGATGACCGCGCCTCGACATGACTCTGCAAAACAGCGACCGTCAGTAGACCCGCCGGGGATGCCCCCGGTCAGGTACTCCGATGGTCAAGTCAGTATCCGCAGGCATAGTGGTGGAAACTGAATTGAAATGAGGCGAGAGATGCGAGAACTCGCGCGCACGTACCTACGGTAGGGGGAGTGCCAAGCTTATATAACCGGGGGAGCTGACAACCCTTGTCCGTATTGACGAAACAAGAGTGTGGTAGCTGTCAGCTCATATGGAGCACTGAGGAGCGGCGCGGGGTGCTCGAGCAGTACGAGAGTACTGGGTGCGTAGTACGTGGGTACTGGATGAGCGGATTAATCCGCTTAAAAATATCAGAGATGGATAAGGCGTAAGGAACCCCGGTAGCAGGGTCGTACCCTGGATATAATGATGTAGGGGTGTAGGGGCGAGATAGCCCGCACCCCGAGCGTCGATTGGCGGGTCCGAGTGATGAGGACCGAGTCGGGTAATGGCCAGTGAGCGTGGGCAGCCACGCGTCCAACTGGTAGAATGGAAGCGCAGAGTACGCCATGGGTCGGGGGTTTGCCGAGTGATGTCTGCCCGAATCTGTTAAGTACCAGATCTGTGGGATGACAGGGGAGCGTGAATTGTTACGGCCCCGACTGGGGTGTCTGCCCCAGCTCTAGGGCGGGGCGAGGCCCAGGAGCGTGGGCGGCTAAGCGTCGGCCTGGTAGGGTGGCCAGTGGCTAGCTCGTCACTGCCCCTCGGGAGGCCTCCAAGCTCAGGAACTTACCCGGGTGTCCCGCTGCTGACCTGTCAGTCAACTCTTCCTGGCGCCAGGCTGGCTGACGAGCCCAGCCTATGCACCTACCCATAGGCAAGGCCGGGATCATAAGCGTCCCCCTCTAATCTAGTCGAAGGAGGCGGCGAGTCCGACTGACTGGACCATCACCCGTGAAAGTAAGCCTGGCACGCCGGGAAGTCCTAGTCCCCTGGTGGGGCCTCTCGGCAGACTTGTCGAAGCCTAGGGATCTCGGTCGGTCGGTGATGTCACATCATTTGTCTTTTTGCCCCTTACGGCTTGGTATCTCTGAGCAGCTCGAAATCTTTGTCCATGATGCTTTTAATTAGGGATTGTTCCACGTGTGTCCTCCCATTCCTCCTCCAATCGCCGAGGTATTTACCATTCGTTTCCCGAGGGACGAGGTTGGGCGCGAGGCGCTTCGTTTCCTGGGCCCCCCTGGGCCTGCTCAGGCGGCTATTATTGCCCGCCGCCTCTATCGTGGCCCACCGTCAGGCGGCCCTATTGCTCTGTGTAACTGAATAAATTCTTACTCTTACCATCGCCTTTTCACCTTTTACTCCGGTGCATCGCCTTCTTTCCTCTGGCTAGAGTTGCCACTACATCTTCAGGCTCTACCTCCCCCCCGACAATTTTTCTCACGAGTTAGGTTTCTCACCTTCCTCGGTTCCACATGGCCTCCTCGTCCAGCAACCTCCATCCATGGTATGTCATTGCGAGGTCTGTTCTCATTTGTGGTGACCTCGATGCCCTCAAAACAGAGTTTCACATTCCGTCGGACCACGTCCGGTTGCCTTCCGCTTCTGATCAACCCGCCACACCTCCGAAGTACTACATTACCATCTCGCGGGATCACCTGCAGGCGGGGTTGCGCTTCCCTATTCACTCTTTCATCCTCTTGGTATGCCGCTACCTCCGCCTCAACCTGTCTCAACTGACCCCCAACTCTATCCGCCTCCTCTGTAGGTCAGTTATCATTTTTCTATTATATCACCTTCCCCTTCAAGCCGAATTTTTCCACCACTTTTTCTATTTGAAGAAACAAGAATGGGGCGAGTTTGTCTTCCAAGCTCGCTCCGGGACTTCCTTTCTCTCTCCGCTTCCTTTCGCCAGCAGGGGTTGGAAGGAGAAGTTCTTTTTCATCTGCCCCGTGGCCTTCCCGACCTGGCCAATGAACTTTCGACGAGATTTTCCTCAACCATCTCCTCATTACACGGATCTCCGGAAATTCCTCGCCTTCGAGCGTGCCCTCTCCCATTTCGGGGGTCGGCACTTCCCAGTTGGGCCACTCTTGGTCGAGAACATCTTGTCTGCGTTTCGTCTTAGCCCGGCGTCGTTCATCCGACCCGCTTCTCTATGTAAGCAATTCTTCTCTCTTTCATGCCCCTGACTGTTTCTTGACTTTCACTTACTTGTCAGCCGAGCTGATGTACTCGGCCGCTCCTGAGAGGGGTTACGGGTTGGGAACTGCTGAGGAGATGGAGGCGCGCCTTCGGATGGTGATAAAGGAGCAACAGGCACGCGTTGCAGAGCGGTGGGCCATGCAAGGAGTGCACACAGAACTGCTGGCCGAGCAGGAGGCCACTTCATCCGGCTCTCAGTCTCCGGCCCCCTCTTCAGAAGAGGGGAAAACTCCTCAGTCGGGCTCAGAGGATACCCGACCTCTGAGTCATTCATTGCGGCGTCCTCGGGGCGATGGGTCCGTGTCTACCTCGGCTGACCCCTTGGAGGCTTCTCCCAGTCGGCCTAGTAAGAGACAAAGGGGCAAAGCAACGATTGCCGACCTCCTCGCGCTGCCACCTCCTCCTCCTTTAGTGATGCCCTTGGAGCTAGCCGTGCTCCCTCCGGAGGAGGCGCCCTCGACCCAGCAGGCCGGTCCTTTCGACGAAGGTTTGCTGCATATGTTGCCGCCTTCTTTGTCTGACTGGCTCTTGAGCATGACTTTACCGAGTGGCACTGCCTCCATAAGGTCCCGAGACATCCGGTTGTATGGCACAGTAGCAGACAGATTCATGGCCGGCTTACGGGCAAGTGGCTCGGCCAGTCCCAGCGCTTGGGCGGATGATTTTATGGTCACCACTACGCAAGTATGAGCTTATGGGTTGGGGCACATTTCGTTCTTCCCTGCTGCCAGTGCGTCACTACGTTTCTTCCGTTGCAGGCCTGGGCCCAAAGCTACAGCATGTGTGTGTCCATGCTGAATCATGCCAAGGCTCAGTATCATGCTGAACGACGCATGGAGGATCTTGAGGCTCGGCTCAAGCACACCCAGCTGATTTCTGATGACAACTCGTTGAACAGCTTGAGGGCGGAGGTCATCGTCCTCCAGGATTCATTACGCCAGACTCAGGAGGAGCTAGAGATTGCTAAGGCACAGATTGTCTCGGCCGACTCAGAGGTGGTCCGGGCGCAAGAGCGAGTGGCCAAGGCGGAGCAAGCTCAGCTTCATGATCGCAAGAGAAAGGACGGGCTTCTGAAGGAACTGCTGAGGACTCGGTCCAACCTTCGCTGGGCCGCTGAGGAAATTCCACTCCTGCAAGAGCAACTGGCGGGCGAGAGGCGAGAAGTTGGCTTGCTGCAGGACCAACTGCAGGGTTTTTGCGAGCATCAGGCGACCTGGGATGCAACTCAGGCAGAGCTAGAAGAGCTGCGTAGGCGCCAAGTGTCCTGGGACGCCATGCAAGTCGAGCTAGCAGAGTTGCGCACCTATAAGGAGGCGGAAGCTGATCGGCTGGAGGGCCACCGACTTGCGTGCATTAACGCCCCGACCCATACTACTAAAATCTCCCAACGATTCATCGAGGTGATGATGCAGCAGGGAGTCAATGTCGTCCGTCAGTTCAAGCTGGGCGGGTATCTACCCCCCGATTTGCATTCCACCACGGTTCGGCTTTAGGACTTGTGCAAGGATCTCCCTGACGTGACTGACCAGCCCTTCAAGTGAGGGAAGTACCTCGAATTTTCCTTTTTTCCTGTAAACAAGGGGCCCTCGACCCTGATTTTGTAACGCCCCTTTCCTCTTAAATGTGATTTTGCTTGCTTGAGTGAGTGTAGCTGTGTTCCTTTTTGATCATGATGGATCTATGTAACGGTGCGGACGAGCCGGTCACAAAGCCGACTGATGAGCACAATTCTCAGTCGCGGGCTGGATGACCATGCTAAGCACTTGTTTACGAGGGTCGTTGGTCCCTGTGGGGGGTGTGTACCTTATTGCTTCCGAGCGAGAGAACAGCGGGAGTCGGCCCTTAAGAATTTGCCCTCTTGACCAAGGGGGGACCCAGGGAGCATGGGTTGCCACGCGTCCGACTGGGACTCGGGCCAAGGGATCAGCGGGAGCTGGCCCGTAGGAATTTGGCCTCTTGGCCGAGTGGGACCCAGGGAGCGTGAGCCGCCACGCGTCCGACTGAGACTCGGGCCAAGGGATCAGCGGGAGCTGGCCCGTAGGAATTTGGGTTAACCTAACTTCCCTTTCATTCGAGTCACTGGGTTGACCACTTCTCTATCTTCCTTCTTGCCTGGAAAACACCTTAAGTGTTTAGGACCACGTGTCCTACGATCAGTGGGTTTCCGGGCGGCAAATTGTTATCCGCCTGCTTTGATTGCCTTGGGCAGCAAAACGACAACTTGCGGGCCCCCATTGTCATCTTGCCCCGCCTCCTTGCTTAGTTGTAGGATTGACCCTTACTCATGACCCTTCTACCAACGGCTGTGATTAATTGCTGCTTTCTATATAGGCTTCGGCGACTGCCTCTTTCGCCACCTTTGCTTTCTCTTTGCCTTCGGCTTCCTTCCTTCTTTCCTTTAACCGTCTTCTCCAGTGCCCCAGTGCTCCTTTCAGGATGCTGCGTAACTTTCTGATAGCGGTGGCCGCCGAAAGGGCGGCTGCGTTCGAGGCGTCAATGGTAGCTATGCTCTCGGAGCTGGTCCCCGTTCCCTACGATAACGCTCCACCGGCTACCCCGGTGTCTCCCTCCCCAGTACCAAGTCCTACCGCCGCTTCATCTGCAAATAAGGGCAGGGCGTTAGAGGAGGAGGCGTCGGACTCCGACGTTGAGGTTTTGGCCTTAGATCCTTCCTCCTTGGAACCCAATCGCCGGCAAAGCCAGCCGCACGACCTCTCGCCTCCCTTTGGAACTGTGACCGCCTTCCCCCGAAAGACCCCCTCTTCTTCTTCTGCGGCGAGCATGCTTGCCGGGCGCCTGTCGTCCCTGCTTCTTCTGCTGCAGGGGATACCCTGCCTGTGTCTCCTTTGAATCAGGTCGTTTCCTTGAGCGGTCAGCCGAGCGAACCTCGTCCTTCACTTATGCCAAGGATCCCTGCTTCCTTGGTATCTTCACCGCCCGTCCCCGTCTCCTCTGCTCCGGGGCATGCTCTTCCAACAGCGCCTCTTGCTCCCACTGGCTCGTCTGGCGGGCTGTCTACTGCCCCTTCTCCTTCTATTCCCGTGAGGACCACTGGCCCTTGCCCGATACATCTCGTCCTACCTTCGCGAGCCGACCCCTTTGCTACTTACGAGGTCCCAGATTTTGAACCGCTAGGATCCGCTCGAGTAGTTCACCTGCATGCACCCTTGAGCGACCATCGTTACCAAGGTCTTCGGTCATTCGACCACCAAGACCCCATTGCCCGAATCAATGGCCTCGTGGCGGATGCTTGTCAGGTACGTTTCTCAGATAGCTCTTGCTTGCTTAGCTCTTTCCTGGTTAACCTACCACCTTCTTTGCAGTTAACCGGTGCGTTATACGACATGGGCCTTTCCTTCAATGCCCAGACTCGATCCCTCCATCAGTCAGAATCCCGGAGGGAGGCATTAGAAGCTCAGCTCTGCTGCACACAGCCTCAGCCTGGTGAAGAGGCCTGGAATGTGTTGCGATCTGAGAACGCGGCCCTTCAGGGACTTGTTGCTTACACTCAAGCGCAGCTTCGGAATTATCTGGCAGAGCTAGGAACGGCTCGGGCTTCTAACGCGCAGCTACGTCAACAACTCGCTCACCTGGAGCGAAGCGAGCGTCAAGCTCGGACTCGGGAACTCCAGGCACGCTCGGAGTTGACCAAGGCCCAGGCGGATCTTCTGGAGACCCGACAGTCGGCTGCTACACTGCTCGCCAATCTGAAGGCTAAGGAAGAGGAGCTGTCGGCTTGCCAAAGCGACCTCTTGCGGAAGCGCGAGCATCATGAGGCTAGGAAAGCCAAGGCGCAGGTGGCTCGCGAGGGGCGTGAGAAGGCGCCGGGTGGGGCCTCATCACAGTCTTCTATGCCTATGCCGTAGTTGTATGTTGCCCCCTTTTTTTTCTTTTTTTTTATCTGATGTTGGCCGAATTGCTTGTCATGAATGCTACCTTCCCCCTTTTCTTGTCTCCGTTCTTGTGTACCTACATCCCTGTATGTTTGATGCGCACGACCCGAATGGTGTAAGTGGCGGCCATCCTCCCCTCATCGGGGAGGGGGTGCCCGCCATGCTAGGCTCGTTGTGTATTGACCACTCGGGCCCTTAGGCATAGGCAGTGTTCCCTTAGTGCCCCCAACTCGGGCGAGCACGAAGGGAATTCCGAGCTCGAGATAATCCTTTGGACCACTCGAGAGTCGGATGGGGCGTGCTCGATTAAGAGATCGTTGTTGTGGGGGCCTCAGCCCGCCTGCGGGCCTGAAGCGGGGCTAGGAGCCAGGAGTCGGTCCCCCTTTCGCCGGGGTTGCTAGGCGAGTATGAGAATGCTTGATCGGAGCTTCCCAGAGTGGTAACTGTTGGATCGGGTTGGTCCGGTGATGATCCCGAAATACTAGGTTAAGTTGTCACGAAATGTGTGTGTCCATCAGAATTTAAATATGAATAAAAGCTGGAAACCCTCTTTGCAATCAAAGAATAAAAACGTAGTAAAGGGGCCACAGGTCGTATTTTTCCTCGGGACTAGTTGATGTTGTGTGATTCGAGCTTGTATTTATGTGTCGTTTGCGAATTTCGGGTTTCGAATGTGAATTGGATTTAGTTTCAAATAGAATTGGAAATGCAATGAAAATAGAGGAACTTAGCTAATAAGCTAAACAAGTGATGGCAATCAATAATTCAATCAATGGGAAAATTAATCAACCAAGGCACTTAACCAAACTCGGAAAACAAACCTGATCAGTATTGCAAGGCAAATTGCTACAAAGATGAATAAAAGCAGTGTAGGGGATTTTCAGCAGCAAACAAGCTTAAATGCAAATCATGCTAGAATTTCCTACTTGATACAAACATGTAAGAGGTAAAGTCTAATGTGCCAAAAGGAAACTGGACTAGATTCAGATCTGTAAATTGATGTTAATCAATTGCTAGAAAGGAAATAAATGAGAGACAATGAAGAGAACGCAGACTTCTTGAGCAAATGCAAATGCAGATGCAGAAATTGAAGTGGCACACAAAGAAGGGCTGATACGCAAATTCCAAATGAGTTGCAAGCAAACTGAGCTCAAGTTCAATATCCACTTAACAAGTGCCTATCTGGTACGCATTTCAGAATTAAAAACCTAAGAAAATGCAGCAACAATTTAGACAATTGGAAGCAGAATTCAGAAATGCAGATAGAAATTCAGAACAGAAATCGAATGCTGAATTAAATTCAGAATTTCCGCATGAATATGATGCAGGAACACCAAGCTAACTAAATTAAGTTTATAAATGCTGGAAAGTGGCTGAATCAAGTTGCAATGTAATGTTCATAAGAAGAACCACAATTCAGAATCAATTCGGAACAAACTCAATGCAAGGATGAATGCAGAATTTCGGATACAGGGACACAAATTCAGCAACCATCATTGATACACTAAAACAAATGCTCAGAAATCAGACTGATCAATTCCAATACAATTCATATATCTGGTGCAGAAACCATGGATGCAGCAATTCCGGATGCAGGATATGAAGGCATAATTTCTGAACTGATTTCTATAACAGATAATCACTAACAACCAATTCAAGACTTATCATGATTCATGCAGAGATTGATTTGATACTCGAGCTAGAACTGATACGCAAGAGAGAACTGATACAAAGTTCAGAAATACCAATTGAAAATTTCAGAATTAAATTGAATTTCGGTAATGAAAATTCAAGTGCAGAAATGGAAATCAGTTCAACACAGCTAATGCAAACGCAGAAATAGAATGCTGCAGAAGTTTGGATGCAAAAATCATACAAGTAAACTGATTTCAAATGCAATCAAGTTCCAATGCTAATCGTCATTGATACCATTTCAGAAATGAGACTTGGGACTTGCGGAAATAGAAGTTGCTAGCAGAAATAGACAGCTAATTTGCAGAAACGTAATTCGAGTTGCAACAAAACTGATACACAGAAATTGAGTCACATTGCTATGCGAATGAGACAAACTGTAATGGATAAATGCAGAAGAAAAACTAATACATGCTTGAAACAGAATTCAGAATTTGAAAGAGAGAATTGATACGCAGAACAGGGCTGAAACTGGCTGATACGCACGCCAAAAACTTGATACGCAAGCATGACATTGGAAAGAAAATGAAATCAAGTGAGGTATTAACTAAATAAGCTATCCAACTAATGGAAGAACAGATTCGAACCCATAATTAGAGCAAAAACAATTCAAAACTGAACCTAAGTTAGCCGATGCAAAAGACAGTAACAGAAAAGTTGCGGCAGAATTAACATTACAGCTAAAACAAAGAAATTAACTAAAGAAACTACTCCTCAATCCTCCCTTAGCTCAAATACTCCTTGTTCGTCACGCAAGGGTGAGCCTCGAACCCGCAAGCTCAGCAAATCAGTGGAAAATCCGTCTCTCGCTGTGGTGGATTGCGACGATGACTTGGGAACGCTCCGAGCCTTACAGGGAACCCCTCCGGATAGCTCAGATGAAATGAAGATGGTGCACAACTGAGATTGATGGAATCAGATGACAGAGCTACGGAAACCTCACGAAACTCTGTCTTTGGGCAAAATTCAAGCTGTAAACGTCTCAGCGAGCTCTCCCCACTGACCTAGCACTTGTTCTAATGAAAGATCGAGGGGTCGCGCCTCGGATTGAAGAAAAGCTTGAAACAAACAAAGAACTGCTGAAGAACGAAGACTGTGCGGCGAAGACGCGACGAAGCTGAAGACTGTGGAGAATTTGATTTAATACATAGGAATGGACGGTCCAGATTGATTTGGATGAATCCAACGGCTGATCTTCATCTGATCTGACCCAAACTTTCCAGATGTTGATCAAGGGTCAGGATCTGCCTCGTGGTAGCTCGGATCCTCCAGATTTGCAACGGATGGTCCAGATCAACCTAATCTTTAAAAGGACGATCTAGAGCCCTCCGAGCTTGATCCAATGGTTGAATGAGCTCTGATTGGGATGAAACCTTCAGATCTTGATCAGGGTGCTTGATCAACCCTAACCCTAGCTCGGATTGCTTCAGATGGTCCTGGATGGCTAAGATCTAGCCGCTTTTGAATCGGACGATTCAGATTAATTCGAAGTTTGATAACTCGATCCAGGTCCACTTCCGACTCAAGTTTGACCCAGTATGCCCTAGGTCCATGATCCTTCATGCCTACAAAAAATAGATCAAAAATTTAGTGGCCAAATAATCCAAATATGTGCAAATTTGTAATTAAGTCCAAAATAAGAGGAAGTCCTAAAACCTAGGGTAAATTCACAATTAAGCAAGTAAAACATGGGTCAAATATGGATTTTAGCAACTAAAATAATCAACAAAATGGTACTTATCATCCGACTAGAGGGGGGTGAATAGACGGCTAATAAAATAAAAGTGGTGGAAACTCGTTTATTAAAAAAACTTGGTTGCAACTTGGTCATTGCTTCCAAGACGGTTAAAGCTCAAAAAAATCTCCTTGTGGCGGAGAAGTCTTACAACTGAAGATCACTAAACTTTAGAGAATTACAATAGAATTGATGTTCTTTACCTCTAAATCTCTAAGCCTATTTATAGATTGAGTGATACGATCTTGACCGTTGATACAAGATTGAGTTTCATCTTGATCGTAGATCTAAGATAAAGGATCTCCTTTGACCGAGCATGTAGATTGCATCCACGTAAGAAGCTGAAATGATCGCCTTTGACCGAGCTTCACGTAAGAAGCTGAAATGATCACCTTTGACCGAGCTTCACGGCCTTTGACCGAGCTTCACGTAAGAAGCTGAAATGATCACCCTGTGCATCCACGTAAAGGAAGATTTAATTAAATTGAAAGAGCGCTTTAAAATCCAACGTTTACTTAAAAAAAATTATTAAATTGAAACTTTAAATAAAGTTTTAAACAACTTTAATTAAAAAAAAAGTTTACTTAAAACCTTTAATTAAATTGATACTTTAAATAAAGTTTTAATATAATTAAAACTTTATTATTTTAATTGCAAGTCAAATGTTGACTTGATAAAAGTCAACTTAGTTGACTTTTCGTTAAACCGTCGATTGGGTGATTTCCGACCAACCGGAGTTAGGTTCACCCGAACCCGACTCTGGCCTTTCGCCCTTCGAACGTGCTTCCGCCAGGCTTCTCGTCCCTCGGACGTCGCGCACGTCCTTCTTGGTCCACCGACGTAATCTTCCGCAACTTCCGCGTCCCTCAGATTGCACCGAGCCCGTTGGCTCACTTCCCCGCGCAATCCTTCTCGTCCGCTGCGTCTTACGCTCGACTTCCTCCGTACCTAAGTTCCTGCACACTTAGCAGAGGGATTAAAACCAACAGGACCTAACCTAACTTGGTTGATCACATCAAAACTAACCGGGGCACCAACAGTAACCCCCGCAAACCTGGTCCAGAGCTGACTCGGGGGTGGGGTTCTAGTGAAGTGAGAATGTGGCCACCTGGTCGGGGACTTTCTCCGGTGGCGCGGACCACCAGGCCTCCGACCGAGCGCCGGTCCTCGGGAAGGGTTTGCACGGGGCGAGGAGAGGGCCACTTGGTCGGGTGATCTCTCGGGAATCCGGGAGTCGATCCGCGGGAAGGGCTCGCGTGGAGCGAGGAAAGGGCCGCTCGGTCGGGTGATCTCTCGGAATCCGAGAGCCGATCCGCGGGAAGGGCTCGCGTGGAGCGAGGAAAGGGCCGCTCGGTCGGGTGTCTCGGGAATCCGGGTGCCGATCCGAGGGAAGGGCTCGCGTGGAGCGAGGAAAGGGCTGCTCGATCGGGTGATCTCTCGGGAATCCGGGAGCCGATCCGAGGGAAGGGCTCGCGTGGAGCGAGGAAAGGGCCGCTCGGTCGGGTGATCTCTCGGGAATCCGGGAACCGATCCGAGGGAAGGGCTCGCGTGGAGTGAGGAAAGGGCCGCTCGATCGGGTGATCTCTCGGGAATCCGGGAGCCGATCGAGGGAAGGGCTCGCGTGGAGCGAGGAAAGGGCCGCTCGGTCGGGTGATCTCTCGAGAATCCGGGAGCCGATCCGCGGGAAGGGCTCGCGTGGAGCGAGGAAAGGGCCGCTCGGTCGGGTGATCTCTAGGGGATCCGGAAGCCGATCCGAGGGAAGGGCTCGCGTGGAGCGAGGATAGGCCGCTCGGTCGGGTGATCTCTCGGAAATCCGAGAGCTGATCCGAGGGAAGGGCTCGCGTGGAGCGAGGAAAGGGCCGCTCGGTCGGGTGATCTCTCGAGAATCCGGGAGCCGATCCGAGGGAAGGGCTCGCGTGGAGCGAGGATAGGGCCGCTCGGTCAGGTGATCTCTCGGGAATCCGGGAGCCGATCCGAGGGAAAGGCTATGGGGCATCCCGATCGCTGAAGACACCTCAAGGAGCGTGGAACGCCACGCGTCGCCTGGGAGCCGCACCGATGCTTCCCAGTCGTCGCCGAGGCTTCCCGGTCGAGGGCATCTCAGGGAACGTAGGCCGCCACGCGCCACCTGAGAGCCTCGCCGAGGCTTCCCGGTCGAGGGCATCTCAGGGACCGTGGGCCGCCACGCGCCGCCTGAGAGCCTCGCCGAGGCTTCCCGGTCGAGGGCATCTCAGGGAACGTGGGCCGCTACGCGCCGTCTGAGAGCCTCACCGAGGCTTCCCGGTCGAGGGCATCTCAAGGAACGTGGGCCGCCACGCGCCGCCTGAGAGCCTCGCCGAGGGTTCCCGGTCGAGGGCATCTCAGGGAACATGGGCAGCCACGCGCCGCTTGAGAGCCTCGCTGAGGCTTCCCAGTCGAGGGCATCTCAGGGAGCGTGGGCTGCCACGCGTCGCCTGAGAGCCTCGCCGAGGTTTCTCGGTCGAGGGCATCTCAGGGAGCGTGGGCCGCCACGCTCCGCCTGAGAGTCTCGTCGAGGCTTCCCGGCCGACGGCATCTCAAGGAGCGTGGGCCGCCAAGCACCGCCTGAGAGCCTCGCCGAGGCTTCCCGGTCGAGGGCATCTCAGGGAGCGTGGGCCGCCACGCTCCGCCTGAGAGTCTCGCCGAGGCTTCCCGGCCGACGGCATCTCAAGGAGCATGGGCCGCCTCGCGCCGCTTGAGAGCCTCGCCGAGGCTTCCCGGTCGAGGGCATCTCAGGGAGCGTGGGCCGCCACGCGCCGCCTGAGAACCTCGCCGAGGCTTCCCGGTCGAGGGCATCTCAGGGAGCGTGGGCCGCCATGCGCCGCCTGAGAGCCTCGCTGAGGCTTCCCGGTCGAGGCCATCTCAAGGAGCGTGGGCCGCCACACTCCGCCTAAGAGCCTCGCCGAGGGTAATGAAACGACAATTATTTTCCAAGAAAATCAGCCTTGAAATGCGCACAGAATAGTTGAGATATATCCAGAAGGCCCAATTTCAGACACGCGGAGAGCATATAAGATATATCCAGATTTTAAACACGCGGCGCACATATAAGACATATCCCAAGAGTCAGACTATATATACACAGAGAATCTGAGAGGCATATCCGGAAGGCCAGACTTTAGCTGCGTGGAAAGTGCATAATACATCCTTCCCCTTACCCAGATTATCCTCTTCGACTTATTGGAAGAAAACAAATCAATCTCCTCCATGAGGGGATTTGCAATAAGGCCTCCGGTGGGTTGAAGGACCATCCGGGGTCAGCCGAAAAAGAGGCTCACATTCTTCGGGAGTGTCCACCATCAGAACCCGGCTAGATCTCCCATCTCCGCTTCCGATCAGGCTGTTGGTGTTCCCCCTTCTAGTGCCAAATTTGATCCTGTCGCGAAGCAGGGTGGCAGTTCCACGGGCCAGATGGCCTCCCGGGTGGCACGAACCGGCGAGATGGCAGAGAGATGACCACGCCTCGACATGGCTCTGCAAAACAGCGACCGTCAGTAGACCCGCCGGGGGATGTCCCCGGTCAGGCACTCCGACGGTCAAATCAGTATCCGCAGACATAGTGGTGGAAACTGAATTGAAATGAGGCGAGAGATGCGAGAACTCGCGCGCGCGTACCTGCGGTAGGGGGAGTGCCAAGCTTATATAACCGGGGGAGCTGACAACCCTTATCCGTATTGACGAGACAAGAGCGTGGTAGCTGTCAGCTCGTATGGAGCACTGAGGAGCGGCGCAACATGGCGCGGGGTGCTCGAGCAGTACGAGAGTACTGGGTGCGTAGTACGTGGGTACTGGATGAGCGGATTAATCCGCTTAAAAATATCAGAGATGGATAAGGCGTGAGGAACCCCGGTAGCAGGATCGTACCCTGGATATAATGATGTAGGGGGTGTAGGGGCGAGATAGCTCGCAACCCGAGCGCCGACTGGCGGGTCCGAGTGATGAGGACCGAGTCGGGTAATGGCCAGTGAGCGTGGGCAGCCACGCGTCTGACTGATAGAATGGAAGCGCAGGGTACGCCATGGGTCGGGGGTTTGCCGAGTGATGTCTGACCGATTCTGTTAAGTACCTGATCTGTGGGATGACAGGGGAGCATGAACTGTTACGCCACCGACTGGGGTGTCTGCCCCAGCTCTGGGCTGGGGCGAGGCCCAGGAGTGTGGGCGGCTAAGCGTCGTCCTGGTAGGGTGGCTAGTGGCTAGCTCGTCACTGCCCCCCCCGGGAGGCCTCCAAGCTCAGGAACTTACCCGGGTGTCCCGCTGCTGACCTGTCAGTCAACTCTTCCTGGCGCCAGGCTGGCTGACGAGCCCGGCCTATGCACCTACCCCGTAGGCAAGGCCGGATTCAGCCAATTTTTAAGATTATCTCAAAGTATTAACATCTATGTGAAATCTAACTAATTTACTTAAGTTGGACTCCATATTTACTAGTCATACCCTAATTCAGGATTAACATATATGTGAATTCTAACTAGATTACTTAAGTTGGACTCCATATTTACTAGTCATACCCTAATTCAACTCAATTAAATTTCTAAACTCAATTAAATTTAAAAAATCATTATTATACGAATTTCACCAAATCTAGTGAATATTCACCATCAATCTAAAAAATAATTATGATTTTATCAGCTAAACAAAAAGATATAAAACTTAGTTTAGTTCATCCTATTTGTAAAAAAATTTGCATGCGATGAGCATGGATCAAATATACGATCTTCAGATTATCGCTCTCCAACTGATTTCTCCATAATTTACATATGTTTACTAAGTTATATAATTGAGTCAATTTTCAAGATCATCTCAAAGGATAAACATCTATGTGAAATCTAACAAGTTAACTTAGTTGGATTCCATATTTATTAGATTCAACTCAATTAAATTTCTAAACTCAATTAAATTAAAAAAATATTATTATCTTACCAACTAAAGAAAAAGATATGAAGCTTAGTTCTAGTTCATCCTATTTGTTAAAAAATTAAATGCGGTGAGCATGGATCGAAAGAGTAGACTTCAAATCTTCAGTCTAACGTTTTCCCAACTTAGCTATCCCCGCTTTATAAGATTTTTACTTTAATTTTAAATTTTGAAGGAAAAAACAAAATTCTCAATCCGCAAGCTAACCCAAATCTATCATAGACAGACCTGCAATGGCCTAAGAGGGTTGGTTTGCTTGGATCTATCTTAAAATGAGTTGTTAAAATTTTATTCTGATCCATTTAAATTGCTTGACGGGACTGATCAATCTGACAAATCCAATCCAAATTGATGATATATTCCACTTGTAGGGCGCAAACTGTACAATAAATTTTACTATTAATTTGTAAACTAAATCCTTTATTTAAATATAGACTTTAAAATTTATTTTTTTATTATATTATCATTTATATTTAAATAAAATAAGTTTGTAATTGGTAAAGTTTTTTTTGATTTTTTTTCCTCATGTGATCATAATTTTATACCGGCTAATTGAAGTCTATATATATAGCCAAGCTAATATATATACATATTAGTTAATATAAATTATGAATATTTATTTGTTGACTAAGCCGAGCACTGAAAATAAAATAAAATAAAATGATAGCGAGGAAAAGTTATTGATTATGGAAGGAAAATAAAGCTGAGAATTAGAAAAGGAAAAAAAATCATGTCACAGAAAATTGTTGATCAAAGTAAATCTACTTGATAATTTATTTTTAATTTAATTTAATCAAAACTATTATACATGTATATTAAAATATTTTTTTATTAATTTGATTAAAATTATTCAAACTTAATCAAAATTACTTTAATTTGGTTAAAATCACGTTAAAATTGTTATAACAACTATTATATAAAGTCTACAAGAGGGCGTAGCAGCTATGTTATACATGTTATGTAATTAATAAGAAGTTGAAAGTTGGCCTACAAGACGATGTAGCTGCTGTGTTATACATGTTATGCAATAAAAAATTGAAATTTGGGTTACGAATCAAGTATAACAGTAGAAAATGAAAATGTTAAGGTAAATATGTATGCTATCAACATGTATATCGGTAATTAATAAATATTTCAATTAAACGACATTCATAGCATGTCGGCAACTAATAAATATTTCAATTAGGTGATGTGAGATTTATGATAAATATAGAAAGAGAAAAATAAAAACAATGATTAATAATGATAAAATAATATAAAATTTAAGTAAATATAGATAAAAATATAGCAAGAGATCGAACCTAATGACATAACACATAAGAGAACTACATCACCGATCCCACTTAGTAGAATAAAAATTAGATTATTATTATTGTTGACCAAATTAAAATGATCTTGATAAGTTTGAATAATTTTGATGGAATTGGTAAAGTATATTTTGTTTGATTAAGTTAGAATAATTTTGTTTTGTATTGTAATCGTTACATAGTTGTAGTTATAACAACACTAAGAATATGTATCGTTTGACAAAGAACCTAACGATAAAGTGGACTCGTATAATGATCATAAAAGATTGAATCTAGTTTTTAAGGTAGAATTAATACTTGCAAAGTCTTGTTGTATGATTTGGATAACCTCAAGTTCAGGTCTTAAGGCTATAAGATGACTTACGAGGTCGTAAGGTCATCTAGACTAGATGAGACATGGGGCTATTGCGTCCTCCGAGCTCAATTAGTAATGAGTCTTGGTCAGCCTAAGCTGAAAACTAGGTTTAAACAGTAAATGGTGATTTGGTTGATTAATGGTGATTCTTTGGTCACCAAACTTATGTGGGCATGCGATTTTGAAGAGTCATTGGAACCTTGATTTAAAAGGGTTTTTAGATGCTTTGGGTATAAGATCATTTTTACCTCTCTTGTATGCATCTTTGTATCTTTTAAACATAGTATGAGAGCGGACAGTGAGGGACTCTGAGACGAACGTAATCATCTTTGATATAATTGTTTCTTTTAAACATCGACAGAGTTCTTGGAAATCACTCATTGGGTCAAGTTGCTAGGACCTTAGTGAAGTTAGCTATCACCAAATTGGTTCGGAGCTCTCTAAGTTACCTATACATTCGAGAAATGTGAGAGTTTTAAACTCACTCTGTAATGTAAGGAGATGTGCATTAGCTCTTACGAATGTGGTCGCTTGTTGGGTCAAGTTGCTAGGACACTAAGTGAAGTTAGCTATCACTAAATTGATTCGGAGCTCTCTAAATTACCTATACATTCGAGAAATGTGAGAGTTTTAAACACACTCTGTAATGTAAGGAGATGTGCATTAGCTCTTACGAATGTGATGCAGTGATAAAGTGCTCAGAGGGGCGTAAGAGAGCTAGGGTTTGAATATCAAATGAAATAAATATCTTGGAGGTAAGTTCTGAATATGCATAAGTTGTGCTTCAGATTTACTTGATAGGCGAATTAAAAGAAAAGATCGTTTACCTTCAAGATTAATCAGGCAAAACTTAGATAGACATTACACGAGAAATGACATTTTGTTAAGGCTAATAGCTGGGCAAAACTCCTTCGGCAGAGGTCTCATAGCTGCACTGCAATGCTGCGAAGAGTGTGCTCTTCGACTGCCTCTGTCACCGCCTCGACGACGTTCCAGATCCACTTCATCTCCCTACTTATAGCCCAGTCCTGGTAAACTTCAGCATATCTGCAGCACGATTCCTTGAGTTCTCTGAAACATGTTCAGTTATGTTTGCTACATCATATTCTTCCAAAGCTACCTTGATTTCTCACTTTTCGCAAAGACAAATACAACAAAATCCAATTTATCAATGAGAAGAAAAGGGATGGATATGCCATAGCAGTGAAATCGAATAATCCCTCACATACAAACCTTTGTACAAATTCCATGAGAATCAATCTCTGGACCATCCCATTCCTTTTCCTTTTCCAGTATCTCGATATTTCTTTCTTAACAATTTAGTTTGGATTCTGTCTAGCCTTGCAATTCCACTCAAATATTTGGAAGTTGGTATGTGTTTCGATCGACTTTGTCAATACAAGTTAAAGTCACTGGCAATTCCGAGCGACATCTAGTTACCAACGATCTCATCATACCAATCTCAAAGTAGTTGCCATCTCCATTCAATAGACTTAAAACTATTCTAGTACAACTCTTGATGCTCATGCCAATCGCACACTGATCCCATCTCGATCAAGTGGCCTACCGTTCGACCACAACCATGCTAAATTTCACTTAATTCTCTGGACTACTTCCCTAATTGAGATAGATCCTCACTAGCCACACTTAGTGTCTAGGAGGCTTCTGTATTTGTTACTGTTTTATCGGTAACAAATTTACATCTATAGAAGGTGCTACTCTTGGCGATAATATAAGAAGGAAGAGACCCCTAACTAGACTTGGAGATTCTCTCTTGCAAATGAAGAGGTGGTAAGTTTTGGGATAGTTAGAGACATAGGAGGCAGTGTGTGATGGGAAGAATGTTTGATATCTCGTAAACTCGTTGTTGTCTGATATTGGGATCAGAGATTCGAGTCGCGAAAATGACCTCTTGCAATACAAGGTAAAGCAATGTATAATAGACTCAAAGGGATCCCAGTATCCCACTCTTTCTTGGAATCCCATATTGATACCGGATGGGATAATTTGTGAAAGTGGAATTATGCTGATAGAGAATACATAGTCGTTGCACTTGGACTGGACCGGTTCAACCAAATAAATCAGGCCCAGGTCTCAATATGGTCTGGTTCTGTAATTGGATAGTATAGGTATAAACATGCCCTTTACAAGTTAAAAATGATAGAAAACAAACTTGAATATGTCAATCCACACATAATAACCAAACATTAGTTTGTGTTATCTTCTCTCCATACCCATGTTTTTCTGTCTCTGTTGCATTGTTAACTACCCTAGACCAATGAGGAGAATGTTGATGCTTGACCTAAGTCCTGGTCGGGTAGTCATTGTTGATTCGCGCAAAAGCACCAAAGCCCACAACAACATAACATCATACTCTTCTCTAGTCATTGTATTTCTTCAGTGCAACCTTCTTTGTCAAAGGCCGCATTGTGTAATCTTCTTCTTCCATGCACACAATAGATTTTTTTTTTCCTTTTCGGACGCCTTCTCTGATCATCTTCTACTCCAATTGTCGTTCATTCGCCTATAATGCACCTAGCTAGCCAGTCATCATTCATTCATCAATAATCCATCTAAACTAGTCTCCTTCTCAAGTTTCAAGTTGAATCAACTCCATTTTTCTTCAACACAGCCGTCTTTGCCTGAAGCCCACAAAGATCGAGTCAACTAAGGCGCGACTCAGGCTGACTTACCAATCAATAGAATGCTTCTATTCGGAAGACAATACTTGATAAGGGTTATTAATCATCAGTCCACTATAAAGGCGATCAATCGACTGATGCAACACAGGAATCTAATACATCATGACTAATGGATAGTGCAAGTTAATCGATTGTTCACATATTCTAAAATAGCAAGAACTCTATAAAAGGAGGAAAGCTTGGTAGTGGTTCTCGAGTGAATGTAGAAGAACTCTTGAGCCATTTTCTGAACATTCCAAAGTAAAACAAAACAAAGAAAAGAAAAAGTCTTATTGTTGTAATCTTTCATTTGTATTTGTTTTGCTCATCTTTTGTATAGAATTTTGGAAGTGATCTATTGATAAATCATAGGCTATAAAGTAGGAGTATGAATAGAACTAATCCACATCCAAAATTTTCATCAGTGAACAACACCAAAAGTTTTTTTATTATTAATATTTATATTTTAAATTTTAAAAATTAATATATATATATATATAAATTATTTTGCTATACTGATTATTTATTCTCAGTTAGTTTGTGTGAATTTCTGGTTCAATATCTATAATTCAATCAATTGAGCTACTAGTTTGATGGTCTGAAGCTTTTTCAATTTGATTTGCAGTTCCTTCTGATAACTTCACATCACACTGACTGATATTTAATTCGCTCGAAATCACATAATACATGCAATCATATTATTTAATTAGTAAACAATTGAAAAAAAAACAAACCTTTTCAAGAATCTAAACATAATTAGCCAAATGAAATAACCCACCTTCAAACATACTGCCATCCAAAAAGTTGACAAGTATTATGCATAAGAAAAAGAAAGCAAAAGTCAATTTGACATTCTAAATCTTTGACTTTCTAGTTCATGCTTGATTCATGACTTGAACTTTTGAGGTGACAAAGTTTGACAAGATAAGGTTCCTGATAAATTTAACCCATGCCAGAGAGATCTTGAATATAAACATAAAATAACCTCCAAAGTAAACAGTTTTCTATAATCTAATAAAACACACACTTCTAAATTACAATGATCATTCTAATTCAAAATATAGTAAAGCCTAAGGGGCGATTTCGAAATTGAATAACAAGCAAATTTGCAGTTACAAGCATTAAGATAACAAGAGCTCAGTTTTTATCCATGTTCAGGTGCAGGATGAGTAATTTAGAAAGAAATAATGAACTCAAATATTACACATGAAGAACTAAAATAATGCATCACAAAGAGAGCAGCTTTTGAGAGGCATAGAGATTACTAACTTGAACAGCAACCAAGTTTTTTCAGTGCGGAAGAATCATCCTTAACGTTTATTGTTTCACCTTTACTTGGTACAGAAGAGGCTGTTTCGTCACCAGCCTCGACTGCCTTCTTGCTCACAATGCGGTAAATCTGAGCCAAGACCTCTTGAAATGCTAAGTCAACGTTTGTTGCGTCTAGTGCAGAGGTTTCCATGAAATACAAAGATTCGTTCTCAGCGTAAGCCTGGCCGTCTTCAGTAGGAACTGCAACAAGATGACGGAGGTCTGACTTATTCCCAATCAGCATCACTGCTATGTTAGGATCAGTGTGATCCCTCAACTCCCTCAGCCAACGGGCAACACTATCAAATGTAGCACGTCGAGTGACATCATACACAAGCAATGCTCCAACTGCCCCTCGGTAGTAAGCACTTGTTATTGCACGATACCTGCAATAGTCGACCAAATTATGTAACAAAAGAACATTTTCTCGTTCAGAAATGTACCAAGTAATGCTTTATATAGCTTTCAATTTGTCTAGTTGAAACAAAATCTCAAATTTGCCGGAGTATTCTCATTGTTTTGCAAAAATATCCTTCATTTTATATCTAAAACAGCTGGAAAGGGGTACTTCATTTGATCATGGTTCTCCACATTCTTTTAACCTAATCTATTTTGAAGGTTGAAGATGCTGATGGCTACTTGTTCTCCACAAGAATAATTTGTTAAATGCCTACAACTGATAGAGGTCAAGAACTGCTCTTCGTCCTCTCCCCTTTTGTCCCTAAATTATTCCTATTCAGTGCGCTCAGACCAATATTAGACTTGGGAAACTTGTTAGAAATGAGGACACAAGGATTTGTTAGAAAAAAGGGTTAGATTTAGGATACAGATATGAGGACATGATTAATCTTAAAAATTTAGATACTAATATTAATCTAATTATAGCTAAAATTAATCTATTAAATTAATAATATAAATTAAGTATAAGAAATATAAGTTATTTATATTATAAACTTATGAGTATATGTTATAATAAGTTTTATAACTTATGCTTAAGTTATATAAGTATATATGATAAGTCTAGTTTATAACTTAGGTATATATGCTAACAATTTAAAATAGCTACGATTATGTTATAGGTAACCTAAACCTAAAGTTTTGATTTGTTTAGCACTGAGTGGGAGATGTTGTCGAACTCATACGATGCTGAGCTTCTCTTCCTTTCCATGGCATGATCTCAACATTGCTTGTTTCTGACAACAGTAGATAAGCTTCCTCCCTCTCCACTCGTTCTTGTAGAAGAGTCTGCTCGATTGATTTTCATACCTATGTTTGTGTTGTGGTGTGTTAACACCGGTAAAGGAGATGTGATTAGTCCGAGTATCAGAGGTTAGACAACATCAAATGTCAGAAGTCTTATGGTATATGTCAAATAGTAATGCACCCAAGTATTGACAATTAAAACAACCTATTTCTTTGGCGAATTTCCTAAAAGTCACACCCATATTGAGATTCTCACAATAGACACCCAAATTTCATTTCTTCCCTAAGGGTGCTCTTGCATTTCTTTTTCAGATACCCAAAATACATTAACGTTAAGAACTTTATTTTTTTAGTTCTAGATTTATTTTACAACTAATTTTTTTTTATTTTAGACAAATAAGAGTATCACTGAATTCATGAGTGCAAGATCTACTTGGAAAAGGAATTTGTATTTCTGAAATGAGTTATTTTAAGTCATCAAGGTGGTTTCGATCAAATCATCTTAATGGTCTTGTATAAAATTCATATTTAAGGGCATGTAGGTGCTTATAGGAATACTTTGATTCTAGTTGTATTTTTGACATAATTGGGACAGTTGAAGTGGTTCAAGTCAATCCACCTTAATGGCTTCCTTATGCATGACTTACAAAAGTAAAAGCATGAATGCGCTCCTAGGATGACACTGATTCCAACTGTGGTATTAACTTTGCATGATGACATGTTTAGATATATCAAGACGGTTTGGTTCAAACTAATCAACTGATCTTCATGTGCATGAAATAAGACATAGACATGAAATAAAACTCAGACCTCCTGCTTCGGTACCATGTAAAAAGAAAGTTGACTATCAAATTATGCCAAAAGCTCTAAGTTGTTAGAAAAGAAACCAATTTATACATTTATATGGACCACTGCGCTTGTCCATATGGGAACAAAGCACGTGTGTAGCCTCTTACCTTCAACAATAGGAATACTGGTTGGCTTGAAGGCTTGGATTTTTATCAACTTAATGCATACTATTACATAACTCAAGTTCTAAGATCTAACCAATTAATCAGTTGATTTGAATCAACAGAATCTGCTAAGGTTTTACTACATAGTTTTTCAAACTTTTACTGAACAAAATGCTACCGCCAAAACAAATATAAGACTACAGTGATCATCACTCAGAACCTAAAAGGAAGTTGAATGCCATGTGTATATTGTCTTTAGTCATCGTATTCTTAGATACTAAACTATAGGACGCATTTTAGCTTTTGTTTTCTGAAAAGGGGAAGTTAAATCTAACAGGAAATGTTGAGATAGTTAATTTATTTGATTCCACAAATCAGATGAAATTGTCAACTACTGTCTACTAGCTGCAGTCTTGGCATAGCTTACTCCAGAATTCCCAGATCCTAGATCGCTTAACACAGGGGACCGAACCCGCAACCCAAGAAACAGATCGGCATCCCAACGAAGTCACTCCCCGAAGAAAACCCTAAAATCTCTAGAAAAAGAAAAGGGGAAGCGTGAAAAACCGGTACCTTTCCTGGCCGGCGGTGTCCCAAATCTGGGCCTTGAGGACCTTGGAGTCGACGGTGATGCTTCGAGTGGCGAACTCCACGCCGATGGTGGACTTGGACTCGAGGTTGAACTCGTTGCGGGTGAAGCGGGAGAGGAGGTTGGACTTGCCGACCCCGGAGTCCCCGATGAGCACCAGCTTGAACAGGTAGTCGTAGTCGTCCTCCGCGCGATACCCGGCCATTTCTGCCCCTCCTTCCTCCTCCCAACCGGCCCGCTCTCGATCAAGGTGAGGTTCGGCGGATTGGACGAGTAGAATAGAAGAAAGGGCGAGGGAAGAACAGGCGAGAGAGAGAGAGACGGCGAGAGGTGGAAGCTGGAAGCGGCGTGGGGTAATCAAAGTGGACCAAGCAAACGCGTACCCGACGATTATACCTAGATACGAAGTCTGACGTCATGTTGACTATTTTGACCTCCACGACTTGCAGAATGTTCCGTAGGAATATTCAAATTCCACGTCTTTTAAATCCGAACCGACAGTGGATTTATAAAATAAAATTTCCAATTATATTATGTACATTTTATTAAACCGCGTGAAAAAATTTGAGCATTACTCATCTCATTCCATGCATCTCATTTTTATAATTCTAAAAACACATATTATATTCCCATTATACTTCTTCATTTTTTTTATTCACATTGTTTTTTTTTCATTTCACATTTAAATTTTTTCTCAATCCATTCAAAAATTTACTACTTTTGATTTACATCATCCAATTCAAATATAGAAGCATGAATATATTAAAAAGAATACATTATTTTTGATTTAAAATGATTCAAAATTTTTTAAATCTATCGATCAATTTTGGATGAACTTGATTAATAAATCTATATCATTTAAAAATTCAAAAACTTTTTTAATTCATTCAAAAATTTGTTATTCTTAATTTAAAGTAATTTAGAATTTTTTAAGATAATTCATCAACTCTCAAATAAAATTGATTTATGAATCTATATCATTCCAAAATTTAAAAATATTTTAGATTTTATAATGAATTTGTGATAAATTTTATTAAGTGTTCAAAATTTATTATCCTAAATTTACTTTTCGAATAGACTTCAGAGAACGAAACTGATTAATGGATTAAAAAAATTCTGAATTATTTTAAATTAAAATTAATGTAATAAAATCTCTTTAACTTAGTTATATTTTAAAATCTGAATTTGATAATATAAATTAAATTTTTGAATGGATAGATAAACTTTTTAATGTGAAAAGAAGAAAAGTATATAACGAATGGAACACGTGAAATAAATAATCTCCCTGAATTATCTTGCAAATTAAATTATTTTTTTTAAAAAAATTATGATATCATTTTTACATAAAAAAAATTGTCTCTAGAATCTATATTAGTCGTATGGAGTTTGAGACTCCAATCTGATAGCATATTATTAGAGATTTTTCTTTTTAATGGATGATGAATCCGAAAATGCTATCAATGATAGGCTTCCACATGAACTTCTCGATTCATCCAGGTGGCAAGGGACTGTCTAAATGTCATTTTTACATATAAAAAATTTTACTTCTGAAAACATGGTGTTTTGATTAGACTTTTAATAATAGATTAGACATTTAAAATTCGAAACTTTTCTGATATATTATTGAAATTTTTTTTCTTTCATGAAGTAGACATTTAAAATTCGAAACTTTCTGATATATTATTTAAGATTTTTTTCTTTAATGAACTGTGAAGCCGAAAACATTGACAGTGAAGATTTAAACATTGACGATCAAGATAAATTTTATGTATATTTTTCTAATTTATCCTAATAGTAAATAAAAAATATTTATAAAATCAGACTGCTCATTTCTAAAATCAATTGGTTTCAAGTGCTGGTATTATATACAATTCTAATAAAAGAGCACAGCTCTTCTAGAAGATTCTATACAACAATTCATTTTACATTCATCCAAGGGTTTTAAGCAAACAACTCAAGCTTTCGATAAGATCCCAGCTTTTTGCTTAAGCTATAGCATGGGATTCGGTTGCCAAATCAGTTCCGCGGACGAATTCGTATAAAATTTACATTCAAAGACGGTGGATTTTCCTATCCATGTTCAGTTTAGAGGCAAACAGAAGAATAACATTGAAGAAATGGCTGATGCTATCTATCTCTAGTTGGGGTACATATTGTTCAACATCCATACACAAATGACGATAGTTTTCTATCCTTATCCTGCGAGTCATCTCTTGTTTGTCAACCTAAAGATGAAGCACAATCTTTCTCTGCTATGTCGATCATGGCTAGCTCATATCATAGTGAAGAGATCGAGTGGTAGAGTGGGAGGATTTACACGAGCCATTAACTTGGGAAATCAGCCAATCAATTCGATTCATGTGAACATGATCTTCAAAAGGACTTCGGTTCTATGCTTGATCATATCTGTCCTAGCATTCCATGTAGATCTTGCTCTTGTTTTCCATCTGATCATATTGCCCAAGAAAGGTGCCACTAGAAACCAGTCGTATCGACAAGAACTGTTCAGGGAACTAAGGCACGGCTTGCAAACGAATCTCTTGAATTGTTAGTAAAAGCATCACTTCCTGAATCGCAAACACTTATTGTGTTTCACTTCTGTAATGGCCGATGGGGGCTGACTGCCTTGTTTGGCTTGTTTCGCGGACAGTTTCTCCATCGCACTGATAAATTTCTTTAGGTGTTTGATGTATTCGGGGTAAGTCTCTAAATTGCAGTGACCACCACCCTTGATCCACAATGGATCATACTTTTCTTTTGAAAGTTCCCACAAGCGTTTACCGTGAGTCCAGTTGACAATATCATCTGCAGTTCCCTGCATAAAACAATGTCCAACAACGAATTTCTACATCAAGATCATAAGCTTCTTGAATGAGAGAGTGAAAGTGCATTTGGACCGATCGAGAAAACCAGATAAGTGAGTTGATGACGATGGTGTGAGTCAAAACTGGTTATAAGATGGCGATCCAAATGGACATTAACACTTCTACCTATAGCATATATTAGCTATTTCAAAAAAAAGAGATAAAATGTGTTTATCACATATACCTACACTTTAAGATTGTAATAAGTGGTCTATATTCGTAATTTTGGAAAGCTACTCAAAATGCCTTACAAAAGGGGAGTTTTGGCCCAATGGTAAAGTTATTGCCGTGTGATTGGAAGTCACGGGTTCGAATCATGGAAACAACCTCTTCCACAGCAAGATAAGACTGCGCACAATAGATACTTCCCTATGACCCAAGATTGGCGGGAGCTTCATGTACCGGGCTACCACTTACTCAAAATGCCTTACAAAGGATGATCTAGACGAATAGCCACTTGTGAAGAAAAATACTTCCCTAAGACTCAAGATTGGCGGGAGCTTCATGTATCGGGCTACCACTTACTCAAAATGCCTTACAAAGGATGATCTAGGCGAATAGCCACTTGTGAAGAAAATTCTTATACTCTTGGACAAACTAAATCTTGCCGAGAAAAACAAAAGACTAATGAGAGATCTAGCACATCTTGCATATCTATCTTCTTCATTGTCTCATTATAGCACAACAAGACCCTCATTTGCAAGTTTCATGAGTTAACTAAAAAATCAATAGAATCAAAATGGTATAATGATACAAGGTTGCTGAATTCTCATATGCCACAAAAAACTAGACCAGCGGAAAATTTGCTGGGGAAAGAAAACTTACATGTATGACAAAAACTGGGCAGTTGACCAGTCGAATTTTGTCGATATTCTGCAAAAAAAGAGACTTTAACCTTAACAATGAACTATCATGAAAAACATAAGGAAAATGAAATCCAATTCCTTACTTTAAAGATATCAAACCAGAATGTCACTTTTACAGGGTACAGAACTCGTATGCCTGAGAGGATTGCACTGTGGAGGACAACACCTTGCAGATTCTGTAATTGAGAAGCGAGGTGCAATGTCGGTCCGCTGCCAACAGACTGACCATATAAGATGAGCTCCTCTTGTTTTATGCCATACTCTTTCTTCAAGCAATCGTACACGGCTTCTATGTCGCAGTATGTATTGAACTCAGATGGCTTTTGCAGGATGATGAAAGAAAAATATAGTCAGTTGACAAAGCTATGCCCACAATACTATTTTTTGGTTTTGTCACTAATATTTCTCAAGAACTACATGTAAATAGTAGCTAACGCCATCCAAACTTCTATCTCAGATTTATTTGTAAGCAAAGAAATCAAGATTTGAATTCACATTAAGTTTCATTTTGTCAATCTGTTTTCAGTACATGCATCTAAGTTGAACAAGAAGGTAGAAGATAACTACAGGTAGAATATAAAAGGGAATTTTTGTGTTTCTTATGAATTTGCTAATGTTTACCTTCCCCGTAGACGCTCCATAACCCGAGTAATCGTAACTGCAAAATGAAGATCATTAAATAGATTAGATCGTGTGTGTTTTCAATCATAATTTGGACTATTTTTTTTTTGAGCTAGAAAAATCACAGAAATTAAGAAATATTCCTATGACATCCTTAAAAATGAAGATTGAGAAACGATTATAGGAGAATGGAATTGTTACTTGAAGAAACTATCTCAGAAACCTAAGGTTGCAACATCAAAATTCAACCTTTTCAATTCAATTTCTTAGAAAAATTCATAATGAATGGACAAATCATGTAAAATTTCCCTAAAAGAAACAAATTTTTGCTTAAAAAAGCAAGTGTGGGGACAAATCTCTTTAAGTTGATCATATAAAGCAGGTGAAAAAAGAGGAGCAACATAGGGTTTGCAAGATTAAAATTCAATCTTTTTCAGTTCAATTTCTTACCATGTTTACTAATCAATGATGAAATCATGTAAAATAATTTCTCTAGAACAAATAATTTCTTTCTTTCATTCCTTTTTTTTTTTTTGCTTAAAAATACAATCTTGGGGACAAAATAAGGTGATAATAAAGCAGGTGAAAGAAAAGGAGAGACCTATGGTTTGCAGCATCAAAATTCAACATTTTCAGTTCAATTCCTCAGAAAAATTTCTGATCAATGATCAGATCATGAAATATTTCCCTAAACGAAACAATTTTTGTCTTCGACTATGGAATCTTGGAGACGAAATAAGGAGATCAGCAAGCAGGGAAAGGGGAGGAACTCGTCTTGCCCTAGGTACCTCATGATGTTGACGCGGAGGTGGGCGCGGAGCTCGTGGAACAGGTCAAGCATCTGACCGAGGTCGGCGGCGTTGCCGTGGGAGTAAAGCAGCGTGAAGCGTGCGACGGGGTGACGCCAAAAGGTGGTCACCACCCGGTTCCCGGCCTTGGTCTCCACCACATGCACATCCACGTTCTTCTCCGGCGCCAGCCCCGACAGGCGCAGCCGCCCCTCACCTCCGCCCCTCTCCGGGAACACCTCATAAGTCGCCGGCTCCGGCGGGAAGAACGCGAACCGCGCCGCCACCGACGACGTCACGTTCCCCATCTCCCCCTCCCTAAAAATACCACCTTTGTTCAAATCGACAGCACAATCTTCCTCCCCCTTTTCGTCCTCCTATTTTCTTTCTTCTTCCTTCTTTCTGCGCCGCTAATTTCAGAAAGAGAGAAGGAGAGAGAAGAAGAAGGAAACCTGGTGGGAGATGGAGGCTTGCTATGGATTAAATTCCACTCTCTCCCGACTCGATCCTGCCTCGTCTCCTTCGTCAAAGTGGGAGTTTGCGCGCATCTGGAGGTGGGAGATGGGAAGCGGAGGTTTGCGATTGGGTTAAAGGGAAGGAGGAGATGCGTCGGCGATTCAAAGGAGGACCTTTTCCTCCTCCTTCCTGTCGTTCTTCTGGTGGTGCTTTCGATGATCGAACGATGTGTTTAAGATAATGTTTAGTTCGATGTGATTGGACTTAGCAGGTGGCTACTCAGCGTTCACAAAGTTGGAACCTTTCTATTGATTTAACTAACGAACAGGTCAATTTATTATATGCCAAAAATAAAAAATGGATATTCTGATTATCCAATTGTAGAAAAAAACATTTAAAAATAATAAAAAGATAAATGTTAAAAGAACTTTTTTTTAATGGAATCGTAAAAGGCCACCCTAGCGGGATTATAATTCCTATCGAATTTTACGGAGAATAATTAATGAAAAAGGAAGATTTTTTTAAAATCCTATTAAATAATCAGATAATTAAATATAAAAATTTTCGAATTTAAATATGAAGATGGATCCGTTAGAATTCTATTCGTATAATAGTATCCGACTCAAATACTTAGTTAAATTATTTGTATAGCATGATATTATTTTTATTAGATAATGAGATTGGATAAATTATTTTTATTATTTTATTATTTCTTCTTTATTAATTTTTATCTTTAATCTTTTTTTAATTATTTTCTAAAGAATTTGATAAATATTCATAATTTTACCAAAATAATTCAAATTTGAAAAAAAAAATTGTATAATGGTAGAGGGTAATAGGATACAAATATTCTATCCTTCCACGTTTATAGATATGAGAATGAAAGAATAAGGGAGCGTCTAGTTTCTGGTTTGCTCCATTTTTTATATTTATTTTTTGAAAAATAGTATTTTTCTCATTTTTAAAAATAATTTTATTTTATTTTCTAAATTTTTAGAAAACGCTATATATTTTTCTGAAAAATAATCTGAAAAATACAAATCAAACATATTTTCTAGAAACTGTATTTGAAAAATAAGCGTATCAAACGCAACCTAAATATTCGGCTCAGACGGAGATGAGAATGAAAGTAATAAATAAAGATGGGGACAAAGTATATAGATACTCGATTGAGATGGGGATGAGTATAAAATAATAAATCAGATGAGAACTACGTATATGAAATCCGATCTAAATCTGACTTTATTTATTATAAAAAAAATTCTCTTGCCCATTGTACATTTTACATTTCAAAACTATCTGTTAGAGTTTGTTGACCCGAATTCAGTTTAATCCGTTAATTTATTATTAGATATTTTTTCTTATTAATATGTTAATTAACAGATCTTTATAAATTGTTAATTAACAGTTTCGTTATTAATTTTTTATTTGACTAAGTATCCTAAAGTCTCTATAAATTGTGTATCTCATAGATAAGTTTTATCAATCAAGAAAGTTATTTGGTTATCTCTTCTTTCTTTCTCTCTCCCTCTCTTTTCTCTCTACTTCTCTTTACTTTATCAGAGTCGCCGACTTTGTATTCCATCGTTCATAGTGATTTTTCCTCCTCTGCCCGTGATTTTTCTTGTCAAGGGGTTTCCACGTAAATCTGGTGCGTTCTCTATTGTTCTTGTTGTCGTTTTTCGTACTAATCTCGTTACAAGTGGTATCAGAGCAAGGTTGGTTTTGAAGATTTCAACTGGGATTAATGACAACGACAAGCATGAAGTATGATATTCCGCTTTTGGATCGCAACACCAAATTTACATTGTGGCAAGTTAAGATGCGAGCGGTGCTAGCGTATCTAGACTTGGACGACGCACTATTCGATTGGGATAGACAATATGCCCTCAACATGGACAAAGGAGGAAAAGGAACGTAAGGATCGAAAAGTCCTATCTCAGATCTATCTTCACCTATCGAATGAGATTTTACAGGATGTTTTGAAGGAGAAATCCGCTGCTGCACTATGGCTAAAACTGGAGCAGTTGTGCATGAGAAAAAGTCTTACGAGCAAACTGGGTCTGAAACAACGTTTGTATTCTCATCGCATGGTAGAAGGTACGTCGTTAAGAGATCATTTGATCGTGTTTAAGGAAATCGTCTCTAACCTAAAGGCTTTGGAGGTCAAATATGACAATGCAGATTTAACATTGATCTTACTATGTTCTTTACCCTCGTCATATACGGCTTTTAGAGATACTATTTTATATAGTCATGATACTCTTACTTTGAATGAAGTCTATGATTCATTAATTTCAAAAGAGAAAATGAAACATCTTGTCGAAGAATCTGAGGCTCAGAGTGAGGAATGGATTCTTGATTCTGGCTGTACGTTTCATATGTGTCCCAATCGGGGCTGGTTTTTAACATATAAAACGGTTTCTAGTAGTGCCGTTTTGATGGGCAATAATGCATCCTGCAGAATCGCTGGCATTGGTACGGTCAGAATTAAGATGTTTGTTGGTGTCATTCGGACACTTGGTAATGTGAGGCACGCCCCTGATTTGAAGAGAAATATGATCTCTTTGAGTATTCTTGATTCTAAAGGGTACAAGTATACTGGTGAAGGTGGAGTTGTGAAGGTCAATAAAGGGTCTCTTATTGTGATGAAGGGACTAAGGAGAACCGCCAATTTATATGTTCTGCAGGGATCCACAGTAATATGTGATGTTGTCGTCACAAGGTGACATTGATAAAAGAAGATCACTTACGGGAAGCTTGTAAGGAAGCTATTTGGTTGAAAGGACTCTACAGTGAGCTTAACGAATACTTACAGATTACTACAGTCTTTTGTGATAGTCAAAGTGTCATTTTCCTCACGAAGGATCAGATGTTTCATAAGAGGACAAAACACATTGATGTGAGGTATCATTTTATACGTGATGTTATTGCTCGTGGTGATATTATTGTCAGGAAGGTCAATACTCATGATAATTCTGTTGATATGATGATTAAGTCACTCCCTATAGCCAAGTTTAAGCATTGCTTGGACTTGGTTGGTGCTAGATGTTGAGATTTGCCTGTGAGACTTTTGCGGAAGAAGTGGAGAATGTTCTTTTGAAAATTTATGGAATTCGCGTCAAGGTAGAGATTGTTAGTGTTTGGTGACCCGAATTCAGTTTAATCCGTTAATTTATTATTAGATATTTTTCTTATTAATATGTTAATTAACAGATTCTTTATAAATCTGTTAATTAACAGTTTCGTTATTAATTTTTCATTTGACTAAGTATCCTAAGGTCTCTATAAATTATGTATCTCACGTACAAGTTTTATCAATCAAGAAAGTTATTTGATTACCTCTTATTTCTTTCTCTCTACCTCTCTTTTCTCTCTACTTCTCTTTACTTTATCAAGCCGCCGACTTTGTATTCCACCGTTCATAATGATTTTTCCTCCTCTGCCCGTGGTTTTTCCCGTCAAGGATTTTCCACGTAAATCTGGTGTGTTCTCTATTGTTCTTGTTGTCGTTTTTCGTACTAATCTCGTTTCACTATCCTTATTTTTAACGTTGTTGTAGTAGCTACGAACTCATAGTTACTACATCATTATATATATCCGCTATCTTAACGACTCTCTAGAGTCGGCTCCACGGATATATAGAGGGAGGTTCATATAGATACACAGACAACAGTGTGTGATGGAGCCAAAAATGCAAGTCATCACTTCCTAGGGATCGCCCTGGTCATTATATCAGAAATATCATGCATCCATCATCTGTGTGACACCCCAAGAATAATTACTACATCATTATAGCAACTACGATCCATAGCTACTAGACAATTATAACAAATATGATTCATAACTAGTATAATATAAATATTTCAATTTTAAACCATATTTATAGCAATTATGGTGCATACCTATTACAATATAAACACTTCATCTTTTATTAACAATCAATATTATATTATAACAATTACATAACTATTACAATATTAACACTTTATCTATAGTTATACTGATCAATATTATATTATTAAAAAAAAGATAAATCCACTATTTTAATATTCTCCTAAAGTCGAACTCATGAATATAAAGAGAGTTCATACAGATACATAGATAATATAGTACATTATGGAGCCGAAAATATAGATCATCATCTCTTGAAGATTGATCCCTGCTATTATTCCAGAAATATCATACGTCCATCGTCTATGCTAGGCTCTGAAGGCAATCAATATTTTATTATATGTTGGTATATAATAAAATATTGATTACCCTCAAGGTCTAGCATAGACGGTGGACATATGATATTTTTGATGTAATAGTCAGGGATCAATTCTCAAGAGATGATGACCTGTATTTTCAATTCGATACTTTATTTTAATCAACATCAATCAATATTGTGTTATAAAAGCTATGATTGATAACTACTGTAATTATGTAGCATTTGCCCCTGGGGCTATAGTACAGTGAAAGGATAACTAGTTATTTTCTAAGTACCAATAATTTAATCTCTAGTTACGACGAATTTTATAAGAATTTTTTCTCCAAATTGGGTGCACAATAGTGGGTATTAAACTTTTGGACCACCTACTGCGAGCACTTCTTGATTTACCCTGACGGCCGATTAAAAACTTTCGTAGGGCCGGATTGGTTACTCTAAATTTGGCGTTATCCGACCTGATTAATTAATTTTTATAATTATGTAATATTTACTTAGATCATAATTATAATTAAGTAACAATTATAATTTATTTGCCGCTACAATAACATTAAAAATAAGAATGGTTTATTATTGGTTATAATGAGATTAAAAATAAAAATCGTTTTGAAAAAAATAAAATATATAATAATAGATGGATGCACTTTTAATAATAACACGAAAGATGAAAACGTTCACTTTCAACGAATCCAATGAAAAACGGTTTACTATTTTAGTAATTATAAAGTAGATATATATATATAAATTATTTTAATTTATTAAAATAATACATATACAATATATATATATATATATATTATCTTAATTAAAAATATTTTGATATAGTCAAAACTAATCATAAAATAATAATAATAATAATTAATTGATTGCTACATATAATATTTTTTATGAAGAATTTAATCATGTTAAAATAATTTTAATAAAAATAAAAAATTGAAATAAAAGTACTTCATCTATAGATTTTCTTACCAAGTTAAATTAATTTATTTTTATACATAATTGTAGCTACGTCGTAAATAATTAGTAACTCACGGGTTAATATATAAAAAAAATAATTAACAAAGTTTTTTCAATCTTGAACGTGTTAGTCGTCTCCATGAAAGTTTTCCATCGGTCATCAGAATAAATCGGAAAGTATTCGCGACGGGCGGTCTAGAAACTTAGCGTCCCAGAGTTCGCGTCACATTTGAAAGAAATATTTTTATAAAATATATTATAATTGGAGATTAAATCATATCTGCGATGATAACTACTCACGGGTTAATATAATTGATATAATTGAATGTTATAATAGATGTTAAGATCAAATTCCCAATTGATATAAAATATCTCATTAAAATATTATCATCTTCCCGTCCAATAATACCATTGAAAAATATGATGGATAGTTTTTTTTAAAAAATAAGTATTTTATTTATGATTATAATAATTTGAGGAGTTTTTTAATTTATTTTTTGACCTTTTATTGGTATATTTCAATTAATTTTGAATAATAAAATTGTGAGAAAAATGAGGACACCATTAAAATTAGTATATTAGTATTAGTTGAAATGTCTTTGAAAGAAAAAGATATATAATCTGCATGTTAATGATTGTTGTTAAGAAAAAGCTTAAGACTACTTTTCAAAAAGAGTTAATCATCGTGCATGCACCTATCCAATCATAACACTAACTTTAAGATCTTCATAATTCATAGTTTGTTTTTAGATCTAAACAAATTTAAATATTTAGGATTGATCTTAATTACTAGTTGATAAAAAAAAATAACTTTATGTTGTTTTGAGATATGATTGAAAATGTAAAACTTTGAAATGTAACTTATCTTCATCTTCAATCTTCAATCTTCAATCTTCCGCGCCATCAACCTTGAAGAGATAATTAACTACCATTAATCCTCTATTGGCTGAGCTTGACACTTGGTTTTTTAGAATAATCAACACATGCAAATTGCGCTTGCCCACAGGGCACAAGCATCTTGTGAGAGAAAATTTCTTATTTAAACATTTTCACAACAACATCAATTGTGATTCAATATAAATCAACTATTTTATCTTAAACCTTCCAATGTGAGACTACTCTTCGAACTAATATCCATTTTTTTGTCACTCCCAACCATATCTTTAGATCTAGTAATTAAAAACCTAGATGAATGAAAAAAAAAGTGGTGGTTATCAAAAAGTTTTTTTTTTTTGCTCGTGAGAGACACAACACTTAGCCCTTGTATAATTCAAATAATTGATATTGCTTGTTCAACACAATAAATTTCAACCATATCTACAAAGGCCTAATAAATATATATGAGATAGCTTTCACAGGTGTAGTGTAGCGGTAAAATACTCAACAAATAAAAAAAAAATTAGAGTTTGAATCCTAGTGGAAACTATTTTAGAGATTAATATCTTAATGTGCATAAATTTTACTTCGGATTTATCCAATACATATATCAGAGGAAGATCATCTATCTCCAGAATTAGTCAGATCACCCTAAATTATCCAAAGAAATAAAATCTATGAGATAAAAAATTGATTCACGTTGCAATTTTTATTCACCTAACATTTTGTTAGCGGTCCTGTGACCTTTTTTGTAATCTCTGTGGTATTTGACTTAGTCGATTTTACTCGACCGTCGGAACTTCCGGGAGGTTGCTGCCGGGAGGTAGCAAACTGAATTTGTTTACGTCGAGGCTAGTGTTGGACACTATCTCCGTAAAACGATATTGCTCCGCTACGGTGCTCACGGATAGCAGCAATTCGTTCCCAAGATACAACGACGTTGTCTCGGAATAGTAGCACTTCAAATTCCGAGACCGACGAACCTTTCCGTAGGATTTTCGGACTTTCGATGCAGAAGATGAGCTCTCTAATGCTTAGATGCTTCGAATGATTGAATGAATGAATATTTTCAAAGGAGATATCCTTTATATAGTAGGTGAAGAGGCAAGTGACCCTTGGCGAGGACTGATCCGAACCATCAGTTCATAACCCTTTAAAGGGTTCTGATCTCAGCCATTAGATCTGAAGAATTATAACTCTTCAGATGGCTTTTAATCTGGTTCGTTAGATCTGAAGAGATTTTAACTCAATCTAATCTCGTCCGCTGGATTCGAAGAGTTATAACTCTTCATCCCATCTTTGATCTGAGCCGTCAGATTACTCCATTTAATCCGACGCTCCAGATCAGTCTCCTCGCTAATGGTCTGATCGTGACCCTGCAGTATCGATGATCCAGATCGCGCCCCAAGCGATCTTGTTGCCATCTTCGATCCAACGATCGTCATCTGTCTGCCCAGTCAATAGCCCAGTCAGCGCTCTCCCTGCACAGTCATGTGTCACGCAGACATGCCACGTCATCCGTGACCATGCCACGTCACTGCCACGTGGAGCATAAATCCCACTTGGCAGCCCTCGGCCCCTTGGACGGCCAAATCTCATTTGGTGGCCCCTTGGGCGGTCGTTACTCACAAGTACTTCCCACCCCTGGCTAGTGGATTTTTGCCTTCCTCAGGATTCGAACTCTAGACCTCCAGGCAAAGTACTATACTTTGCCTGGAGGTCTAGAGTTCGAATCCTGAGGAAGACAAAAATCCACTAGCCAGGGGTGGGAAGTACTTGTGAGTAACGACCGCCCAAGGGGCCACCAAATGAGATTTGGCCGCCCAAGGGGCCGAGGGCTGCCAAGTGGGCCGCCATTTGGGCCGCCCAAGGGGCTGGGTCGTTACAATAAAAATCGTGACCCTGCAGTATCAACGATCCAGATCGCGCCCCATGCGATCTTGTTGCCATCTTCGATCCAACGATCGTCATCTGTCTGCCCAGTCAGCGCTCTCCCTGCACAGTCATGTGTCACGCAGACACGCCACGTCATCCGTGACCATGCCACGTCACTGCCACGTGGAGCATAAATGAAGCTCCTCAATGTTCCTCGCGACGACGCGTACGCGACGACGCACGTATAAATGAAGCTCCTCGCGACGACGCGTAAGTGCGAAGTGCAAAGTGCGCCAACAAAGCGCCCATTGCGCGCGTGCGCGCGTGGCGGGTGGCGGGCTCTAGCCCAAGGGTAGAGAGCACCTGTGCTTTTTGTATTGACTGCAAAAGCACAGCAACACATGTAAGGAAACATTGGCTTTCGCCAATTAACGATGTGGGACTAATCCCCATCTTTCTCCTTAACGCTATTTTGAGCACGACTTTAAACACTTAATTTCTAATTCACCCGTAATTGGTTTTGAGCAAATTAATAGTCTAGATTTATCTACGCGAAACGTAGATTTCGATTTTGAAGTCAAATATGACTTTCATTGATCGATGGTACTTTGATTTCACCTCGCAAAATCATATCCAACACATTTAAAAAAGAGGGCAAACGTTTTTTTTGCTATAACAACTTCACCTACTTTCAAGTTCACTTTCACATGAGGATTTATAAAAGAGGGTCGTCATCTTTTTTTGCTATAGCAACTTTACTTAAAGGACGGATCTGCCGTTCTGGTTTAGCGCCCACCCAAAGAATTTATTAGGAAACTCATAATGTAAAAAAAAAAAAAAACAGTGTCTATGCTTAGTTTAGAGATTATTATACTCTTAAAATTGAATATAAAAATCCGAAAATTATTGTAAAAAGCACTCTTACTCGATCTAATTTTATAGGGAATTTATTTATGCCAAAGATATATATTTTTAATAGAAATATCTCATTTCAAAATTTTAGAAAATAAAATAGAACAAAATCCGGCTCCTGAGGCCTAGCGAACCGGTCCGACCCAGCCGACCCGTAGAACTACCGGTTCGGTGGCAACAGCGCGTGGCAGCACGTGGGCATCTTGTTTTCGCTCAGCAAAGCAAGGCGTTACCACGCAGTCTTGCCTCCGTGCTGCTCTTGCTCTCGCTGAACCCGAAGCGCTTCTGCTGCCTTCCAAGTTCCAAACTCAGGTTTTGATTCTTCTCCACCGATCTCTTGGTTGATGGATTTGGATTCTTGGTCCCTAATGATCTCTTGGTTTGCTTTACTGAGCAACGATGCACAGCACGGAGCTTGTAGAGAAGATGTTCCAGTTTGGATCCGAATTTAAAATGTTTGTGTGTAATCGGTAGGCCGTGTTGACTTTTTGTTTCCATCGTGTTTGGAATTGATTTTTGTTTCTCATTTTGGTCCCTAAACCCTTCTTTACCTTTTTTAAGTTAGGCATCTCTTGGTTTGTTTTATGATTTCTTGGCCATTTCACTCTTCCGGAGAAGTTTCTACTTCCGTTGACGTGTAATTCAAGTTGATTCATCTTTCATGAGATAAATGCTTGTTTGTTTTTCGTTTTTACTCAATGAAGTTGATTACTAATAATCTCTATATGATCTTACAATTCTGAATAGAGAGTAATAGCTGGCAGCTATATATTCTGAAAGAAAATGTAATGTTTTGAAACCAGTGTTGTTTCAATGAGCCACATAAGGCCCATTGCTTAGTAGATAACTGCAAATTTGTTATTATTGCACTTCATATGCGTATAGTTCAAAATCAGAATGAGAGTAGACTGAGAAATTATATTTCGTATGCTTTGCACAACATATACCTCATCTCCCTAAATATTTAAGGAACTTATTTCATCTAGGCTTGCAATCAAGGTTCTACAATTCTTGCTTTGCTAATTATCATTAGTGACATGCTCATGCTTTTAGGAAAAAATTTAATTTCTGCTTCTGTATCTTTAACAATTTCTCACCCGCAGTTTGGTGTGGGTTGGATTAGACTCATTCAGGCATCACAATCGAACTGATTTGATGTAGTTGGAGATGTTTTTTTT
>JAGFNQ010005109.1:201293-319596 GCA_024364735.1 Boesenbergia rotunda
TTTAATTAAAAATATTTTGATATAGTTAAAATTAATCATTAAATAATAATAATTAATTGATTGTTACATATAATATTTTTTATGATGAATTTAATCATGTTAAAATAAGTTTAATAAAAATAAAAAATTGAAATAAAAGTACTTCGTCTATAGATTTTCCGGTAAATTGTCATAAATTCCCCAATAGCCCTTTGATCTTTGCATGTACTCCCCACACAAGTTTTTCTTTGTATTTACTCCCTGATGGATTGAGTATAAAAGAGTGAAAATTAAGTATACATCAGTGAAAACTGAGTATAAAAGAGTGAAACTTGAGTATAAAAGAGTGAAAATTGAGTACATGGGTTATTGATATGGTGGATGCAATCTTATATACTCAATTTTCTAACTTTTATACTCAACTTTCTTCAAATAATATTCACCAAACTATCTTGTCAATCCCATCAGGGACTGCATGCAAAGAAAAGTTTGTGTAGGGATTACATGCAAAGTTGACTTAGTATGTGGGAAGTTTATGAAAATTTACCCGTTACGTCGTAAATAATTAGTAACTCACGGGTTAATATAAAAAAAATGATTAACGAGGTTTTTTCAATTTCGGGTGAGCTAGCCGTCTCCACGGAAATTTTCTACCGGCCGTCAGGTTAATCGAGAAGCACTCACGGCGGGCGGTCCAGAAGCCTAACGTCCCAGGATTCGCGTCTCATTTGTAAAAAAAAATTCCTATAAAATATATTATAGTTAGGGATTAAATCGTAAATGTCTATGATGACAACTACTCACGGGTTAATATAGTTGATATAATTGAATGTTCTAATAGATCTCGAGATCAAATTCCCAATTGATATAAAATATCTCATTAAAATATTATCATCTTCTCGTCCAATAATACCATTGAAAAATATGATGGATAGTTTTTTTAAAAAATAAGTATTTTATTTATGATTATAATAATTTGAGGAGTTTTTAAATTTATTTTTTGACTTTTTATTTATATTTCAATTAATTTAGAATAATAAAATTGTGAGAAAAATGAGGACACCATTAAAATTAGTATATTAGTATTAGTTGAAATGTCTTTGAAAGAAAAAGATATATAATCTGCATGTTAATGATTGTTGTTAAGAAAAAGCTTAAGACTACTTTTCAAAAAGAGTTAATCATCGTGCATGCACCTATCCAATCATAACACTAACTTTAAGATCTTCATAGTTCATAGTTTGTTTTTAGATCTAAACAAATTTAAATATTTAGGATTGATCTTAATTACTAGTTGATAAAAAAAAATAACTTTATGTTGTTTTGAGATATGATTGAAAATGTAAAACTTTGAAATGTAACTTATCTTCATCTTCAATCTTCTACGCCATCAACCTTGAAGAGATAATTAACTATCATTAATCCTCTATTGGCTGAGCAACAATCGACACTTGATTTTTTAGAAAAATCAACACATGCAAATCGCGCTTGCACACGGGTCACAAGTATATATCTCGCGAGAGAAAATTTCTTATTTAAACATATTCACAACAACATCAATTGTGATTCAATATAAACCAACTATTTTATCTTAAACCTTCCATTGTGAGACTACTCTTGAACTAATATCCATTTTTTTTGTCACTCCCAACCATATCTTTAGATCTAGCAATTAAAAACCTAGATGAATGAAAAAAAAGTGGTGGTTATCAAAAAGTTTTTTTTGTTCATGAGAGACACAACACTTAGCCCTTGTATAATTCAAATAATTGATATTGCTTGTTCAACACAATCAATTTCAACCATATCTACAAAGGCCTAATGAATATCTATGAGATAGCTTTCACAGGTGTAGTGTAGTGGTAAAATACTCAACAAATAAAAAAAAATTAGAGTTTGAATCCTAGTGGAAACTATTTTAGAGATTAATATCTTAATGTGCATAAATTATACTTCGGATTTATTCAATACATATATCAGAGGAAGATCGTCTATCTCCAGAATTAGTCAGATCATGCTTGAAAACTTAAATTATCCAAAGAAATAAAATCTAGGAGATAAAAAATTGATTCACGTTGCAATTTTTATTCACCTAACATTTAAAAAAGAGGGTAACCGTTTTTTGCTATAACAACTTCACCTACTTTCAAGTTCACTTTCACATGAGAATTTAAAAAAGAGGGTCACCTTTTTTGCTATAGCAACTTTACTTAAAGGACGGATCTGCCGTTCTGGTTTAGCCCACCCAAAGAATTTATTAGGAAACTCATAATGTAAAAAAACACACAAACAGTTCTATGCTTAGTTTAGAGATTATTATACTCTGAAATTGAATATAAAAATCCGAAAATTATTGTAAAAAGTACTCTTACTCGATCTAATTTTATAGGGAATTTATTTATGCCAAAGATATATATTTTTAATAGAAAGTATCTCATTTCAAAATTTTAGAAAATAAAATAGAACAAATATCCGGCTCCTGAGGCCTAGCGAACCGGTCCGACCCAGCCGACCCGTAGAACTAGCCCGGTTCGGTGGCAACAGCGCGTGTGCAGCACGTGGGCATCTTGTTTTCGCTCAGCAAAGCCCAAGGCGTTACCACGCAGTCTTAAGCCTCCGGTCGCTGCTCTTGCTCTCGCTGAACCCGAAGCGCTTCTGCTGCCTTCCAAGTTCCAAACTCAGGTTTTGATTCTTCTCCACCGATCTCTTGGTTGATGGATTTGGATTCTTGGTCCCTAATGATCTCTTGGTTTGCTTTACTGAGCAACGATGCACAGTCGGAGCTTGTAGAGAAGATGTTCCAGTTTGGATCCGAATTTAAAATGCTTGTGTGTAATCGGTAGGCTGTGTTGACTTTTTGTTTCCATCGTGTTTGGAATTGATTTTTGTTTCTCATTTTGGCCCCTAAACCCTTCTTTACCTTTTTTAAGTTAGGCATCTCTTGGTTTGTTTTATGATTTCTTGGCCATTTCATTCTTCCGGAGAAGTTTCTACTTCCGTTGACGTGTAATTCAAGTTGATTATCTTTCATGAGATAAATGCTTGTTTGTTTTTCGTTTTTACTCAATGAAGTTGATTACTAATAATCTCTATATGATCTTACAATTCTGAATAGAGAGTAATAGCTGGCAGCTATATATTCTGAAAGAAAATGTAATGTTTTGAAACCAGTGTTGTTTCAATGAGCCACATAAGGCCCATTGCTTAAGTAGATAACTGCAAATATGTTATTATTGCACTTCATATGCGGTATAGTTCAAAATCAGAATGAGAGTAGACTGAGAAATTATATTTCGTATGACTTTGCACAACATATACCTCATCTCCCTAAATATTTAAGGAAGTTATTTCATCTAGGCTTGCAATCAAGGTTCTACAATTCTTGCTTTGCTAAGTATCATTAGTGACATGCTCATGCTTTTAGGAAAAAATTTAATTTCTGCTTCTGTATCTTTAACAATTTCTCACCCGCAGTTTGGTGTGGGTTGGATTAGACTCATTCAGGCATCACAATCGAACTGATTTGATGTAGTTGGAGATGTTTTTTTTAGAACACTGAAAGGGCTAGATTTGATGTAGAAATTCCTTTCTATTGCACCACATTAACTTTGATTAATATAACCTATTTTCCCATCCTCGTAAACTAACAGTGAAGGTTTTAATCTATGCTTGCATTTTTAACATTTGATTCATATAACCTATTTTCCCATCCTCGTAAACTAGCAGTGAAGGTTTAATCTATGCTTGCATTTTTAACATTCGATGCTAGATAGAATTGTGTTGGTAGATGACATTGATTAATGTTGCCTTGGGCATTTGTGAAGTTCTTGAACTATAATTTCATACAATGAAAGCTTTCTTTAGCTATATCCTTTTTCTTCTTTTATTTCATGGGAGTTTCTTCTCCATCTCAAATTGGAAAAAGTTCTTGGCACCATTTCATTGAATTTTTTTTATATCTACATGCAAATTTCCTTTTTCAACATGGAAATCTTTTGGCCTACAATTTGTAGCTGTACAAGGAAACTATTTCAGGGGTATTTTTCTGGTGTAAAAAAGTGATAATGGAGTTGTAGTAGTCATTTGTTTACTATCAAATGCTTTTGCAGTACATTTACATTCTGTTACTTCCTTTTTAGAGACAACTATGAGTTCAGAAAATGAGGACTCTTCAACAGAGAGACGACAAGCACCATGACTAAATGAAAGCATTCTTTCATCAATGTCAAGGAGATCGATTGCTGCTCATCCATGGGATGATATTGAAATAGGTACATAGATAAAATACTATAGCGCAGTATCATCGTAATTCTTTTGAAACATATAGAACTGATTTGTAATGAAACCTTATTTGCAGGTCCTGGGCCCCCTGCTGTGTTCAATGTTGTAAGTCTTCTCTTCTTAACACATCAACATTAAATAGTTGATACAAAACCAACCCACAGATGAAAGTGTTTTCTTTAGTACAATGGCAAAGTTTACTAGTTCCAGAAAAAAACTTCATTGGCTTTGACTTGTAGATACTTATATGGCCAAACAGATGCTGGATTTAAATACTATATCACGAGTGTTAAAATAAATTATGGACAATATATACAATTGAAACATGCGCGGTGCAAGATTTGTTTGGAGCATTAGAGGACAAATAATTGTATTTTAATACAGAAGACAAAAGCTAGTTGCCTTTTTACCCTATTCTTTGGTGAAGAAATGTTGTAAATAATATTGCAAAAGTTTAATAATGGAGAAAAATTCTTTCTCGTGCAGTTTAAGCTCCAGATTGCCGAAGCTAATAGTGTTGATGATTATGTATTATTAGTTTAGCAGGTTCTTAAGCTTTCACTTTTGCCCATTTAATTATCAAGTCGACGGGCATCTCAGTGATCCACATATTAGGCTTGTAACAAAAGATATTTAATTCACAAGATAAATCAAGTCTATGACTTTCATAGAAGATTTTGTTGCTAACATATTTTTGTATGCCTTTTAAGTGTTCTAAAAGGCAGCGTCTAGGATTGCCTAGGCGTTGGGCGGCTGCCCACCTCCCCGCCTTTTACAAAGGCGACACCCACCGGTGTCCCTTTGTAAAAGGCCACCTAGGCTGCTAGGCACTGCTTAGGCGCGGGGTAGCTGCTTTTTTTATTAAAGTAAAAACCTCCCGAGTCGATTGGTCGATCGATTGAAATCGATCGGCCAATTGATTGGCATGTGTTTCACAAGAAACAAAAGCCTTCCGAATTGATTGGCCGATCGATAGGGATGGAAATAGTTAGGCGGTCTGTCAGGGGCTTGGCCTGTGTTTAGCCTGGCCTGGCCTGGTCTGTTTAGAAATAGGATAATATTCAGGCTTGTTTCAAATCCTATTTTCCTTATTAGGCCAGGCCCAAGCTCAATATTAAGATTACCAAGCCTGATAGGCTGACCCGAGCTTGTTAAGATTAGATACATATGTATATATTTGTAGATCTGGCATATTTGAAGCCTGTATGATGCAAGGCCTGTTAAGGTTGGTTTTCAGCCTATTTAATGCTTTGGCATGTTGGCCTGTATAAAGTGTTTTAATTTACAAGCTTTGTAAACAGGTCGCAGGCCAGGCCAGACTATTAAACAGGTCAGACTTAGGCCAAGAACAAAGCCTATAACAGGCCACAGGCCAGGCTGAGGCCATTTTGTTACTATACAGGCCTGACCTGTTAAGGTAAAAGTCTGGGCTAGGCTGACCTGTTTCCATCCCTACCGATCGATTGAACACTTCAATCGATTGACCAATCGATTGGGCAGGTATTTCGTGACTAACAGAAGCTTTTCTAATCGTTTGGTTGATCGATTGAACCTTGTTAATCAATTGTGAGTTTCTACCAATCGATTAGCCGATCGATTGAACACTGCCAATTGATTGGCTGAGTTCCGCCAAGGCGCTATGCGGCGGGTGACCACCCGCCTACCGCTTAGCATTTTTTAGAACATTGAGGCCCCTTTTCAATCATTAGTGATATAGAATAAACATAACTTTGTATGATCACTCCAATTCAAATGGTTTCCTGTGCGGGTTCTCAATTAATATTCTTTTTATATGTTGATGTAGGTGGTGGAGATAACAAAAGGAAGTAAAGTCAAATACGAACTTGACAAGAAGTCAGGGCTGATTAAGGTCTGTTTATTTCTTATAGAAATAGTGAAAAGGGAGATTTGAAAATCATGCAAATATTCAGGCAACTCTAGCTAGTTTCTTTGATCAACCCTTTCTTACTTGATATTGTTGTTAGGTTGATCGCATCTTGTACTCCTCGGTGGTCTACCCTCAAAACTATGGTTTCATTCCTCGTACTATTTGTGAAGACAGTGACCCCATGGATGTTTTAATCCTCATGCAGGTCACTAAAATTTTGTAAACTTCATTTATCTGTATCAGTGATTTCTAATATGAATTCCAGCTGTATTAAGCAGGAGCCAGCTCTTCCTGGTAGCTTCCTACGAGCCCGGGCCATCGGTCTTATGCCTATGATCGATCAGGTATTTGACTACATAAAGCCATGTTGATTACATCCCTACCTGTGCTAAGATTTGCAGTTGCACTGACGGGGAGAAAGATGATAAGATCATTGCTGTTTGTGCTGATGATCCAGAGTACCGTCACTACAATGACCTTAACGAACTACCTCATCATCTCGCTGAGATTCGCCGCTTCTTTGAAGAATGTATCCTGTCAAAACTGCCCTCTCGACGAGGTTATCATTTCTTATGATCATACCCTTTTTTACAGATTCCTTGACGAGTTATTCAGATAAGAAAATGAGAACAAAGAAGTCGTGGTTAATGAGTTCCTACCTGCAAATACTGCCCACGAAGCCATCCAATACTCATTGTAAAAGTCTCTTAACTTCCTTTCGATGAATTTTGCATTACATTTACAGCTGCAATAATAGATTTATTTTTGCGGCTTCTATTGTTGTAGGGATCTTTCATCTTTATGCTCGATGCATATTACAAAGCTTGAGGCAGTGATTCTAAGTGGCCGCTGCTGATAATTCCATCCAGGCCTATCGAAAGGTTGACACCATCCTGTGTTTTTATTTGCTTAAGCAACTCTATGTGTAACAATATTCAAACTTGTTCAGTTGTTCCATGCCATTGTACCCTTGTTTGAGAGCAAGCTATTGATCAAGGTCTTGACTGTGGAACATAAGTACGATTAATGAATAAGATTAGGATTAAAAAACATGTGTACACATTAAATAGTTGAGATTTACTTAAATAATTATCTATTATGTACTTTAAAAATACTAATATATCATGTGTTATGTAAACAATTAATCTTTGTTTTAATTCTTGTCCCTTTTGAATGTGTTTGTCTATAGTAGAGAAGGGTGCAAAAGAGATTCAAAAATGGGTAAAAATCAAATAATCGTCCCGTTTTGCTGGAATCATCATAGTGGCGCCTCTCTTTCATTTTTTTTTGTTATTTTAATAAAAAAAACGTTTCACCTCACTAGCCTCTTTATAAAATTAAAGAGCTATCCTCAATTATAGTGTTCCAATATGTATTTTAATTTTTTAATTGGTCATTTTTCAAGTTTAAATTTTGAAATGGTCTTGTCAGTTTGTCTTGACTTGTCCAATAATATTACGTTATAGCAGTTATAATTTCGTGGCTATTACAATTTGTATTATAATAGTTATGAAATTATAATTGTTATAATATTGACTTGACTTGTTCACTTAATATTCAACTTAATAATATGTAGCAATGAAATCGTAGTGGCTATAATTTTGTTACAATTATTGTTAGCTATGTTGTAATTACGGTTCGTAGTTATTATAATATGAAATTGTCAATTTGTTGAGACTAATTTGATGGTTCGGACTTAGCTAGTTCAAATCATTAGGATAAATCCACACACCAGAATGGACTATTGCTTAGCCATCCGAATCGACTATCCCTCTCGTCCTGCTTAGCTCAATTGACCTACTCAACTGTATTGATCTCAAGAAAATGAGTCACAATATTTATCTACTTTAGTGATTCTAATGTTGTGTACTTCAGAGTTGCAAGAGAGTCATTTCAAAACACTCACACTTAATTCATATTTAATTATGTTTACATCCAACTCGAAATACATGAACCCTAACACAAGCCACACACACGAATCATTTTATTACATATATGTCCTGAAATCACACATGATTTTTAACTTTTGAACTATAACCGGTGAGATCGTCGTAGTACTTGGACCACAACATGATCCCTCCATACTTGCTCGAGCTCTTGACGATCGGAAGAACCTTCGAAATGAGATCGTCCGGTGGAATGTAGCCGCTTCCCGCCGCTTCCGGCGCTGCTGGAAGGCCAAGAAACACCTTCTTCGTGGGGATGGAGATCCATTGCTCCCATGCATTTGCAAGATTGTTCGTATCACCGGAGCTATATTGGCAAGGAGGGTTATTGTAGAATTGAACCCACACGTAATCGAAGAGGCCAGTGTCGAGTGCATCGCCAATCCAAGCATCCGGGTATGGACATTGAGGTGCTGCACTTAAGTAGACCTGACCATAGCTTTTGAGATACCTAACAAAAATATAAATATAGAAATTTTTTAATAAGAAAATATTTTTAAAAAAATTAAAGCGGCTTATTATTTTATATCCTAATAGGAAGTATATATATATAGAGAAAAGTTTTTCATTTCTGTCCTCCCAAGTAAACAGGGTAAAGCAGTTAGCAATTTGAAATACCTGGCGAGTTCGTTCCAGTGTTGGTTGGTTCCGCCCTCGATGTCGAAGTCGATGCCGTCCAGCACGGCGTCGCCGAGCGGCCGGGAAGCGGCGGAGCCACCGAGGAAGTTGTTCCAGAGGTACCCCGCCACCTGCTTGGCGTCTTGAGAGCTCGTCAAGTAGTAGCTCCCGGCGCCGCCGCCGATGGAGAGCAGCACCTTGACGCCGCGCCGCTGGCACGACTTGACGTCGGCGCTCAGCCCGGTGCAGCCGTTGGAGTAGGGGTCGCAGTGGCCGGCGAGGTTGATCATCGGCGTCTGGCCGTTGCCGAAAGTGGGGAGGAAGGCGACGAGGACGAACTTGTAGTTGCCGGTGGCGCAGGCGTCGGCGAGGCTGCCTTCGTTACCGTTTTGGCCCCAGTAGATGGCGATGCTGCCGGCCTCCGACATTACTCCGGCCACGGCGAGCGTGATCAAAATCACACAGAACACTTTAGATGGAATGGCCATAGCGATCGAAGCAGAGACGACTAGTAAATTAAAACCGGCCGGCCGCTTAGCTGATGAAGAAAGATTCATGCAATCTTGTCTATTTATAGCTAGCAATGTGATAATGGATTTACATTTACAGTAAAGAACTGGTGCATGCGATTGGCCTTCCGTCAATGCCGTCGCCTGCGCGGAAAGGTCTCTAGATTTTGTCGTGATCGATGGCGATAGCTTCTACTCTCGATCGTTTACGAAACGCAGCGCAGTTTATTTTGAAACTGTATTTTATTTTATTATTGGGTAATTAAGTATTCGAGCTTCACTCAATTAATTCCGGAGGGATATATTGAGGTAGTATTCTCTGTGGTTAGCACAACTTATATACAAAGTATCTCGTCGAAAAGCGAGGTGGACTCCCAATTTGATATGAGACTAACTTATCGATGGGGAAGAGTGGTGGTGTCGCACAATGATGCTGAGGATTATTCCGACTAAGAAGCGCCTATCCTGCAAAAAAGATGACCGTTAGTAACCTACCGAAAGAGTTTCCCGGTAAGGACCTTCGACGATCAAGTCAGAATCCGATGAAGAAGATGAAGCTAAGGAAGAAATGACTATAGCTAAAAAATATATTATGCATACCTGCGGGTGAAGGAAGACTTATATAACCGGGGGAGCCGACAACTCCTATCCCTCTTCTGCCCCTTTTTGTCTCGTGCAAGGATAGAATCAGGGACCACTGTCAGCTCGTCGACCGGCGCCACCTCATCCTGACATATGTAGGGGGCGTCGTGGTATGGGTTGTCAGAGCTTGTCAGGAATGTACTGTGTTAGCAAGATATCCGCGATTCGGATACAAGTGATGTCAGACCCGAGCCGGCCTGCGCCGACTCTGGTACTACCTTTATCTGCGTGGTGTTAGAGGGTAGTACTGCTGCGGATAACCACAACTTCCGAACCAGAGGGCACTTAAGGAGTGCGACGATCGGCTATCTCAAGGAACACCAAGCTATGGAGCAAATAACACGCCGGTCGGAACATATATGACGTACCGAGTCGGGGGGTACTCGACATCGGTCGACCGACTTATCCCACGGTCAGCTATCCAATCGGACATCCGACCCGGGTAGAATTCGAGCCAACAGCAATCCGCTTCGTTTCATGCCCCGCAATGCTAGGTCGTCCAACCTCCCTTTGGAAATGACCCACATCTTTATTTTGGGTCATGTTGGCCGACTGGATTACATATGAGCTAGGTCGGGATCAACTAGGAGATATTTGGTATATGAGGAATGGATATAATTTGATATTGTTAGATTCTCATAAAATAAAATTTTATTTGTTTGAAGTTAATATTATATATATAATATAAATCTTAAGCATGTTAAATTATATATTTGTCTAAATTAAAAATAAAAAATGAGATGATATTATATATTTATTCACATCCTCAATTTAAGTAAAAAAATTATATCAATCGTGAGATGGACGGTTTACGATTGTATATATTTTAATTTCTAAATAAATATATATATATATAATAGTATATAAATAAATAAAATTGGATTATTTTTTAGAAATTTTTTAGATAATATTATTATATTTTAAATTAAATTTATTAGTTTTTCTCAATTATAATTAATTTATTAAAGTTTTAATTAAAATATTAAATTAAAAAAATATTCGCGGGTCATCGGCGACTTCGATTGTTGACTGTCGGCATTGGTAAATGATCGTCGGCGTCGACTGTCGACTGTCGACTGTCAACCGTCGACGAATGTTGGAGGATAATTTTGGAAAATAAAGTTTCTTAATCCAGAATCAAGAAAAATCTCACTTTTTCATGATTTTCTGATTTTAGGTTGCATGCCCCTTTTGCTGATGTGTCGGATATGGATCATTACTCGAGAATAGTTAATTATTTAAACTAAATAAAATTTTTATCGATAATTTTAGATGGATAATTCAGATTATTAAGGATAATCTCTAATCAAATATACCCTTCAAATTATGATTATGGAAAAAGAAAAACAACGAAAAGAAATAAAAAAAAACATTAACCTTGCGAATATCTTTTTAATTTCACCCGTGACAAATATTAACAAGGAAATTTAATTTCATCCTCGAATCGGCGATTATTTTTTTATATCGGTCGCAGTGTTGCTCAAGGATTAAGACCTATATCTACGGCCTAAAAAAAATTTGAGACACTAATCTTTTATGTTTTAATATTATTTATATTTTTTGAAAAAATATTCATTCTTAATTTTATATTAATTTTAAAAAGAACAAATATATATTTTAATTTATTTTATTTTTTTATTATCGATTTTTTTAAATTGTATATCTTATTTTTTAAAACTTATACGTTTCTTTTTTCGCGTTGATCTCTAAAAATCATACATCCTCATAATTATGAATAATTTTATATAGTTTTCTTTTATCATCAATGTTGCATCTTCTTTTCCCCTCACTTTATGATTTTGTGCTCTTTTTCTTCCCGTCGATAATACTCTCAAAGGACAACTTTTTCTCCCTTGTCAATACATCTCTTCCTCGCTCTTTCTCTTTCAAATCAGCACGGAAAATAAGATTTTTTATTCATTCAATACGGATAGAAATCATTATATTTTTCGTTTTAAAGATCAAATTGATTCTGGATATGAAATAGAAAAAATGCATAAAAAATAGACGAATTTATTCGATGTGCACTTTATAGATTTGTTATTAATATTAAAAATAATAAAATATGATTGAAAATTAATTAATTAAATTTTTGTTAGAATATAATTTAGAAAAAAATAATAAATCTAAAATTAAAATCAATACTTAGCCTATTAAATCTTATAAAAAAAAATCTAATATCTGATCCGGTCGGTATGTAATCCGACCGGATAGGAAGTCCGATCGGGTAGATGATCGGGTCGGGTAGAAACGTTGGGCCTACAAAATATTGACCTGACCAGATAAATGCGCTCGGGGCCACGGGGATATGATCCGGTCGGCGGTAGCCGGCCGGATCAGCCCGGTCGACAATATCCGATTGGAAGTGTTCAGTCGGGCGGATGGAAAAACATGCACCTAGAACTCTCTTAAAATAGGGGTACCGAGTATGTATTTGGGCTCCGGGCGGACTATCCCAGTCTGTTGAATACTTGAAATTTAAGGGTTGAAATGGTAAATTTCGAAAATATAGGGGTCAGTTGAGATTAGCGGAATTTGGAGGGCCTTTTTATAAAAGGTCAAAACTATTTAAAACCCTAAAACCTACTCTTGAACCAGTTCCCTCCCGATCCCTTTCTCTGCCCCGATCGCCACCGCTGCGCCACCCGTTGCCGAGACTTCCTCTCGTCTTCATCTTCTTCCTTTCTTCCTCTTCTCCTCCCTGTTCTTCTTCTTCTTTTGTCTTCTCCGGTGCGCAAGAACAGGGCGTCGCACGCCCGTGCGCCGTTGCCTCGTGTGGAACCCTAGCCGACGCCGCCATGGTTCCCCTTGGCACGAGTTCTTCTCCATATTTTTCTCCTTCCTCGAGTGCCTCTTCCCTCAGCGCACACGAAGGAGAAGCCGAGCGCCTCTTCCCTCTTCGGTTTCCCTCTGTTCGCGTCGACACCAACTCAGGTAAGGCATGATTTGTAAATGAAAATTTTGTTAGATCAGTGGGATGGATTGTGTGATCAGTAGATGAATTCTTTGGATTTTTCCTTAAGCTATTGTGGAATTGGATCTTTTGATCCTCCTTGCCGTGAGGTTCACAATAGGTTTTAGTGTTGAGATGGATCAGCTGTGAAGAGTGTAATTGGCTCTATATGCCAATTATAGAGCCAATTTGATGAGTGGCGTGAGAGATTTCATTGGAGTATATTTCAATTGTGATTCTGATTTACGAGGTTTGTATGCTTGGGTTACATATTCGGATTTATACCTTAGAATGTTAATCTTGGTTTGCTTTTGAGGCTTTAGTGTTCAGTTATTGTAACTTATATTTTTCTAGGTTTAAGCATGTTTTAATTGGTCTTGTAATAGCTGTTGACGTAGGGTGTTGTGTGGATATAATGAATTCAGGGTAGTTGTAAAGCTCTTATCTGTTGGATCGGGTTTTGAGTTGAAGAGGGCAATGCCGTGTGATTCTCTTATTAATCATATAAATAGCTAAACCTTATATTTGGCGCAGGACTTTGATCGGTTACGTGTGTTTGATTGTGGGTGATTTCTCTTCGATACGCACACCACATTTATAAGGCAGGTACTTTTCCTTTGTACTCGTGTAGTTATTTTATCTTAAAGTATGATTATTTATGTCTAAATAGGTTGCTTGGTCTTGTTCTTTGCCGTTGATTGTTTATTGTCGCCGTTGATACCTTTCTTCGTTAATCTTCGAGTATTCGAAATTTCGTATCCGTACAGTCTTCTATTGAATTTCTATTCTGTAAAGTACCGTTTGTACGCGAGTATTTAGAGGTTTATTAAACACAATTAGGTTTATTTGGGATTAGAAATATTCTACCTAATAGTGTAGATGCATAATTGTTGGTTTTCGATACTTGGTTGGTTGTATCGCTGCATCGTTGATACTCGTTGTATTTTGTTGTTGATACTCGTTGTATTTTGTTGCATCGTTGTTTTCCAGTTATTTGTGCATCTTGTAGCATGTACCATACCTGCACGTTGCATACTAACGACTGTTGGACTTCCATATGGTTAAGCCGTCGTTAGTCATTTAGTTGCTCAGTTCACTCAATCACTTGTTGTCGTGGTAGTTGCTAGAGTGCGAGCAACTATCATGCTATGCCACACATATTGCAGCTGTAGGCAACAGTGACACCCTCACTGTTGTTTTAGAGGGATATCAGAGCTGTTGATAGCTCCCCCTATATATCGGGGTTTTGGAGCAGTTGGCTGCCCAGCATCCTGTCCACTCAACCACGTGTATTAGTGGTATTCGTTGGAGTGCGTACAGTTGTCACAGTCCTACCTACTCGGTCACACAGATGTGATGTGTTGGCGGCTTGATTGTCGTCAGGGGTGACACATGTCATTGTATCATATGCATATATTGCATTTATGCATTTTCATGTGGTTGTTGCATTTATATGAGTTATGTTTGCTGCATTTGGTTGACATGCATGTATGTTTTGATATTGTAATATCATGAGGTTTTTCATACATGTTTATTGTCGTTTTGTTTTATGCCATGTTATTTTATATGTTATACATGTTTAGGTATTCTTATATTTCTTAGAGACTGTACTTGTTGTTTTCTCTATTTGTTCTATCTTTATTATGTCATGCTTTTGTTTAATCATATACCCGCAGAGTCCACCCAGACTCACCACCGCTACCACCTATTTTTGTTTCAGGTAGCAAGTAGTTACATTTCTTGGAGCCAGGAGAGGATCCAGTTGCCAGTTCTCCGGTGTAGTTATTTTGGGTATTTGGTATAGTTGTTTTATTTTCTGTACTTTGTGAGTTTCGCATTTTATTTCTTTATCCGGTATCGTCTTGTTGGTTTGCTATGTTCGTATCTTTTGGGTATTCGGACTCTCCTCTCTGCTAATTCAAATTTGTCTAAAGCTATTAACTGCGTGGTTGTGCTTTTACTTTAATATTAATGATGACTGAGTTATCCAATTATTATAAACTGTGTGGTTGTGTTTATTTTCTTTATTTTTGTAATGCTAGCCGCTTGTGGCTAAGCTATATTGGTGAGGTGTTATGTATATATGCTCTAACTTGTCCGCCGTATAGGGGAGATACTGTCCGATTTTCGAGTAAGCATGTGCCTCTGGGGGCGTGACACGGTAGGCCATACCCGACCGGACGATTTGATCGTCCTGCCACTAAAATTACCTGCCCCGCTCTACAAAGCAACTCGTGGCCTGTGACCGGCTTTCCGGTCAGGTAGGCATACCCAGCCGACCGGTCGGACGGGCGCTAGGAGCGACTGAACCCACTCACAGGTGACTTGCCTACCCAAAAGCCGTTGACGACTGAGCCCCTCTGGATGATTCCTTGCGACCGATCGGCCAAGTCCGTATAGATTTGCAGAGCTGCATAATAAGACAGGCCAGGATGTTACACGTTCAGAGATGTTTAATTACGATTAGACTCCTTCAGATACGGAAAAATACCACAGATCCTCTCATTATGAAGAAGAGACCTCTGCCATAATCAGGTCTGCCCTGGATATCAAACATTAATGCCTGATGGAGAAATGACAGTAAGGATGGACGAATGACCTTTTGGCAGCAACGCCAGACCCTCGGGAAAGTAAAGCTGTCACAAGATTGTCTGTCAAAAGATTGACTTTTATGAGACAAGATAGCCAAGACAAGACAGGGGTCATCCCTCTCACATATTTAAGGTCCCCTCAGTGTTTCAAAAAAGGGGATTGGCTTCAGGACATCACACAACCCTCTCGCGATTTCACTCTAAATCCTACTCTGCCTCTTGTCCATTTGTTCTTCCCGTTGGTCTTGGATTCGACCTTAAGCGCCACTGTGACTTGTCTGTTTCACTGTGCCATCTGAGCGAGAGCCCTCTCCGCTTGTTGACAGGATCCGTATCGATAATTTATAGAATATTATTAATAATCAGGGTTGAGCATTCGCCCAAAATAGAACCGACCGAATTGAATTAATCGAAAATCGAATTAACCGATTTTTTTGGAACCGACCGAATTTTCTACAAAAATCGAACTTACCGAATCGATAAAATTTTGATTAATTCGGTTGTCGACCGAATTAACTGAAATTTTAAATTTTATTAGATTTTTAATTAAAATAACAAGATTTTATTTTATTAATTATATTTTTATTTAAAAAATAATTAAATTAATATTTTTATTCAATTTATTCGGTTTAACCGAATTATAGAATTCAAAATCGAAACTGAACCGATTTAATCGAAAATCAAACTGAATTTAAAAAAAACTGAAAAACGAATTAACCGAACTGAATTTTAAAATTCGGTTAGTTCGGTTTGGATAATTCGGTTTTTCTGAATTTTTGCTCACCTCTACTAATAATATTTGTTAATATAATTTTATCGGAAAGAAAATTTTCAAAATTAAAATTAATAAAGTTTATTTATATCCAATAATATAGCAAGAAAATTATATAATTTAACCATTTATCGATTGAAAAAAATTATTAAAACTTAAATATAAAATTTTAATAAATATTTTTTACATTAAAAAAAAAATATATATATAATTATTTATTTTTAAAATTAATATTTTTAAAAAAAATATTAAAGTTTTTCTTTCTTTGTTGGCTAGGGCCTCGGACCAGTTAAATGACTCTAACCCGTCTATATTGGCGACTAAAAAGATATTATGATTGTTAATTTAGGGAAGGAATTAAATTCGATTGCTAAATTACAAGGCAAAAATATTTCGAAGGCGAATTTAGTGACCGATAGATAAATTGATCGTTATATTTTAAGACTAAATTTAATTTCAATCTTTAAATTAGCGACTCACTATTTTTAAAGGTTGTGTTTAGATCGAATTTATGGTTTAATTTCGTATTTAAGGTCAATTTATGGTTAAATGTCGTATCTAGGATTGAAGTATCGTGTTTAGTGATTTTATGGCTAAGTTAGAGACTGAAATTAAATTCGATCTCTAAAGTAGCGATCGAATTAAATTTCAATGGCTAAATTAACGATTGAATTTAATTTTGGTTGCTAAAGTAGTGATTGAATTTAAGTTTGGTCGCTAAAGTAATGTCCGAATTTAAGTTCGGCATCTAATGTGCTCTAAAATTTACTTTCAACCGTTCACTTAGTCCAAAATCCCAACGACGTGATCTCCTTATTGAAAGTGTATAGCTTGACGGGTTTCCTAAACGAACATGGGGTCGAACATGAGAGACCTTTCCATGTCTACGGATTAAAAATTTAACCCGAATGGAGACCCGTCTCCCAAACGACCGTCTCGTCATCGTATCGATCGATTCGAAGTACAACTTAGCCAATCTCAAAGATCGAGCCTTGTAATTCGCTTAACCGATTGACCGCGAAAAAGATGACGAGCAGATCACCAATTTTTGTGTTTATCTTTGGGGTCCATGACTTAATTAATTATCAATATTAATTAACAAATAATTAAACTATGATAACTAATTAAGAACACACATGCAATAACAAAATATCACATAAATTGATAAAGAAAACAAAGATGAGCCAAAGAGAGATATACCTCGTCTTTTACCTCGCAGTCTTCTACTGTATGTCCCTCCCCTCTTGGACGTCGTGTGGGCGACAAGCTACCAAGACGCGGAGTCACCAAGGCTTCCAATTAATCTTGCTTTTCTCTTCCTTTCTTTTGCGCCAACCAAAAGAAACCCTAGGATTAGGGTTCTATTACCGCCGGCCACCCTTCAAGGAAGAAGAAGACAATGAGGAGAAGAAGTGCTCCTCTCCTTCACATACACCCTAGCCAACCACTCCTTCCTCTTCTTATCTCACGACAGCAAGCACACGAGGAAGAAGTCAACTCCACCACTTTCCTTTGTTCCGGCGACAACCACCACAAAGAAAAACTCACTTGATCGCCGTCCACCCTTCTTCACCTATGCTTCCGCACGCCACTAAGGAAGAGGACGTCCCTCTTTGTCGAGCGAGCATCAAGAGCAAAGAAGAAGGGAGAGGGAAGAAGAGAAGTGAAGAAAACCAATTGGTTTCCTCACTTCCACCGCCGACGCCACCCTTCTCCCTTGCGACGACAAACCACACCTCCTCCCTACTCGTTGCACATCACAAAAGGAAGAGGAGAGCTCCTCCTTTGGCTAGTGGTTGCTGGCAACAAGATGGATGAGAGGAGAAGAAGAGAGGAGGAAGAAATTTCCTCCTTCTATCGCCGGGTTTGCCCTAGGAGAGGGTGGGAGAGAAGAGAGGAGGAGAAGAGAGAGAGGTTTAGGATTTTAATTAATTGGATTAATTATTGATTAATTAGCCTTGTATCATGACTCTCATGGGGTATATATAGGGCTACGATAGGGACCATGAGGAGGAGTTGGGTCTTGACCCGCTAATGGATCCAAATCCGATCCATTAATGGAGATCCATTCCACTAAAGGATCCCCATTGAACTTCCTCACCAACCCCCCATGTTTTCATATGGGCTCCACCTATTATGAGTACCGCGATCTCCCCGTGTTTAAGATATCGAATGCCCGTCGATTAATTTAAATTACTGACAATTTTAATTAATCAACCTCTTGATCCTTGACTAGTATCACTCAATCTTTTCATCATGTTGGACTATAGTCCACTTGCAAGATTTAACATGATAAACCTTATGAGCTCATCAAGGGGGCATCATTAACTCGACTCACCAGGACACGAATTCCGTCAATAATCAACGGCACACCATATAAATAATATTGTTTCCTAACTTACCGGGCCTATCTATTTAGCAGAATAAATCTTGCCCATTGGTAAATCAAAGAAATAATAATTAAGTACATGTGCCCGTTATTATTTTGGGATTTAGAGCATGAACTCTATAATATATCCGAGGTCTAATCTAATTATAAAGTCAATATAAATTGGATGACCTCTGTTTTGGTCCTACTCAATGCAATAAAGTGCACTAGTGTAATTCTATGGTTAAGACAAACCACACCTAATTACACTATAACCATCCCAATGGTTTGTCGAACTCCATCTCAGTTGTGAGCCTCTTACTTATACTCTGCAAGAACTGAAAACACGATCTTTTGTGATTCACCCCCACCATGTTATCTATAATGTAAAGTATGAGACATTTTGTGCATATACTAATATAAATATACAACCTGTGATTATGCGATTCTCTTTCAAAAACGTAGATTTTTTATACTAAACGAAAGACTTTTAGTATTCATCCTAACACTCCTCCCTCCCTTGTATGATCTCCTCTCCTCTTCGGCAACGACATGATCTCCTCCAATGATGGAGGGATCTCTTTGGCCCCTGTAATTTCTCTATCTATCTTCTCTTTCAACGTTATCTCCTTGCAGCAGACTGGGTGTGACTTCGACCACCAATTATGGCCGTGAGGTTGGCGTGCCTCGACCCTAGCCACGAGGCTGGCCTCGAGCTTGGCCAACTACGTCCAAGCTCAGGTCCTCAACCCTAGTCGGGGCCAAGAGCACAACCTAACCATTGGCCTCGAACTTGACCTGCCTTAGCTTGGCATGCATTTGCTTGGCTGGCTTTAGCTTGGTCGACCTCAGCTTAGCTGGTCTCAACTTGGCCGATAGTGAGATCGGACGACTATGAGCTTGGTCGTTGTTTGATTAGTTAATCCTGCTCGTGAGCTAGGCCTTTGCGAGCTTGATGACCGTGAGCTTAAGCACCGCGAGCTTGGCCAACCAAGATCTTATTGAAATAATTTATTGTTATATTTAGAATATTATGTAATGTAAATTATGCTAATTTGTATTTATTTGTTATTTTCAGGTATACTGAATTTTTTGAGTACTTTTTGCAGTCCGTATACTATCTTCTAGTACAATTCAGTGGCAGTCTTTCTTTAAGGTTCAAATTTAATGATTAGTTTAAGTTTGAGTGTATTATATTTTAATGAATTGATTGAGTTTATGTTATAACTATATACATGTTTAGCTTTACACATTTAATAATTTTATAAATTTATTTTTCTTTAGATTATCATGTATATGAATAAAGTTGGGATGAAGAATAGATTAGAAAATGAGTTTATTATTGATGAATTTTGTTGAGTTTGTGAACTTTGCTAAGTAACATATAGAATATATGGATGGAGATAAGTCATCTTGTCCATATAATTATTGCAAATGTAGGAATATAATTTTCTGTAATGAGATATTGTGAAAATACATACATGTCAAAAAAGATTTACTCTAAATTATTACAACTGATACTGTTATGGAGAATCTTATGTGTTTGAGCCAATTAAACATTTTGATGTTCGTTATCTATCCCTATTGCTTAGTAGGAATCATCATTTAATGACAATACAATGTAATCAGTAGTTTACAATACGATGAATGCATTTGATCATAGAAATGTGGATGAAATATTAACACATGAAGTTGAGAATCTATTCTGGATATGATTTGACGTTGAAGTTTGGATATGATTTATACTATTATTGTGGATATTGTTTAGGGTTGTGATTGTTGATTATATATATTTTGTTCGTATTGGTTGTGAATGGTTTGTATATGTTATGGATGTGTATTGTATATTTTGATGTAAATAGAGTATAAATAAGGAAAATAGAGAGGGTGCTTTGAATTTTTAGAAAAATTAGCGATGAAAATTTTAATTTCCTTAGTTAATTATAAAAACCACCACAAAACATTAGCGCCCGGAATATAATTTTGGTCGTTAAATCTTACAATCGAAATTATATTCCAGTCGCAATATTAGCAACCAAATTTATATTTCAGTTGCTATTATGTGAAAGGGAAAAAAATCTCGTTTGCAAATTAGCGACCAAAATATAAATTTGGTTCTTAATTTTAGGATCGAAATATAATTTCAGTAGTAAAATTTAACAACCAAAATTATATTTCAGTCGTTATAATCTGTGATTGAAAAATTAACCATCCCAACATTTAGCAACCAAAATATAATTTTGGTCCCCAATTGAGTGACTGGAACTATAATTCGATAGCTAATTCAAATTGCGACGGAAAATTTTATGACTATTAGTTTCCGTCGCTAAATGACAGTACTTTTGTTGTGGACCATGAGCGAACTCACGACCTCACTCGTAGCCGTGGGCAAGGCAGAGGTCTCCAGAGGCGGCAATCGAACTTGCAACCTCACTTGGCCAAGGTTGTCGCCAGAGGGAGAGATTCGACATGGGCTTTTGATGAATTCTTAAATAAATTGTTGACAAATGAATACTTAAATTGGTTGAAAAAAATATCCAAAAAAAATAGTTTACAAATAAATTCTGAACCCTTGTTTTTTTACCCTCTTAAGTAAAAGGGGTGAGTGTTTTATCAATGAACTACAGGGTAATCGTGAATTTTATTTAGTTGATTGTGAGTTTGTGCGAATACTTTTTAGTTCTCACAAATAATTACTCACTCTCTTTTTACATATTGTAACTAAATCTATAACAAAATTTTCTCGCATGCATAATTTAAAGGTTTAGGTAGATCTCTCTCCGATATCCTTATTTTGATACAACTCAACTTTGTAAATCATTTGGCATAGTTAAGTTGTTTGAGAAAATCAATTCAATGACATAATTCGGATAACAATCTTCGACAGTAACTGTTTTTTTTAGTTGGAGCAAAGATGAGTTCATCATCTTAACCGTCTTTCTAAACAATCCTATACTCTGAGTGGGGATAAATCATAAATAGTATGTGTCCTAATGCAATAATATTCTTTTGCATAAAAGAGTTAAATATCTAATGAGATATTTTATATCCGTTGAAAAGATATCTCAAAATTTATTGAAGCAATCATTCATGCAGATATTAACCGTGTCAATCCGTGAGAGCATCATAAGTTTTTTTTCAATTGTAGAAAAAAAAATGATCCGCTAATCTCAAATATATTTTACAATCCTTCTCAGATTATGTGAAAATAAATAAATCACATAGTCAATTTATAATTGATCGTCAAACCGCTAAGAAATGAAAAGAGTTTTTTTCATAAATATATACCTATATGAGAATTAATATTTTGTTATATTATAGTAAATTTTTTACCTTCTATTTTGAGCATCTCGTGGGAACAAATGGATAGTGTATTTATAATTATAAATATAAATCATCTACTTGCTAGTTTTTTTTAATAATTCATTTGTTATCTGATTAATTTAAAGGTAAATGATCTTCTGTCATAAATTCATAATATAATTTATGGGAATGGCACAATCATATAATAATAGAATATTTTTTTTAAATTTATTAGACATCTATTTAATGCTCGACGAATTAATCAACAACAGTGAAATAATGATATAACGTTAAAGCATCTTCTCAGTTTTTTTAAGCATCTAAAAATTGAATTTCATGACTTTCTCTCCATGTATAATTGGCCTAAGAATGATGGATCATTTATTATAAACACTTTTTAATTTATGCTAACGGTACAAATTAAAAAAATACAATTTATGCATGCTCAATTTACTTATTGTTATATTTTTAGAAAAAAAAGATAATATAATTCATTTCAATAAAAATGACTCCACTTTAACCCAAAAAAACGTCAACTATTTCTTATTTTATCTTTAAATAAAATTGAAAAAATATTTCTTAGAAGAAAAAAATCATCATGTTTGGCACGTTTGATTGGGAGTTATCCATGATAAATGATAATCTTAGTTATCTATCTAGAGTTATTAAAAAAATCTTGTTTGGTTTATATAATCAGCGATTCCCAAGTAATGATCGATGCCCGATACATCAGCAAAAGGGGTATGTAATCAGGAATTAGAAAACTTTAGGAAAGTAAGGTTTCTCTTGATTCCGGGGTTATGAAACTTATCTTTCCAAAATTATCCTCGAATATTTATATTTAAGACGAAAATAATCATTATAATTTATTAACTTCCGAAAGTATTATTCGTGATTGACGACCGACAACGACCCCCGACGGCGACCGACGACCGGCGACCGCCGGCGGCGGCGGCCGGCGACCGGCGGCGGCCGGCGAACGGCGGCCGGCGAACGGCGGCCGGCGACCGCCGGCGGCGGCGGCCGGCGACCGCCGGCGGCGATGACGATTGCCGGCGACCATAGCGGGTTACCACCACCGTCCACGACGATCGCCGGCGACCACCACCGCCCGCCGGCGACCGGCGACCACCACCGCCCGCCGGCGACCGGCGACCACCATCGGCGGCTTGCGACCACCACCCGCCGGCGACCGGCGACCACCGTCGGCGGCTGGCGACCACCACCGCCGAATCGCTGGCGACCACCACCTGCGCCTGCGACCAACGACCACCGTCGGCCTGTGACCGACGACCACCGTCGCCCTGTGACCGACGACCACCGTCGGCGGCTGGCGACCACAGTCGGCGACCACCGCCGGCGACGATCGTCGGTGACCACCGTCGGCGACCACCGCCGGCGACCACCGCCGACGACCACCGCCGGCGACGATCACCGGCGGCCCGCGACCACCGCCGACGACCACAGCCGGTGACCACTACCGCCGACGACCACTGTCAGCGGCCGACCGACGACCATAGGCGGTGACCGCCGCCGCCGATCGCCTGCGGCCGGCGACGATCGCCGGCGGCCGGCGACGATCGCCGGCGGCCGGCGACGATCGCCGGCGGCCGGCGACGATCGCCGGCGGCCGACCGCCGACGGGCGCCGACGGCCGACCGCCGGTGGGCGCCGACGGCCGACCGCCGGTGTTGGACACCGACTTCCTATGCGAACACCGACGATCAACGTCGACGCCCTTAAGTCTAAACAAATAAAATTATCTAAACAAATTCTAAAGGGTAATACGGTAAAATATTATATTAGGTTATAAACTATTACCTCCAAACAAATTAGATTTTATTTGATTACCTAAATTGAACCATACAACTTCAGGATATGTTTCATTCCCCATAATAAGGTTATGTGATTACTTGATAATGATATAACCGATATTATATATGATAACTTGAACCAAACGCACCCTAAATATTTTTTTGTCTGACCTTTTTCTCAACTATTTCATTATAGTTAATGATGGTAAGATAATAAATTAGGGGCGTTTGGTTTGCATTTTTCAGTCTATTTTCCATTTTCATTTTATGTAGAAAATGTGATTTTCTGGAAAACATGTTTAGTTTGCATTTTCCAGCTTTGTTTTTCAGAAAAAAATATAGCGTTTTCTGGAAAACTGGAGAATGAAAAAAAGTCATTTTCAGAAAACTAGAAAATACAATTTTCTGAAAAATGAAAATGGAAAATGACACAAACCAAACACCCCAAAAACTTAAGAGTATATTTTAACAAATTTCAAAATCCAAAAAGTTTTTTTTTCAAATAAAGATTTTGTGGGGGGTGCAAAATTAAATTTGAACAGTCTCTCTCTCTGCAGCCTCCAGTCTGATTCCGCCGTCATTCTATATTCTCCTTCTCAATCTCTCTCCGACCTTCGCGGGGATCATCGTATCAATGGATCTCTTCGATGATCGACAGATGGAGCTGCGGGAGATCCAGAAGCTGGAAGGCCACTCCGACAGAGTGTGGAACCTCGCGTGGAACCCGGACTCCACCGCCCCGCCCATGCTGGCCTCCTGCGGCGCCGACAAGACCGTCAGGATCTGGCAGCAAGGGACTTCTGGATCCTGGGTTTGCAAGGTTTGATTTCTTTCTTCGCATCAGTTGGATTCCTTAAAGGACAGATTTTGGTAATTTTGATTAGATCAAAATCGATTTTTTACTAATTTGGGGAAAGTTGTGCTCTATTAGCCTTTAAGATGCAGCGTTAGGTATGGGCCGGTGTGATCGGATTTCGGAGACAATTGTTCATGGACATCGAGTTACATTGATTCTTTTTTGCGACACTCTCTCTAGACGTATATCTATGTATAACCTATATCTCTCTCTATGCTATGGATACTCCAAATCTGTTCTGATTAGTTAAATAACTCAAACATGCTGTTTAAAGCTTCAATTTTTTTTTGAGTTTTAGTACAATTTTTGCAGGCGCCCCACACGGCGTTGAGTTTTAGTACAAGCATGCAGTATTGGTTGCGCAATAATGTTGGACACAATTTAATTAGGTGGGTAGGATTACCAAACCCCGTCAGATTTTGAAACTTTAAACCAAAGACAATTTATATTAACTCATATAGAAATAAGTAAAATAAAACATATATGTAAATAATTTAAAATAACAAGGTTTGATTCGATTTGAGAAACTTATAGCTTGGCCCAATCAAACTTTAATTAAGATTTGTTATACAGTTCAAACTTTAATTAAAATTTAAAATAACACATCTATGACTTGGTTATGCCCATGAAAAAAGCAGTTAGCATATGCAAGGATGTTCCCCTTAAAGAAGAAATTTGATCTTACCTAAATCGGGAAAAAAAAACAAAATTTCAAGGTCGATACTTTTGTTAAATTCTTTTGGGGGGTATTCGTGTAATGTGAGACAATCACCTTGCACTGCATGGGATAGTATTTTCTTCATGTTGCAATACTCTAGTCCAAATGTACCTACGTTTTTTGTTTGTCTAACACAACAAGAAAGAACACTGTCTAAAATTCAGTTGTAAAATTGATCTCACTATTTAAATTTAATAAGAAATTTCTGCAGCATACAAATATGTGCAACCACATACACATGCTCACACTCAGATATACAGATTCTGGGGGCCAAAGTGTCTTCTACATTGTTTTAAGGAAAATGAATGATGGAGACCAGTACAATAGCATGTCACTCCTCATGTGATTCAACTAATAAACCTTTTGTTGAGCTTCCGTTCAACTTTTGATATTACACATCCTCTTGGTAAGAAGTTGTCACAAATCTCTGAAAATTCAACTTCTATTTTATATTTTCCATTCCTTTGTTTTAGTCAACATTGGTCTCCCAAATCCTCACTTAAAACAAAAGTATATATTATTAGTAAAGCCATTTTGATTATCTATTTTCTGCCATCCTAAACTGAATTTAAACTTCATTGAAATAGAAGCATGCATCATGCTTGTTTGGATACATTTAAATTCTGTTTTTTTCCTGCTTTATCACGCTGATTGTTGTATTTGAGTAACCTACTGAAGAAACGTCTCTGCTCTGCTTGCACTTAATTAACCTATTTTCATTATAATAGGCTGTTCTTGAAGATAGCCATACTCGTACAGTAAGATCTTGTGCTTGGTCCCCTTGTGGAAAGTTATTAGCTACTGCAAGTTTTGATGCTACAACTTCTATATGGAGACATATTAGTGGTGACTTTGAATGCATTGCAACGTTAGAGGTAAAGGCCAATTAAACACACATTTTATATTCTAAAGTTACACTTGTTCTACAACCTCTAGTTTTTTCTTCGGAATTACACATTTTGAAAAATTAATCACGACGTCTTGTTTATTTCTTTATTCTATTCTTAGGGTCATGAAAATGAGGTGAAGAGCGTTTCTTGGAATGCCTCTGGATCGTTGCTTGCTACATGTAGTCGAGATAAAACTGTTTGGATCTGGGAAATGCTGCCCAGCTCTGATTTTGAGTGTGTTTCCGTATTACAAGGTCATACACAGGATGTTAAAATGGTTCAATGGCATCCGTTTTTGGATCTTTTGGTTTCTGTCAGCTATGATAACTCCATCAAGGTATAGGATTGCAAATCAAGTGATGTTATTTCCTTCTATTATTAAATATGAGCTTAAGTCAACTTCTGGCAATTATTACTTATTGGCCAAAGTTTAGTCATGGTGTTGTTGTTAGGTCTGGGCAGAGGACGGTGGTGGTGATGATTGGCACTGTGTGCAAACAATTGATGAAATTAGCAGGTACTGAAGTCTGTAGTTTGTCTTATCTAGTGTTCTGATTGTTTTAGACATCTCAAACAATTTATTCTTACTGCTATCACAGACACCAGTCAATTATAAATGTGGAACTCAAAGCTTGATAATTAGTTCAATGCTTTTCAATTTGATCTTTTCTGAACTTTATCATTGACCTCTATAGTCACTTCTCAAGTCTCAGGTCTTGTTCTAAGCTATGATACTCAGTGAATCAATGGCAAATTTCATGTAGAACAACTGGTTAAAGAAATATGTTCCTTAATCAGTCCAATGCTTTCCAATTTGATCTTTTCAGAACAAACTTTTTTCTATTAGCTGCTCTAGATTTTGCACAATAAAATAGTTCATCTTCAGCTGGATCTTTGACAATGCACTTATAAGACTGTTCTCGTACAGCGCTGAAGTAAATTCCTCAATTGCCAACTTGATTTTCTCATAATCAGCTGAGAGAAAATTATTAAAACACTGAAGTGTTCTTCATCCTGCTATTGAGTCACCGGATGACCAAATGCCCTGTAGAGAAACACTAAAAGAATATCAAAGCATATATGACACCTTAATTTCCTTCATAAACAACCAAATGATTGTTTGGCCATTCAACTTCTATTTTCATATCCTCCCACGTCTATCCATCAAGATTTTGGATTTAGCTAATTATAACATTGCTAAAATTTAAAGTGTCAATGTCAAATGCCTTTTATTTCTTCATGCCATCATGATGCATAAAATTATAATGTGACTGTGGCACTAACAATGTTTAATTTAAAGTCTTGTTCAAAATGCAGTTCTGATTCAAAACAAATGGATATTTGGTAGCCATGATTCCTGAAACACCTAAAGGAGAGACGTGTGCATGACAAACCTAGGCTTGTCTTGTAGTCTGATGATCAACTTCATCATATCATAATATATTGCAACTTGTCAATGGCAAATTTAGGTTTGTTGCAGTCAATTACTGAACCAGAGTGGACACAAGATCTATATGAGAGTCTATTAACCAAATAATTTATTACTTGAAATGCAAATGGTTGCTTTTCAGAAGCACTTTTGTTTCTATCATCATCATCATCATCATCATCAAGGTGGTATTGTGCCAACTATTTGGGATCGACTACATGAATCATAATCCTTAATTGAGTAATATCAAGAGTCAGAACTGTTGCTAGTTATTTATTTAGAAGCACATACAGGTTATAACTTCTAAGTACTTTTGAAAATTATGGTGAAGGGGGCTTACAGTTTTTTGTTCCTTGTATTTTGGTGATTCTCAGTGGTCATACATCAACGGTCTGGGCACTATCTTTCAACTCAGCAGGGGATCGAATGGTTACTTGCAGGTGTGTAGATAACAACCTGCCTAGTTATATTATCTGGAAATGTTGACAGGGCAATTTACTTTGGTCTTGTAGTGATGATCTTACATTGAAGATATGGGATACCTCAAGCAACCTACAGGGAATGAGTGGGGATACTGATAGCTGCCAACCTTGGTGAGATATATTTTTTTGTGGCTGTAGTCGTTACTTTTTTGTTGAATATCTATTGATGTTTCATGGTTATAATCTCACCATGTGTCACTCATCCTTAACTGATGGAACTTTATTGGGATAAAGTCTACCACACCCTATCCAAGTTTGGTCTACTGAATGATAGACTTCATTTGATGCATTATCTGAAGAAATGTCTGTGTAAACTTAACACATATCTCAAGCTCAAATGAGAAAGAACATTGATAGGTGAGATTGACTTGGCATTCAACCTATAATTGGAGGCCAAAAGGAACAATAATAGAAGTGAGAACAGATGGCGATAGGTCAACCTTAGATGTGTATGGATAAAATTCTCCAATAAGATTATCGATTAAGATTAATAAGCTTTAAATCGACACCAATTATCAACTTAATTTAACACCATTTAACCTCCTTCTTGTAACATCAATTAACAACTTTAAGTTATCACCAATTATATCTTTTGTATTATGGTGAAACACAAAACCAAGGCAAAAGTGTATCGTTTGATACATGGGTTGACATCTCACTAATGTGCATTGGGGCCTCGCGACCCACACCCCACCATTGGAACCTACAGGCAATGGTGGGGTGTGGGTCGCGAGGCCCCAATGCATGAATGGGCTAGAGCTCTATATCACATGGCTTGTTGTTTGTTTTTTTTTACTTTTTGAATTATTTTGTTTTTTTTTCTCTTATAAATACCTCATCATTAGAACTTTTACCATTCAACTTGAAGGGCATTCAACTTCAAGGGTATGTTTTTTTTACAACGGAAGGAAACCAATAATGAAATAAAGTGACAGTTTTTTCTAGCAACACTTTTTGTCCATTTCCTTTGGCTAAATAATGGAGATATGAAAAAGAAAAGAAATATTTCTTTAATTTTCCTCTATATTAGTTGCATTTGATTTGAGCGGAAAAGTCACTTTTACATGCAATGGAGCTCAAATCCAAACTTTATAAAAATATTTTCCTTTTAAATCTATTTTTGATTTTTTAATGTTTCTAATAAATAAAGTTTTTAATTTTTTTAACCCTCTTTCTTTCTCACTAAGGGAACAAATAGATGGAGAATATTTCACAATTCTATTTTTATAATTTTTCTATCTTTTATGTCCCTAGTTGCTTCCTTCCTTTGTAGAAAACAAGGCCCAAGTCTTAATGAAGTTATGCTCTAATTGACATGTTCCATTTTTGTCAACCTTATTTGCCCTTCTTAGCCACGTTGAAGTTAGTAATCCTATTATTTGTTTGGTTATGTCACAATCTTTTATGAGCATGATCCTAATAATGAAGGAAAAAGATTGAATGCCCATCTCCTTTGCTCCTTGGGGTGGATCATAGTTGGATACTTCGATGGAGCAAGACAAGCTCACTTGAATGATAGGTAAGAAATGTTGGGGTCTCGTGTGTGTGTGTGTGTGTGTGAGAGAGAGAGAGAGAGAGAGAGAAGCGAGAGAAAACCTTTAACTAATGAACCCACAAACATTCATTGAGTTGACTGGGTCAATTTAGTCCAACAGAAGTTCATTCATAAAACACCAAATTGGGATATAATTGGGATTCAGTCAGAGCCCAAAGAAAAATCCAAGTTGATCCCTACTTAAACATAACTCAGAGAACCAACAAGCCTCAAATTGAACCCCAATCAAGCCTTATTTCATCAAAATCAGCCCTAAACTCAACAATTCAATTTAACCTCAAATCCAATCACTAAAACATAATTAACTCTTCTATTTTATGATAAATCCCTAGATAAATTTCAGGACATAACAAAATCACTTGTTGGAAAATGGTGAGAAATGTTTGACCTTTTGATTTCCTGATCTGATTCTTTTGATTAGCTTTTCAGATGCTCCATTGTTTTGCTTCTTGTATCACGCCTTCTTTCCAATTCTACATTAGGTGATATAATTGGAGGATGACAGTTCACCACTATAGCAAATGGTATTGTATGTCCTACCGATCTCATTGATTTTGTTTTTTTTTGTTTAGATTCTCCCTTTCAATAGAAGTAGTTTGGATTCTCCCTTTCAATAGAAGTACTTGGATTGAAACTCATTCTCCAAATACTTTGGCAGGAATGACAACTACTGTAGAAGTTAAACAGTTTAGAAACCTCTCAATGGTTCCAACTGTTGATGATCAATGCTCATCCCTAAGGGTTTGTTTACTCATGGTGACGAAAATCCATTCTATGAAAAGTGGGTTTCAATTTGCAAGATGCCTTGGTAAATTTTGGATATAACGAACTTAGGCATGTTTTTGTGGAATGAATTTGGAACTGAATCACGACAACCCAAAACCAAGTGGACATGGGCGGTCTTTGTGAAGGGAAGGGGAAAGTCCTATTTGCTTTCCTTTTTGGTTGGTCTTCACGACAATGCTGCTCAATTAGAAGACGCAATGATGATGAGGTGATGCCACACTGAGGGGTGAGCAAGGGTGAGATAGTGTGATGTAGGGTGAATGAGGTTGGTGTGATACAGGCAATGTGAGGGCAGACGTAGCCGAGCTTGATCAACAGGAAAAGACGGTAATCCCATATTTTTAATTTTCCTACCCCTTGCTGGTTTCCTTACCAAGTAACAAGTTTTCTCCCTCTCCCTACCTCCTCCCCTTTCTCTTTCCCTCCTATCCCGTTGACATTTCTACTCTGGAGTAAACAGAACCAACCACTACAGATCCAATCTATACACTCACAGAACCTTTTTGTATTTTTTTGGGCAATTGAAACTATCATTAAACTTTTTATCATACATGAAATCTTATTGAATGTTGAAGTGGGGAATGGCTCATTCTGTTCCATAATCTAGCCACTTGGGAGGTGGTACTCCTCTTGATAACTCTCAGGAGCATTAACTTGGCTATGTGGGGGGACTATGAGGTGGTTCAGCTTATAAACTGGGTGGCATGGAACACTCTCAATATGCCACCTTTTTTTCTTTGGCTCAACTGAGTTGCTCAACAATCTTTCATGTGGCACTGATCCTGATTTGTATGTTAATTTTTTTGCTCCAATGTCACCTTTTTGACTAACACCAGTTAGTGTCTACATGGGTCAGAGCTAACAAGCCAGTCTTGCTTTTGATCATTTCAGATGTTTAAGCCATGGACAGTTCTTGTCCTACTATCATCAAGGGTAAACATAATTGTTCAATTCACGAACTGAATTTCTCTGTCTTCTTCTGTTTTACCATACATGCACTTAATTTTGAGCTAGGTACAAGTGATGGAATTTGATATTTGTCCTTTCTAAACATGAAGATAAAAAGAGAGACAAATGAATGGAACTTTGGCAAAATTAGTTCTTCCATTTTGATTCCAAATCCAGGTGTCAAATATTGGAGATGAACTAACCCACATTGGCGAGCCAAGGTTAAAAAGGCATATCAATGTAGATACAAGATTTATATTATTCAAGCACATAATATTACCAAAAATATATCTATTATTCAACCAGGAGACCCTGTGTGCATAATCTACAAATCAACAAAGATATATTATTCAAGTAATATAAGCAAAAACGTGAAATTAAACAACAGACAAGACAATTAATTACTTCCTTGATGGCTGGCACATAGTCAGTGCCATTTAAAATAGTCTTTGAAATCTGATAAAGAATTTCAGCACTATATCATTCTAGTTTCAGATATAGTATTTTATTTTTATTTTTATTTTTGTGTGCTAATCATCACCTTCTGCAAGTGTAGTGTGTTGCTTTTGGTCGCCCTTCAAAAACCTTTTGTTTAAGTTGATTTTCATTGTGATTCAATCTTCAATGGTTTGACTAATTCCTATGAAAATTACTTTGATTGAAAAATGTATGTTTTTAGTTTGGTGTGATTAATGTCCATAGGAATTTTCAAAAGAGTCCCCAGAGCATACATTAAAAAAGATCATTTTATTAATTCAATGTGTTATTTGTCTGGTCTGATATTTGTTCATAATTTCCTATCACTATCAGGGAAATCTTGTTTTGGACTGGAATACACAATTTTGTTTTCTGTAATCTATTCAAACCAAAATCTCTCCAGCTTAAAGTTGTATGCAGATTGGTTTCATCACTTTTCTTTGTTATAATCTACTGCAGAAGTTTTATTTTGGTGTCTAGACTTAGCTGCCACATACATTACTTCACGAAATATTTCAATTATTTGAACTTCAAATGTCTTTAGTTCAGGAAAGGCCTATTTATCCTTTCTGGCTGATGAGTTTTTTCTTCTTCAGGAAACACCTATGTACATTTCCTGGCTACCATGATCGAACAATATTTACTGTGCATTGGTCAAGGTACCAACTTAATTTTCTAGCAAGGATCAAATTTGCTATTCCAGTGCAGATATCTTGGACGAACCACGTGCCTATTTTTCTTTTTACTTTCTTTTTTTTGTCAAAATGGTCTTGGTCATTCATTCTTACATTGCAAAATACAATGTATATGTTTGCAGCATTTTTTTTTAAGATAACAATGACACTCTCTAACAGGTATAACCAAGACTAACTTTTTTGCTGCATTTCTTGCTGGTTTCTCATCTACTTTTGGAATTGAACTATTAGTTTTAGTGAAATACTTTGTCGCAATACAGCAAACTGAGAAGAACTCCAACTACCTAAAAGTTTGGGGTTTGACGATTCCATCAGAAATGGTTGGATTATGGAATTCCACTTTTGATAGTAGATTACTATTATACTCACAACTGATTGATTAGTCTGCAATTGACATAGATATATTGTCGTCATACAACAAACTGGGAAGAACTCCCAACTACCTAAAGATTTGGGATTTTATAATCCCATCAGAAATGGTGGGATTATGGAATTCCACCTTTGATGTAGATTACCATTATACCCACAACTGATTGATTAGTCTGTTATTGAATTAGAAAGTTCAGGAATAATTGAGTAAAGACCATGACAAGACAAATTTGTCTCCAATGTCTTCAAATGTTATTTATGATATAGGTCGAGATTTGATCTATTACTCCTTTGTTTCATTGAATTCATTGGTTCCAAACATAAGAGCTAGAAGGGTAAGAATTGTCGCCCGAGGTTGGAAAAATCTCGTTAATCATTTTTTTTAGAAGGGTAAGAATTGTAATGATAATAAAATGAGAGAACTAACCAATTAACTTATTAGGCCCAACCAAGCCCACCCATTGCTCAATCCTAGTTTAATACTAGTCAATTACAACTAAGCTTGGAAATCACTTTATTAACCTATAACTCTTCATATAAAGCAACTAGAGTATTACAATCTTGCTGGGGGTTTGATCGCATTAAATTGTTAGTTTTAACTCATAGTTCTGAATCATCTCTATTTGACAACATATGAGGCTTAGCTATCATATGGGCAAGTCTTCCAAACATATTATGATGTCTAGAATCGTATTTGCTTTGGCATTAAACTAGTTAGATGAAAGAACCAATTGACATATTAGGCTCCTTTTTTCATCTAAAATTCATAAACCAAGTTAATATTAGCCTCATATCTAAGTGATATGAGCTTACAAATCTCGTTCACAGTCCTTAATATTGCTTATGGGACTAATATCAAAGACTAATTCACTGAGGGACTTTACTCCCACGGAGGGTAGTTAGAGTGCAAGGAGGAGAATGGGAGAAGGGAAGGTGGAGAGAGAGAGGAGGTGGTGAGAGAAGGGATAAATATTGTTTACTTAGAAATGAGAAGTCGAAGAGAGAAATATCATTGCATTTTGATGTATAGAAGAATCATATGTTCTCCATTTTTCTTTCTACTTTGATATTAATGCTTCTTCTTGGTGGTTCAACACCAAAGTTGAGGAAGAAGTTCCAAGAAGGTTCATAGTGGAAGAGGTCAACAAGGAGAAGACACAATAGGATTTACTCTGATGGAGGTTTGAATTGACAAAGGTCGATGAGGAGATGCAATTGAATCTGCTACAACGAAGGGTAGTTGTCGAGGAGGTCGATGTGTAGTTGGACCTCCTCTAGTTGAGGCTCATTGTGACAAAGGTCAACCTGATAATGATGTGGCCGCTCACATGTGGCGGGTACAAACAAAGGCAACTGTTCCATGCATATGTGGAGGAAGACATTGACGTATAATCAATTTCTCCATGCACCCTTTTTTCCCTCAATGACAAATTGTATTGTCAGAGTTCTTTTTTTCTTTGTCTGATTCCTTTAGTAATTAGATTTGAGTGAATAACGGAAGTTATCTATTTAACCAACCTCCTCTCTGTCTATTGCCTTGGTTCTTTTTCATTGGAATCAACAATGTTAACATGCTACTAGTTTGACTAGAGGGGGTGAAGTGAATAGACAACACGTGTTTATTTTTTATTGTCGCAAATTACAAAACTCAAACACAAACACAGTGATTAAATAACATGTGTAAATATATCAAAATGATAATATGCAACAAAAATAATAAAACTAATGGAATACACGTTAGCAACGCGATATAATGAAGGTCAGAGACCCCACTCCTAGTCCATGACTTATGATACTTCAGTATGCACCCTTAAATCCATTAATTTACTTCTTTAAATGTGGCTGTAGACTAAACCTCTAGAAGTATAATACAATACTAGAACTCACAATGACGAGACACAAAGTATTCGGTGAAAACAACCTCGATTATACTCCTTGATATTTAGTCAACTTTTGATTTAGACTTCTCCCTACATTAAGAAACCTTTAGGATAGATACTCTCTTTCTAAAACATTGAGGCCTTGCTGACACTCTGCAATCTACAACTTACCTTGATTATCTACACGAGCTCTTGTCATTGATAGACACCTGCTAGTGAATGATATAATATGAAACTCAACCTCAATTTTGGATAAGAATTTAACTCTAAGTGAGTAGAATGTTACTTAGAGCTTCAAGTCCAAAGATGAAATCTTGCATTTCTTTCTAAAGCCTCTTAGTTTTCCTTTTGACACTTGAGTATTAAAGATGTTTTCTTATAAGCCTTTATGCCAAAAGTTCCACCAAAATCTATTCTTTATAGTCTTTTGTTGCCGCTTTGTTGACCAAAAACTAATTTTAGTCAACCAGCATTAAAATATAATTGTCGGAGACTCAATATTCAATTAGTTGGAATCTTGGTTGGCACATTTCTCCAAAGAGGAAGTGAATCATTTTAGGAGGCCCCCAATGACCATTTTTACAGAGATTCAAATTCAATTTTGTTGAATGTTGGTCGACTAACATTGAAGTTTGATCCACTATTTTTCTAGAGAGGAAGTTATGTCAACGCAATTCTAGTTATTTCTACTCTCTTAATCCTAATTTATTGAGGTAATGCTCTAGTTGATTGGAACATGTTGGGCAACCCCTTTTTAGTCAATTTATGAGCCTCATAAGCATCCCTAAGATCAGAGGCATGAGTGGTCGACAGAAACATATTTCAGGAACAAAGCTCCTTGGACAACAAACTCTACCTAGAAATTAATTCCTATTGATGCAATCAATCTACATGAAGTAAACCCAAGATTATAACGATCAAACACAAGGGTCTTTGCTTTTGTCAACCTTGATAATTATCCATGAGTTCAAAGTTCTCCATATGGTACGCATTCAATCCCTAAAGTCGATCATCTAAGTTTGACCACCTCAAACTTCAATCCTCATGAATCAATCCTGCACACTCAAGCAAGAGATCCAACACAAATTTCTAAGTTAAATTGCATTGCTAAAATATTAAAACACTGGTTAAAACTAACAAGAAGGGAGGAATTGTTGTCCCAACTAATAGAAATTAAAAACTCAGCATTGTCTATCACTAAAACCTACTCTCAAAAAGCTTAGGGTTATAGTATCCCACTAGAGGTGGAATTTAGTAAAATACCGTGAACAATAAATCTTTAATTTCTTTAAAGATAATTCATACCATGAATTGAGATTGCACTATTTTGGTGGGGTTTTTGTTCAAAATATAGAAAATTGTGAAGGGCAACTCCAACTCTAAAAATTGGATTATGGCAGTAGTTTGACATTCTATCTATGTTTGTTTCTAGGTTTCATTGTTCTCATAACTTATTAATTATATCACAACCACATTATATAATTAACTAACCTCAACTATAAAGTGAATTTTTATTTTTAATTTCTGCAAACATATTTCATACTATATATATATATATTTAAAAAAATTGCATTGAGAATACTTTTTTATTGGTTCATATCAAGCACCCAAAGATTATTAGTGGCAATTTTTACCCTGCATCAAGTTGGCTTTAAGTAAGCCTAATAAAAGGAAAAAGATTTTTTATAGTGTAAGATTGCAGTCAAAGTAGAGAGGATTTTTTAAAGTCATGTGTAGTTAATTAGTTATTATATTCTCCTTGGGTTAAAGGGAATGTTTTATGGACTAGTACAAACCACCGTGCCTGTAAGGAAGCAACACATACAAAAAGTTAATGGAATTGAAATTAAAGAGGAATGCGCAGAGATCACAAAAAACTAATAAAATACATACAAACAATTAATGGAATTGAGATTAAAGAGGAACATGTCGAGTTCACAAAAACCTAAATAAAATATTGAAATAGTCAAAAGCAATTAGTGTTTCTCCAATAGATAATGAAATGGGAAAAATATGATGAAATTATAAACATTTAAGATCCAACTGATAGATTCTAAAGTTGAAGAGTAAAATATAAGGAGTAAGAAGTAGAAAGAGCGTGGCATTAGTCATATAATAAAAATAATTTAATTAATTTTAATATTACTGATGGTATAATTAATGAAGGGCTATGATCATATAGCTGACCCCAAATACTTGAGACAAACGCTTGATGTCTAGGAAACTATAATAAATGCTAACATTGGAAATACCAAAAAGATCATAATTGATACAGAAATAATATATTTTAGTTTCTTATTTCATACTATTTATTTGAAAATTTTGACAATAAAGGATTAGTATATTATAAAAAATGATATATTTCATAATTGTAATTTAATACTAACATTTTATACTTAGACTTTTGCTATTATTATTCTTTGAAATAATTGATTATTATTATCTAATCAAATGATATGCAATGCTTTGGTAATCGACTCAATAATATAAAGGAATTGATGTTATGAAGTCATGTCAAGAACATAGTAGTGGTGAAGAGAAAACGGATATAAAAGGAGATAGAAAATATTGCTTATATTAGGTATTTAAGATGCTATATTTTTGGGATATTTGATATTGTAGAAGCCCTAGAGGATCCCTCAGAATGCCAATGGTATTTAGGTGAAAGCCCCTCTAATATTTTAGCAGAGTTTCACTTAACTTCGTAGGAAGGAGGTGGCGTGACTCTTTTCTTTGCCCTTTCAGTCCCAATATCCTAGAGGTGAGAGACTGACTCATCTTAGAGAAGCGTAATGAATCTACATCCAACTCAAAACACTAGACATTTAGATGCAAGATCCTTAGTTAAGCATGTTTTAAAGTATTTAACTTTATCATGTGGAATTAAAGGGATGATGTGACTTATTATTCTGTGATGTCCTCAATTCCAATGATGTCAAAGGAGATCTCAATCCAACCTGCCAAGATAGTTAGGTGATGATTCCTTGTATACTTAAGCATGCATGTGATACTTTCTTGAAGTAAAAGCTGACTGTAATTTTCATAAGAACTTTCTCAAGGTTATGTTAGAATATCTAAAGCAAAAAACTTTTACATCCAAAGTGCTTCCTCACTGCTACCAAACACAACCTAACAACAAATCACTGATATTAGAGATCGGAATTCTATACATCGGTGCTAAAGTTTATTTTCTGATTTTATAAGACTATCCCATGGACAATTTCATTTGTTATTATTATATTTTTGTTTCATTAAAGCAATAGGGTAATATGACTAATATCTTTTACCTATAAATGATGGTGACATTCTGATGCTCGTCCTGTCACCGATGACATGAATTTTAAAGTTAAGGTGAGGGAGCATTGCAGTGTTTGGAACCCCTTAAAACATGTGCCCCTGTATTTCCTAGGTACCGCATAATAACATTGGAGACAATGTTATCCTCTTGTCAGACTACCAGTTATAAGTCCTGATTTGCTGTTTCAGTAAACTGTTATATATCACACAGCATGCAGTTTATCCCTTCACTGAAGAAATGTCACAGTGCGTGATGATTTTGTATCTAAATGCAGGGAGGATGTGATTGCTAGTGGAGCTGGTGATGACACCATATGTCTCTTTTATGAGAGCAAAGAGATTTCGGTACTGTTAATTCCTCTCCTTTGTTTTTCTGTATGATAACTTTTCTTCAGAATAACACAGTCTAATTCATGTGCTTGCTTGAATTAAATAATCCCTCTTTCTCACAGTGCAATTTTTATCAATTTACTATGGATTATATTCACTTCCCTATATCCCTAAATTAATCCATCTCTAATGTCAAACGGGGTCTATTAAGAATTGTTTCTGAATCTCTAGTTTCATTTTTTTGTGAAAAATCCACAATATATGCAAGAACAGCCCTGAAATTGTTTCAATTGATCAAACCCTTGTACTGCGAATAAGCAGAACTGTGATGGTTTTTCACCACCTACAATTACTTTCCATGACTAACCCTTCCAATCCGAAAAGGAATCTCCTCCTCAATGTTCACAGAGGATTTGGTTCCATGTTCCAACAGCATCCTGCGTTTTCCTCTTTTAGCTATTCCTTCTCTTTCACCTGCTATCTCTTTTTTATTTTCCTGATATCTAGATATCAAATTGACTATCATATAGGAATTTAGCAGACTTCAAATACATATAATCAATTGAAACTTTCTTTTTTGTTTTTTGAAAAAAAAACGACTATAAGACAAGTTGAAAAATAACTCAACCTCTCTGTACAGCATGAAAATGGATCACAGGCCATGGTTTCAGTTGTTTCTGAAGCTTTTGCTTTATCAATGTCCAGTTGCCAAACTTATCCGAGTTGTGTCCGAGCTTATACAATCTGCAGGTCTTTGTTTTTTTATATCACCCTCATCTGGAAAATCAACTCAAATGCTGACATGTGTATATCGACGCACTGCTTGCTCATGCTATCGATATTTCTTTTCTTGAAATTGTCGGCATTCACTTAATGTAGTAATATTTATTACAAGGCAACCAAATCTATGTATAACTCTGGTTTCAGGATGCTAAACCAAATTACAAGATTCTGCTGAAGAAGGAAAAGGCACACGAGATGGACATCAACTCAGTGCAATGGAATCCCAAGGTTAACACTTGTATACCCCTAACATATTCAGAGGCATCTACAGGTTACCCTAAGACTCCAACCGCTGACACCGTTCATCCGGTTAAATTTTGCAGGAACCTAGGATTCTTGCTTCAGCTAGCGACGATGGCACCATAAGGATATGGGAACTATCAGAAGTGACAAGATGATCATTAGAGTCATGCACATTTCGATAAGATTATATGTTATGCATCCTGATATGTATAAGAGGTGCTTGCTTCTATGTTGTAGTTGAACAAAGCAATTAAAAAAAGATTGAAGCAGTCGAATTTTACCAAGATATGATTATGACAATTCTGGCAAATGACATGGATGTGGTGAAGATAAATTGGCAAGTGAAAGACATGCTGCAGCAAAAGAAAAGGAGTTCCAAGCAGAGTTATGGAGTATATATGAAGATGGATTTGAATATATTTAGATGATACTTATGAAGTGGTGATAGATTTCTTAATTAAATTTTAAATATTAGTCTCAAACATGATGATTTCGGGTTAAGATTGTATTAGAGTGAATTTCTCTTTTACAGCATGATATTCGAGTGAATATTTCCATTGCTTGATTTCTCTTTTAAATGATAATCTATGTCTCCAGGCTTTGTTGACTTTCCTCCCAATTGTTGGGAGTACAACCTGCAAAAGCCAAACTCTAGAACGTATTTTATTTTTACTTCAATCTGACTTGAAAAATCGATTTTCTACCAATTAATATCTAGATTTTGCCTAATTAATATTAGAAGTAGACGATTTTCTACCAATTCATCTATCGATAAATCCAAAACCCCTTAGCATACACATAATTCAACCTTCAAAGTATTTGTCTCATTTAAAATTTAAACCTTGATTTTTTTTAATAATTTAAATGTACAAACTTCAGGCAATTAATTTAAAGATGAACTATCTTCCTTTGATTTATCTACCAAGTAAAATCGGAATACAATTGCCCATGGTTAGAAACCGATCTCTCCAATATATATCTCATTTGAGAGATAATTATTTATTATTTATTTATAATATTAATTAATCTTTTTTAGGCGAACGATCTCTCTCCTAGTTCGCCCATTAAATAAATCTATGCTGTTATTCCTGTTAAGAACGAGTATTTGATAAAAATTAAATTGACTATATTGAATAATTCGAAAATCAAATAAATTAAATTTTTTTAAACAACAGAACCAATCAAATTTTCTTATGAAAATTGAATGAACAAATTTTCCTACGAAAACTAAACTAACCGAACCGAAATCGAATTAACCGAAATTTTAAAATCTTATTCGGTTTTAAATAAAAAATAAAATTTTATTTAATTAATTATAATTTTAAATAAAAATAATTAATTAATATTTTTATTCATTTAATCGAATTACAAAATCTAAAATCGAATTACAAAATCCAATTAATCAAAAATCGAATTGAATTTAAAAAAAAATTGAAACCCTAATGGTTTCAGTTAATTGGATTTTATCCAATTTTTACTCATCCCAAAATAATATCGCCCAGCGCTTTGACCAGGAATTACATCACGACGGACACATTCCTTGTCTTTCCTGAAAATAAATCGGACGTGGGAAAAAAAAATCTGCACACACATCTAGACAGCTTAAAATTAGTGTGTTGATCGTATCTACTCAATAAACCGTTTTCGACATATCCAACATATCTTTTATACAATTCGAAACAACAAACCCAACTGCTTTTCTTAAAACCCATGAAAAACCAAGAGTTGATTATCTTGCACTTAAATACAAAAGTTTTGACAAGAACTGACCACTAGGGCTGGAAATGATTCCAGTTTACCGCACTCAAACTAATTAGATGAATGAACAGGTTCAAGCTGAGCTCAATCAAAGTCAAAGTTAAAAAAAGATAAAAGTGATACAAATCAAACAACTTCTTGGATACAATTTGTGAACTTTGCCAAACGAGTTTAGCTCTCTAATGTTCAAACTTGTTTATTTTACAAATTTCAGTAATCGAGAGAATCAAGCAAAGCACAATGTATTATCGCTGGCTAGTCTCCTAGTAACATATACAAAACAAGCCTACAAGCAATTCTATTTATCGAAAACAAGCGGCAAGGGCATGGAGATCTATGGAAAATTGGCAAAGGAAAGTAGCAGTTTTCGAAGAAAAAAAAACACAGTTTGCAGAATCAAATCCTGGGAAAGCGTGGACGCCCTTTTCTTTTTAGGAACTCCGGAATCTCTACCATACTGCCTTCGCTGGAAGGCAATTTCTGTCGGCTTATTCCGAGATTATCTACGCCAATTTGTGTTCCCTAAAATCTTATGGATGTCAATTCACTAAATAGATTAAGTGAAAGTATTGTTCGGAATATTGATGAGCATACTGTACCTGCATTCGAGTTTCACTTTCCTCCTGGCGTCTGAAACCAGTAGCAATCAGTGTTATGCTCACCTGATACAGAAATAACATGGTTCTTGTTAACAGCTATCTAAGCTCATTCGAACAATTCAAATATCATACTGACGATATTTGCAAGAAAAAGCAGGCATGCATTTGCTCTGTACGTGTATATGGCAGTGAAACTTGGCAAAAATAAGCAGTCATTTAATAATATTAATTAACATATGATTAGAAACTGTATCGTACTGCAATTTTTTTTTATCTTTTATGGTAAGTGATTAAATCAGAAAATGTACAAAGACTTTATTGACTTACTTGGCCACCAAGTGATTGGTCAATAACTGCGCCAAATATCAAATTTGCATTTGGATCTACAAGATCGTATATGACTTCTGCTGCAGCATTGACCTGAAGAGAAAAAAGATCAAACCAATCCACAATGAGAATCGACATCTTGAATGCATGAATATCCTAAGGATCTATATATGCAAAACTTTTAGCGCTCCTCCAAAGTCCACACAAGATGTGGTTTTCAACGAACCAATATTTATAAGGAAACTACAGTCTTGATCAAGTTCATAACAAAGGTAATGAACTCAAAATTCAGAGGAACAAGTAGAAAACATGACCTGCCTTTTATATCGAAGAGGGGGAAAAAACCCTCACCAATTAAGGAGATTAGAACACAACAAAAAAAAAAACTCAAACAGCAGCATCCCTCCAATAAATGCCAAAAACAAATCATGTGATAAATTTCATCTAATCTTTCCTGACAAAAACTAATAGATGCAAAAAAGTTAGCAATGTTCTTCCAAACAATTTAAATTGAAACAGCAAAAACTCAGTACCTCAAACAAGGTCAGATCATTTCCTCCAGTAATGTTCCAGACAATGCCAGTTGCACGTTCAATTCCAATGTCAAGCAATGGTGATTGAATTGCATTTAGTGCAGCATCCCTTGCCCTTGTTTTTCCTACAATATGATATCAGAGGGCTAAAAGGTTGTCTCATATATAATGCACCATAACTTAGTTCTCCAGTCCACTCAGAAAAAAAAAATAATACTACTATTCACAGAACTAGTCACAATTTTGAAAATGGCAGGTCTGACAACACTGGACTATGCAACAAATAGCACAAACTGCAATTAGTATAGCAATAGACTGTTTTTCCCCTTTATCAGCACAATCATATATGGCCATTGCAGATTGGCTACAGCAAATAGACAAATAATGTGTAAATTACAGAAAACAGTGCTAAACTAATAATCTGTCAGCATATCTGCATAAGTACCTCTAAACTCTGAAGTTAGCAAAGCCTTCGGAACTTCAGATATATTGAATCAATTGCTTGTAGTGATACTCATTTACTTTAAACAACCTTGTTTTTAGTAGCAGATTCAAAGTTATCCATAAAAAAGTGCAATACTAATGATTATGCCAAAAAAAACCGTGCACAAAATATGCACATTCAACTAACAAAGGGACAACTGATCTAAATCTTCAGTGGCCATATTTAGAAAAGTATAGGTAAAAAGACTAGAGGACAAGCATATGACACAAGCCAAGATAACTGTCTTCTTTGCTATCTTCCACGAAATGCCAAAAAAAAAAAAAGATTGATATTGTCTGGGTTCTGCACAAACATTAGTTACAGTGAAATTACCTGTAGCAGTACCAATACCCATTAAAGATGAACCTGCATCTGCCATAATTGTGCGCACATCAGCAAAATCAACATTGACAAGACCAGGAACCTGTGAATTTATGTTAAGATAATAATCCAGTCAGAAACAATCATGTACTATTTCACGAGAAGGGAGCAAGAAGCAAAATTATGCAAAGTAACCTCTGAGAGTTGTATAGCATCTCAGTCTACTCAAGAAGACAAGGTTACAACCACTTTACATGTTTCATTAAGACAAGAAGAAAAACTTCATTGAAGACAGTTTGAGATATCGGGCCGAGCAAACACTAGGCTTTTTGTACTTATGATGCAGAGAACCATGGAGGAACTTCTTACTAAGATTAATGATTAATTCCAAACAATATAATGACAAATAAGGCTTTCCATGTTTGTTTACCGTGATTATATCAGAGATTCCACGAACACCTTGTCGAAGAATATCATCAGCCAAGTTAAATGCTTCAGTCACAGGAGTGTTAGGTGAAACAGCAGTTAATAATTTGTCATTTGGGATAATTATAAGAGTGTCAACATTGTTTCTCAAAGCTGCAATTCCTTCCTGTGCTTGAACTGTGCGCTTTCTTCCTTCAAATGAAAATGGGGTTGTAACTATACCCACAGTCAAGATGCCCATGGATTTAGCAATTCCAGCAATTACAGGAGCACCACCAGTTCCTGTCCCCCCACCCATTCCAGCCTGAAAAAGTCAATTTTCCAGTTAGTGAATTTCTCTTCCAACAGAAGCCAATGAATATATCCCAATTTCCTGATCGTATAGCATTTCTAACATGCTACACAAGTTTCATTTGTTACATAAGTTTCTTTAGAAGACTGAATATATAATCAGAAGAATAAAGTAACATGCCTTTACATGCTCGAGCATCAACTTCAGGCTAGCAAAAACAAGAAAATTAAAAAAAAAGGTTGAGAAAAGAAACAATTTATGCATTTACAAATTTTGATGGCATGAAGTATCTGCAACAATCCATTAGGATAAATGAGACAATTGATCCATTAACTTTGTTAAGTTATACCACTAGACCGAAATGCTTAATTCCAAGTTACTACTACTTCAGCCATCAAAGCATACAAATTCCATTGGCCCACAATAGTCCATGTCCCAACATGCTTAAGTCTTGCCATTGTTGATGTCCAAATTCCATCTTGCAGCATACAACCATCCCTAGTTGCGGGATGTAATACCAAATAGTGACTCTGCCATCACAACATCCATAGATTAGTGAGCCTTAAGGAAAAGGTGCAAAAATATTCCTCCAATAATCTATTTTCCTTGTAGAGCTCAAGTTTGGTGTCATTGAGAAAAACTAGAAATAAACCACACAACTATTGCTTCATATGTCTATGAAAAAGCAAACAAAAAACTTAAATTAGGTTACCTACAATAAAATTAATGGGTCAAATTTTTTATTAGTGATTAGTTGCAAAGTTTAATTGAGAATGTAACCAGATATTTATCTTATTGTTCTAAGGATCAAAATATTTTTCAAATCAATTTATTACCAGGACTTGTTAGGCAGTAGCCAAAAGTGTTGGTAGCCTCAGGAACTTATTCTCCATGGTATGGAGAAATAAAATAGAATGGGTCAACAACAGCAACTCAAAAAAAATATGCAGTTACAGAAGTTTTCTGTGTGATGTGTCGGCACATAATAAAATAGCACTTCTACATACAATTTCTTTAAAAAAATATTGATTAACTATTAGTTGCTTCATGGGATGAAATCATTTCCTAACTATTTCCTTGGAACATGATTGGTAACTGAGTGCCTACCATGAACCCTAAATAAAGAGGGGGAAAAAATCATAGATCTATAAGGAACAAATATTCAAGGAGTTTTGACAATATATGATATTACATTAGATAGAAATTACATGAAACATAATGGGACTAAAGTTGATGTTTTAGGGAAAAAAATTAATAATATCAGCAACAGGAAATATGTGGAGAAGAGAAATCATTATGTCCCCATCATACATACAAACAACTGAAAATGAATTCGTGGCCTCTAGCAACAAATTGAATATCAACCAATAGTAAGGAAGTAGGATGAACTTACTGTGACAAAAACCATGTCAGAACCAGAAAGTGCCACTTCGATTGACTCTTTACTTTCATTGGCAGCATTCATACCAATATCAGGGTTCCCGCCAGCTCCAAGTCCCCTTGTTAGCTCTTGACCAATTTGCAACCGGTTCTCAGGGAAGACAGGAGACATCCTCATCGCTTGCACATCTGTATTGACGATCCAAAACTCCACTCCTTTCATGGAACTCTCAATCATTCTATTGACCGCGTTGGAGCCTCCGCCACCCACGCCAATAACCTTGATCTTGGCTTCGTTATGGTGGCTCTCAGCAGCGGAGTCTCTAAAATTCTCAACGACGGCAGCGCCTGCCTTCTCCATCGGACCATTAGCAGGCTCGCTCCTCTCTCCACGGAGCAGGGAAACTTCGGGATGTAGGCGCAAGAACGGATCTTTGTCGCGGTACGAACCGAAGCCGCTGGAGTTCGCAGAACATCTAAGACGATAGCTCGAAAGGTTCCTCATACCCAAGCGCCGATAGGAACCTTCTCCGGGGGGCATTCGGCCTAGCCATTTCCTGGAGGAGAGGGCTCCTCCTACTAGAACTGCCGACTACATGAGCAATGAAAAAAAAAAAACACAAGGAAAACGATCAGGGTAGAGGAATGGGATTGGATCATTGGAATGCTCAAATTGACCGAAAACTTCGGATTCTGGCGATGACAATGCGCTTGCATGGCCAACAAACAAATTTGGGAACTCGATTCGGAGCGCCCAATCATGAAAAATCGGTACCTGCAAGATTTCGACAGCTCCCGGACGCATCTGAGAGGAGATGAGATTGGAAGAATCGAAGAGGGAGGGCGAGGCGAGATGCAAAATCGGAGGAAGAAGGGGAGAAGAAGGGTATTGCAGTGAAGATTTGGGTGGTTTGGTCGGACAACTCGTAAGCTGTTTTGACCTAAACTCCGCTACCAGAGTAGCAATGACCGTGTGCCGTTTTAATACACATAACGGATCCGACTGTTTTATTTTAAATATTAAAATATTTTGACCTTTTTATTTCTAAAAAGAAATTTTTAAATGTGCTTATGAAATTAAGAAAATAAGTAAATATCTATTTAATTATAAAAGTGAATAATTTTTTACTTATATAATTGGAACGTTGCAATTTCTAGAGACGGGATCCTTTGTCCCAAAATGTTCTCTGTCCCTCTGTCCTAATTATCGGCGATGGTCGGCGAGTCGTCTGATCGTCGATCGAACACCATCGGCGACCTCTAGCCATTGTCCTGAACAAAATTATACCCTGAGAGTACGGTAAACCCGTCGGGGATCGCCGCAATCGCGATTTCGTCATATTAACTGTCGAATCCGACGAGAGTGTAATGTGACGATTTCGACCAATTCACCGTTATCTCAAGATATTATTTGATTCAGGACGACAATAAAAAATTATTGATGGTGTCCGATCTCTATCGGACGACTCACCGGCCATCGTCGACGAGTATGGGACAGGCGGGATAGGGATCCTCTAGGACAGAGGATCCCAGTTGCATTTTCTACGTATAAGTTTGTAACTTAAGACAACTAATTTTTTTTTTAAAAATAATGAATCGGTAACATTGAATTTGGAATGATCCATTCGATCCTGCAAAAATTTTCTATCCGTCATCAGAAAAAATAAAAAGATCACTATGGACAGTCAATGGAAAAGTATTAACTATGGATAGTCAAGAAGCTCTGTATTTTATTTTTGTTAAATATATTAAATTGAAAATTAAATCGTATATGTTTAAGAGATAATTTGACATTCTTTTATTGGACCTAACTCCGAGGGCATTTCCAGCCCTTCAGCACCAACAATAAGAGGGAACACACTAGGATTAATGAAGTCAAAGTGATGAATATTTTCCATACTTGTAGAGACATAGACGGTACCTGTAATCTAAATAGAGATAGAAATAGAGTTGTTTCTATGGAAGTCTGACCCTGACAATGTAAGAAGAGAGATAGTTAGACTTGGAGTTATGTTAGCACCAACTCTGCAAAACCTAAGAGGAACATTTGATTAGGCCTAGAGTTATACCTCCTAACAACCAATTACGACGAGGGCATGAATGTACAGACTACAGTCATGTCCCATGTCTTGTCAGGATTGACCTAGACTCTATGGTACATATCAGTCATCTCGACAAATCACAGAGTACTAACTGTGTTAGAAAAAAGTATAAAAAAATTGTAATGGAGATTAGTTTAGGGTCGCGGGCTAATGGATAGGGGTCGCAGGTGATGCATGACATATGACAGATGGCCCCGGATGCCACCCCAATGGGCCACACAATAGGTGTGTGGCTCATCATCTAGATGGAGACAATATTGGATAGTTTGCTAGGTCCTAGGAGATGGAGGGATATAGGACAATATTCAAGAGTACTGATTTTGGTACTAAATTCATTTAACCCTAAATGTTTCATACACCTATATAAGAGGATTTCATTACACATCATTTTTTTTTTTTTTTTTTTTTTTTTGCATTGGGAGAGAACCCAACCTTTTGCACCTTTTTCCTCATGGAACTGTAAACTATTCATGCTTTCTACCAAACCCTGATGCTCTTTTAGCCTGTAAAATGCACCACCGCATCCATCCAGTCCACCTACAACATGAAACCCATTTCATTAGTTTAATTACTTAATTACGTTGGATTGAGATTACAATAATAGATACTCTTCTCCTCATCTCTCTTGAGTCTCTGTTTTAATTTCCTCATGGACTTCTCCATCTTCTTAATCCATATCTTCTCTTTTATGTCCCTCCTCCTCATGACCAAGCTCCTGACTCTTGAGGCCAATGGCTGTGCTCAGCAGGGCTGCGGAAACCACTCAAAGTTGTTCGTCTTCGGCGACTCCTACGCCGACACCGGAAACTTGGGGCAGAGGTTGGGGAGAAACATCGCCCGTTCGTGGTTCCCTCCATACGGAATGAGCTTCCCGCGCAAACCAACTGGCCGGTTCTCCGACGGTCGTGTTCTCACCGACTTCATTGGTTTGTCTTTCATAATTCTTCTTGCTTTTCAGTTTTTGCTTTTTCTCTTGTTGAGCACTTCTTATGCAGAGCACTCTTATGTACAGCAGTAAAATTGTGTAACCGTGAAAAAAACCTCTGGTAATAGATCATAAGTATCATATGTTTATAGTGTTCTAATCATCAATTGTGGTATTAAATTTTTTTTGTGGATACCTAAATTCTAAAAAAGTATCCACTATTTATTGAGATCTGACGGGAGTTTCGTGAAACGGAAGCACTTCTTGTCACCTGCATGCATGTTCTTCTTCTGTACCAACTCAACTTCACTCTCTTGGCTGACTTCGTTTAATTTGTCTCCGAGCGGCGTGGCAGCTTCTTCCATGCGAATCGGGTCGCCGCTTCCGTACAGAATGAGGCGAGCACCGGGCGCCGGCCGGCTCGCGTCCCACGGCATGAACTTCGCCGTCGCCGGTTCCGGCGTCTTCGACACCGGCAACTTCCAGCGGAACCTGGCGCTCCAGATCGGCCAGTTCGAGTCGCAGATCGACGCCGGCGTCTTCTCCGGCTGCGACGTCGGGGCCTCCGCCGCGCTCGTCGCCGTCTCCGGCAACGACTACCTCCACCTCGCCCAGCGAGATCCGCACTACTTGCTCGTGAGTTTGCTTGTTTAGTTTTAGTAAAATTTTCGGAACTCAACGCGAGTTTGTTTCAGCATCTCGATCGGTTCATGAGCGCCCTGTTCGCCGAGCTGAAGCGGGACCTGAAGCGCCTCGAGCGCGTCGGCGTCGCCAGGGTGATGGTCACCAACCTCCACCCCGTCGGGTGCACGCCCTACTACACCCGGCCGACGAATTACACTCGCTGCTCCGCCGACGTGTCCTCGGCCGTGGCGGAGCACAACCGCCGGCTGGGCGAGTTGATGTCCGAGTTGGGGAGGGGCGCCGCCGCGTCCTCCTTCCTTGGACTCGACGTCCACGGTGCCATCTCAAGCCTTCTTCGCCAAGGTGATAGATAATCTTCCTTCTTGATTTCTCGATGCGGTACTGATTGTGGTTCCTGTCCGGCGAATTCGGCGGTATCGGAGGTAGCAGAGAAGTTTGGGAGGCCGCTGGCGCCGTGCTGTGAGAGCAGGGGCGAGGGGGGCAGCTGCGGGCAGGTGGACGAGGAGGGAAAGGAAGTTTACAGGGTGTGCGGGCGGCCGGAGGAGCACCTGTACTGGGACGCGGTGCACCCGACGCAGGCGGCGTGGGCGGCGGCGTTCGAGTTCCTCCGGTCGCCGGTGCAAAATTTTTTACGCTTTTGAGTTATGAAGTTTTTTTTTTACCAAATAAAAAAAGAGGATATTTGTGGTTATTCCTGAAGTTTCCAAATAAAGCGCAACTCACAAAAACCCTAAAATACGCTGAGGGACTTTTTGTTGAAGACTCGTCTCCGACGCTCGTCTAGGTATGCGGAATGAATCTAGGCGCTCCATTTTCATTCAGTATTTTTTTTTAATTTTTTTTAATTATATAATATACACTTAAGGTTTAAGATTTAAGTATTGAGGTTGGGTTATAATGATTTAAGCTAATAAACTTTTTTAATAGGATATATAATTCCCTTTTAGGTATATAATATTGTAAATTGCTTTTAAATCCTCAATTGAATAAATTTTATCCTCGTCCTATATCAAAAAAAGTTCATTTCCATTCCTGCATGTAAAGTTTCATTTGTTTCAGCTACCTAATATATATTGATTTACCCAATTTTCCTCATTATTTTTAAGTACAAAAAGTCCAAAATGAAGTATAACTACTCCTGAATTCAGTATCATATAATTAAAATTTAGTATATTTTTTATCAAATTGAGTATAACCCTTTTTTCGAATGTAGTAATAAGTATAATTCTTTTTAAAATTCAGTATATTTAAATTAGAATTTAGTATATTTTTCGTCAAATTGAGCACAATTATTTTTCTGCTTGACCAATTGATTAGGAGTTCAATCTAATTGATTAACTTAGGATAAATTGATTAGATAGTACTCAATTTAATAAAAAATATACTAGATTTTAATTAAATGATACTGAATTTATGAAGAATTATGCTTTATTTCAGACTTTTTTATCTAAAAAATTGAGAATAATTCGGTAAATCTGTAATTGAAACACATGAAACTTTGCATGTAGAGAATGAAAATAATTTTTTTCTGACGTAGGGACTGAAAAGAGAGTTGAATTTGCATGCAGGGAGTTTAGGATAATTTTCCCTATATAATAGTATATATATAGATATAGAACTTTTACACGTGCGCTGCTGTATTCGGTCTGCGTCATAGTGTTCCAGACGCCTGATATTCAGAGTAAATCACCATGAGAATCTACCAAATCGTTTGATTCAAATTTCTTAGGATTTAATCTCTTAGGGTGGACAGTAGAGGGACCGTTTGGTATTCGGATAATAGATTTGTATCATGTTTATTAGTTGATGATGTGTTGGATCTATTTCCTTCTCCAAACTGTTTCTTTTGAATGTAGTGTTTGTTTTATTCAAATAGTTTATGATTATCGAGCAATGTCTCAATAGGTCGACAACTTATACAAGTTTTTGTTATTTCTTTTTTTAAATGTTTGTTAATGTTTTAGTTCTTCAATTTTTTTTTGGATACCATTGCTCTTTTTTTATTTGATTGTTGTGATAGGCAATTGCTACATTATGAAACAAAATATATTATATTGGTTGACTTTTAGATGTCATGGTAGAGTATTTATTTGATTGTTACTTTTCATTTTAATTGTTTTAGCATAATTATATGTTAATGAAATTAATGGTTTGTTTTAATACAATAATGTCTAAATAAATATACACTGATGTGTTGTCTCCCAAATGTAAATCACCATGAGAACCTATTTGCTATATTAGTTGGTAATTTATAAGAGCGATTGATATATTTTGATACTTATTATCTAGTTCCATTTCCTTTATGAGATCAAATCAATATATTTTTAAAAGAAATATTTGAATACCATCTCATCGATATCAAAAGTTTTTTTTTTTTTGAAATATGAGGACTAAGTCCTACAAATAAAGAAATCTATTCATTGATTAAGAGAGAGAGAGAGAGCAAAAAAGGGGTGAATGGTGATTGGATTGATGAGAAAATAGAAACAGATTTTAAATGAATTCATATTTTTTTCGCCGGAGGAAAGATCCGTCTCTACTCGCGTGATAAAGATAAAGTTTATTTTATAGGTGACGAATAGCTCCATTTTTATTTTCTTTTAGAATAATGATTGAGAGAATAAAAATTATAGTGAATGACATGATACTTTGCATGTACGATCTCTGACGGATTTACCGTGCCCCCTAGGGTATAGTTTGATTCGGAACGGCAGCCGAAGATCGTCAATGGTGTCCAAACGATAATTGAACGTGTGCATATAAAGTGTCACGTCATGCCATATCATGCCACATTATTCACTATGATTTTTACTTTCCCATTTTTATTTTCCCTATTATTTCTCTTTCTTTTAATAGGGGGTTTGGGTATGAGTATATATGGTTCTAGTGAACTTTTGTCATCTATTAAAGTTTGAAAAATTAGCTAATCCATCCGTGGGACATTAGAAATAATATTATATTTTTGACTCCTTATTATCACCTATAATGAACAGGAATATATTGCCGGGTTGAGCTAACTCAACCGGTGACCACTTGGATAAAACTTACAATAATTTATCAAAAGACGTATGTAAGAATTGATATTTATCAAAAGATATATCATGACTTTATTTTCATCAAAGGGCGTATTCATTTTAGTAAACTTCCTTTTATACCCCTCCTGCTATGTACTGTCTTTCTCTCTCTCTCACTAATAAATTCCGTGACGTCTGCACATGCAACGTGACTTAATTACTGACTTTTATTTTAAAATAATATATTATGGAATCGACGCTAAATTAAGAAACATAAGGTAAAAATTGAAAAAATATTTCACTGAAAAAAAATTTCTCATCCAACGTGATTTAAAAATATAAATAAATAATTTTTATATTTGATTAATAGAAATTAATATATTAAATAGTATTTAATAAATATATTAATGTATAATTTTTTTTAAAAAAAATTGACCGTGGGCCTGAAATCAATAGATTTCATGCCCACGCTGGGCCTGAAATAAAAATATTTCAGGCCCAGCGTGGGCCTGAAATTTTTTATTTCAGGCCCACGTTGGACCTGAAATTTTTTGATTCAAGCTCGACGTGGACTCAAATTTTTTTCCTATTTTAAAAATATATTAATATATAAAAAAATCTATTAAAACACTTAATTTCAGATTAAAACGCAGGGTCTGAAGTCACGCTAGGAGGGTCTGAACATAGATGTGATGTCCATCAGTGGGTTTTGTCAAAACCCACTGATATGGTTAAACTACTTCTATTGCATTGGTGATATCTAATATATAGATGGTTTGACACCTAAAACATCATCTCCTACCTCTAACCTCTCTATTCATATGGAATTTTCAGAAATCCAGATATGGGAGGTCCATCAGTGGGTTTTGGTCAAAACCCACTGATATTTCTAAACTACTCTTATTTCATTGGTGATATCTAATATATAGATGTTTGGTCACCTAAAATATCATCTCCTACCTCTACCCTCTCTATTCATATGGAGTTTTCAAAAATCCAGATATGGTAGGTCCATAGTGGGTTTCGGTCAAAACCCACTGATATTTCTAAACTACTCCTATTTCATTGGTGATATCTAATATATAGATGTTTGGACACCTAAAACATCATCTCCTACCTCTACCCTCTCTATTCATATGGAGTTTTCAGAAATCCAGATATGGTAGGTCCAAAACCCACTGATATTTTTAAACTACTCCTATTTCATTGGTGATATAGAGTGTATAGATGTTTGGACACCTAAAACATCTTCTCTTAGGTCAACCCTGTCTATTGATATAGGATTTTCAGAAATCCAAATATGGAAGGTCCATCAGTGGGCTTTGGTCAAACCCACTGATATGGCTAAACTACTCCTAGTGTATTGGTGATATCTAATATATATATAGTTGGACACCTAAAACATCATCTCCTACCTCTAACCTCTCTATTCATATGGAGTTTTCAGAAATCCAGATGTGGGAGGTCCATCAGTGAGTTTTGGTCAAAACTCACTGATATTTCTAAACGACTCATATTTCATTGGTGATATCTAATATATAGATGTTTGGACACCTAAAACATCTTCTCTTAGGTCAACCCTGTCTATTGATATAAGGTTTTCAGAAATCAAGATATGGGAGGTCCATCAGTGAGTTTTGGTCAAAATCCACTAATGGACCTCCCATATCTGGATTTCTGAAAACTCCATATGAATAGAGAGGTTAGAGGTAGGAAATGATGTTTTAGGTGTCCAACCATCTATATATTAGATATCACCAATGCAATAGAAGTAGTTTAGCCGACCAAAACCCACTGATGGACATCACATCTATGTTCAGGCCCTCCTAGCGTGACTTCAGACCCTGCGTTTTAATATGAAATTAAGTGTTTTGATAGATTTTTTTATATATTAATATATTTTTAAAATAGAAAAAAATTTTGAGTCCATGTCGGATCTGAATCAAAAGATTTCAGGCCCAACGTGGGCCTGAAATAAAAAATTTCAAGCCCACGCAAAAAAGAAGAAGATTCATAGAAATGGTCACCTTGACCATTCTAAGAAGAGTTCATCAAGTCACGGAAGCAGAAAAAAGAACAAGGATCCAAAACAAAGAAGAGGCTCTAACAATGCACCTAAAGGTAGCAATTCCGAAGAAGTATCATTTAATGTCAAATCGAGAACCCCCATACTCAGGTTTGACTCATTTCTTACTGTTCTTTTATTAACACTGATGTTAAGACAAGGATCAGCCCCTCATGTATGTTGTGTCTATGAGAAGTAATCATTTATATCATTGCATGGTTGTTGAATCTTGAGGATAGCTAATATCTGTTATAAACAATGAAGCCATCTTGGTAACTGGTGTGCAGGAAACCAATTGATCCAGAAACCACAAAGTACTTTGCAGAAGTTGCAAATTTGTTCCACAGTAATGACTAATGAGATTGACCTAGAGGATCTGCCTACAATTTGCAATGATGCCTTGGAGGAAACTAGAGGGAAAGAAGTTGAGCTAGCAACAGACATGACTATAAGTCACACAATTCAAAATCTTCTTGAAGACTGTGATATGGACAGACTATATGAATTTCTTCGTAATAGTGCTAAAGGATTTGCATCAATTGTGACAGATAAATTTGGATCGCACGTAGCTGAGACAACTCTCAGGTATCTGGTGAAGCATATGGATGAAGAATGTTCTTACGTGGGCATGAAATAAAAAATTTCAAGTCCACGATCAATTTTTTTTAAAATTTTTTTATACATTAATATATTTATTAAATATTATTTAATATATTAATTTCTATTAATCAAATATAAAAATTATTTATTTATATTTTTAAATCACATTGGATGAGAAATTTTTTAAGTGAAATATTTTTTTAAATTTTTACCTTACGTTTTTTAATTTAGCGTCGATTCCATAATATATTATTTTAAAATAAAAGTCAGTAATTAAGTCACGTTGCATGTGTAGACGTCACGGAATTTATTACTGAGAGAGAAAGAGAAAGGCAGTACATAGCAGGAGGGGTATAAGAGGAAGTTCACTAAAATGAGTGCGTCCTTTGGTGAAAATGAAACCATAGTATATCTTTTGGTAAATACCAATTCTTACGTACGCCTTTTGGTAAATTACCGTTAAACTTATACATAGTTCAATCCCATTGAAAATGAGTTGGAAATTGATATTTCTTTCAATTGGCCCTTAAATATTTGGATATGTTTGATGTGGGATCAATTCAATATGACTTTTTAAATTTTAAAAGATTATAATTTTTAATTTGAAATTTGAAATCAAATTTGATTACGCAGGTATATTTTAGATATTTACATTTATTACCGAAAAATCTGTAATCGTCAACTTCCAGACTCTAAAGGCGGTGTTTATGCCCTCATACGAGTCTTCGAAGATTTTATTACTATGTTTGATAATTTCCGTTTTATGGTATGTAAGATAATTTTGACATTTCCGATATTTATGAGTTCTAATTTACCTAAATCAATACTCTATTCTATTCATTTCAATTTCTGTCTAGATATTTATTTTTCTAGAAAGATCATTTTTCTTTCTTTACAAAGACTGGAATTTATATTTATATATCAGAATTTATTTTCTTTCTTAATTTTAGGGTATAGAGTCTACATAAATATATATTTAATATATATCAAAATTTATTTTCTTTCTTAATTTTAGGGTCTAGAGTTACATAAATATATATTTAATTGTATAAGAAATTAATCCTCTAGTGATAATAATATTTTTATTTTTTTAATGGTATCTCTTTCGGCTTTCTTCTTAATTCTGTTTTCTTGTTAGCCGGTAGAATAATTACTATTTTATTCGACGTTAATGTTCTAGTAGGATCAAGAATGATCCAAGTTCTAGGTGACAAAAGGTGATTCGTTCGCCCCCCGACGCCCCCGCCAACCCGTCCCAAAGTAACACAGAGGAGGTAAATCACGGGAGCTACTAATCCGGATGCTATGGTTAGCATGTGAGGAGAGCGGGCACACTGACTTTACCAGGTTTGGACTCTCATATCTCAAAGAGGCAATACGCACGTCCTAACTATCAGTCCATTCCGTAGGGACAAAAATGATCCAAGTTCAAGAATCACGTTATGGTATATGGCAATTAAGATAGTTGAATCATTACTGTTTCGGAAGCAAACGACGTAGATAACAGATCCCGGTGGTACAACCTTGGGTGACGACAAGGGGTGCCTGGGCCTAGGTGCTTGCGAGGTTAACACGAGCATTAAAGGGACATACCGAAAGGAGTTCCGAAAGAGCCTTCTCCGATGCTCATGTCAGAAAGCCCTTCAAAATAAGAAAAAAGCCGAAAAATAAATTGTGTCCAGAATCTAGAGAATTCAGTATTACCTAGGTGCCTTAGCACCTTATGTAGTCGCTCCTCCTCTCTTTCGAGCACTAAGACGTTATTGTATCCACCTCCCCTATTTTCATACGTTATGGGTCGTAACTACCTATCAGCTATTATACGCAAGGGGGTGTTGGTAACCGCCACCGCGCATATTAAATTTACCATTATCATTCCAGGTTGTTCTCCCTTTTCGTCATTAAGGCTCTGCTAGTACTCCAAAGATGTTTAGGGATTTCATGTATGAGATCCCGAGTGATAGGCCAATCGAGACCCCTAACACTCGGCTGAGCTCGTAGATATTTTCCCAGCTGAGATCTCCCACTAGGGGTGAACTTCTCAAGTCGGGCTTGGATGCGTTGTCTGGGCCCGGACACTCCTCTCCTTCGATAGTCTTAGACACTTCTCTCCTGAGATAAACTCGAGCTCTTATCTTCCGAAAGGGCCTCGGTCACTTCTCTCCCGAGTTAGTCTTAGGCACTCCTCTCCCGGCAATTGTAGTCATGCTACGTAGTCTCTACAAGCCACGTGTCTGTCTCTGGCTAATATCCCAATCAATTACGAAAAAAATTCAACAAAACTTCAACTTTGAGAATAGTGGGCAGGCCATAAATAAGAGTTTATTCGCTTCTCGGATTAAAATCTATAGCCTACAAATGAGAGGTTTAAGTTGAGATCAATAAAGTAGGAAATTAGTTCTAATTAGATTAGAACGCTAGTCAAGTGGATAGTTAATTGTCACATAAAGTCTTCGGTAGCATAAATCCCTACGCCCCTTGTAATTCGCCCCGCCATCCATTTGCCTCTTCAATCGTCATGCTTTACCTCCTTTGTGTTGGTAAAATGGGCTGGTAGAGGGGCAAGCGTTTCGCCTTTCACCACATGATAACTCTACCTTGCAGCCGCCACCTTAAAGCCATAGACAATGACTGATCTCTCCTTCCACACCGTGTTAGATGTTAGCTAGCACCTCTATGCAACGAATATATATATATTAAAACTTATCTTAAATTGATCTAGAATTGCACAAGAAAAAGCAAATTGATATCATTTGTACATTTTAGATGTTAAAGATGATACATAACATTTGTAGGGATTCACCTCTACTCGATAAGCTATATTAACAAGTTGACGATATAGATATCTGGCCAGGAGTTTTACAAAGTTTTAGTATAACTGTAGATGAATTTGATGATCAACAACTTACAAATCAAGAGGTTAGATAGAACATTGGTGAAGTTGGACATGAAGACTTGACTGGTACCAGTATTGATGTCGAACAGAGTAGCGAACAATGGAGAAGATTGCTAACCACATTTACTAGTCCATTCATGTCACACAATTTCATCAACAATTGATTTAAATATACCTGCACAATGGTTTGATTTTGAAGATGCTGACGAAACATGGGAAGACATCGGGGAATCAAAGGGGACGACTGTGAACGGCATTTACTAGTCCAGTCATCTAACACAATTTCATCGACAATTGATTTAGACAAACCTGCACAACAAAACATGGGAAGATATCGCATAATCAAAAGAGAGAGTTGATCAAGAAGCTGAAAACTTAACGCAATATTTTCACAGCTGCTAATGCTATTGGAAATTGGAATACAAATTTCAAGTGTTCAAGAAACGTTGATGACTTTAGTATGAATTATTTGGATCAAAATCAAATAACATAGAATTTTCATTTAGATTGTAAGAGTAAATTTTTGCAAAAAAACAAAAACAAAAAAAAACAAGCATGGGAATTGCACAAAAAAATGCGGGAGCAATCCAGATTACTAAGCTCATCAGTGTGGTAACAAAGAACAAGTATAGAACACTGTGCGCACTAGCAGATTTATAACTGATCAATTAAAGGAATAATTTAATGGCTAATGATTTTACTATATTCCTAGTATAATATTATTTCGGCATCTTGTATGCACAAGTGTAGTTTCATATTTTATTTGCGAAAAATTATTGTTCTTTTTACAAAAACAGTGTGTTATAATTAGTTGAAATTTAGATAATGGTTTGTATGTTCTTAAACTTCACACTCCAATATATCACACACAAGCCAAACGACCCGAAGTAATAAGTAATCTAAACATATGACATTGTCAACCTAACCATATATCACAAACTTCATAAAATAAACTTCATGTATGTAAACAAACTATACAAACCCAAGTTTATGATAAAAGAATATCATCACAGATGTTGACTATGACAAATCCTTTTTGCCAGTGGCTACGATTAAGTCAATTTGTATTTTACATGTATAATTGCATATCATGATTATGAGATATGACAGAGAACATCAAGATCACTTTGCTTGATGGGAATTTTATCGTTCTATCTGCTGACGGGTACGCACGATTGCGTGACACCCCGCGGCCACACAGAGGCCCCATGTGAGATGGTGCGAGACTGAGGTGGCTACACGAGGCATTGCAGGAGACCACAACGACCGTGTGGCCGTTGTTTTTTTTAAAATTTCTTTTCTTTATTTTTTAACTATTAATTTCTTTTCTTTTTTTAATAGTTAATTCATCCCCTCTTAATTCTTCATCTACTTTTAATTCTTTCTCCTACCTCCCCATATGCTAATTTTTTTTATTCCTTTTCTCCTTAAACACATGAAAAAAAATTTCTTTCTTCCTTGTCCTTGTATTAATTTTTTTTCTTATTCCTTTCCTCCTTAAATATATGGGAAAATTTTTTCCTCAATTAAAATAAATTTAATTTAATTTAAACCTACTTGATTCATCATGTCTAGACTTTAGTTAATCCTAAATTGACTTCTATTCAATCTTAATTTCTAAATATTAGTTTAACCTAATAGTAAGTATTTATAGTGATAAAATATTATAATAATACTTTTTTATTAATATATTTTATATTTTAAAAAGTACTAAAATTATATCAGCATAACACACCATGATAGCGAAACCGTATCATTCTAATCATAAATTAAAATTCTGACGCAACAAATTTTAAACCATGCATTAGAATGGAGGTCACCATTTCTCAACCTTCCACTACTCATGATCCTTGAGCTATACAACATGCAACAGGCAAGGAGAATACAGAATCACCAAGTAAACAAAGGATCGAAAGCCTACCTGCAGTAGTAATGCACTTGCTGTTCTGATCAGCGATCATTCTAACATGGAATAGCTGAAATAGGCGAATAGAGGCTGAAAAGTTTGGCGAGAATTTGGTTCATCCCACATGTGGCCTTCACAGGCATCTCATTTTTCTATGTTCTATGGTCTATGGACTTTTATGAAACTATCAAGGGTAGGATATTCTATACAAATTAAATATTCCAGTAAAAAGTTTGACTTTAATTCAAAATAATACAGGAAAGTAAAATCTAGCTAAGATGTGAAGTTATTGAAGTTCATGCAATATTTAATTAGCTAGACCCTAAACCTAATATGTATGCAAAAAGCAATCTGGAAATGATGAGAAAGGTTTACGAGAAATTGTTACTATAGTCGTTCAAATTCTATTCCCATTTTGTTTCTCATACACCGATACATGAATGTATCTGTAAATTATCATTAGAGTTATATTGAAGAGGCAACCCATTTTGTTGCGAAAATGCAATAGTTGTCTGCTAATTAAAAATGTAACATGAATATGATGGGCTTACATGATCCTCAGCTGATTAGGTAGGAAACATGCAAGTTATTTTCGACCTTGATCACCAAAGAACTGTTCCAAACTTGTTGAAATGAACACATTAGAAGCTATTTGTTGAGGTAGATCTGGTGTGACATTAAGTAAATATTTGATGAATCTCTGCAGTCACAAAAGAGAACATATCAAATGACTTTCAACTGCAATTTAATGAAGAAACATTTTACAGAAACGTGAACAGAGAATCTTACATTAACCTGCTCATGTCAATCTAAAAAAATAGTGAGGAAGACAAATTAATTTAACAGGTTGGCGAGACTGGTATTTTAAAGTGTCAAGTGGATGAAATATAATATCAAAATCGATAGAAAACAACTCAAAATGCACATGAAATGCTATCACTATAATTGTTGCCAAATAGCAACAATACTAAAGTACTAGCCAAAGACTAATCTGCGAACAGCTTTCTTTTAAAGCAAGTGAGTTGGTTGATAGTCCAATCTGATTAGTATTTGACTCATAATCCTATCACAAATGATTAGCAGGAATATTCTATTTTACCTTCTTTCCCCTTTTTAGTAGGTCAACCAGAAAGATATTTCATTCTTAAAAACCAAGTCAAGAGTATAAGTGATGGGTTTCAATATTGAATTTACATCAAATGTGACCCAATAACGATCAGAGTTTCAAACAATAGTTGTTGCCATTTCCATGAAGGATTACATGCAAAGAACTGAAATGGTTTAACTCTACGAGAGATCAACACAGACACAGGATGGGAAGGCATAATGAAGAACATGGGAACATCAAGTGGCCAGGAAATGTCTCCAAATAAACTGCACAAGTCTCGGCAGCATATTTCCTGATATCATAGAAAAACAAAATTACGGCAATCTTATGTGCTATTCCTTTTGGTTGAGTCATAACCACTTACTGTGCAATATGGGGGGAATTGCACAATGGTGGCTTATAGAAAGAAAAGTTTAAAGTATTGTTTTGTATCAAAGTTTGGATGCTTGGCCTAAATGGTAAGGTTTTCAGTATACTAAGCCCACACTCAGCATGATTAGGCACACACATGAAAGCATGCCAGGATGATTTTAAACTTAGTATATTGCAATCAATCTGTTTAACTAATAAAAACATAAGTTATAACTTAATATCTATTTAGTTAATCAATTAAATTTGAAAATCCTGAATTTGGAGTTAGAGTTGACCAAAACATATTTTACTTCCAAATCAATTTGAACAACTAATTCATAATTCAAGATAATGACGGGGCCATCCCAAGCTCACCAACCAGTAGCCTTGTTCTCGACCATCAACCCAATGCAAAACCTGGTAAGAATTGAACTAGAATCATCCTGAGTGCATGGACCCCGTGTGTATGCCTGTGCATTCCTGTGTATCTGTAAAGGAGGGGAGTCCCCTCAAAGATGGGCGAATGAACTCCCTTCCAGTTCCTTGCGGCTTCACAATTCCATCCCTGAGCAACGTGCAGACCGGGAAGCCCTGCAGCAAGGAAAAACACCTCTGTGGAGCTTTCTCATGCATCCCTCAAGCCTTCCTCCTCTTGCATCTCTTTTCCCAAGAACCAAAGCTGCCTCTGATCCAAAGCTGAAGCTTCTACCTCCCCTCTCCTTCAAATTTGAAACCTTTGTCTCAAGAAGGACACCAACCGAGACAAGGAAGGTACTGCCATATACAGCATTGATTCAACCACCTCTTGGTTCGGGTGACTTGTTAATTTTGGTCAGTGAGCAAAACAGTAAGTTTTGTGCATGCCAACCGAATTAATATGAAATTTTAAACGGTAATAAAAAGTACAAATCATTATTCAAGGATTCTAATAAATGTAATCGCACTCCAAGCTAGAGATGCCTAAAATTACTGTTGAAAGAAATTACCGTAACCATACAAAATTAAGGTGCTATAATAAGACACTAGTTTGTGCCAATAAGTTGAGCCCAATGCTTGGATGAATCGACAGATGCACTATCATAACACACCAATTAAAATAGAGAGCATAGATAAGCACATAATCGCAAATAAGCCTAAAGAGTAGTCAAAGCTAAGTAGATCAAAAGGACAATCTATTTGAACTAAGCAGAAATGGGTAATGCAATCTTTTTGTCCAGACCCAAGCTTAAGCTTAGGATGTTAGGGTCAGATACAAATGAAGTGATTAACATGTCAAACTCATATACAGAAAAACAAATAGCCCCGTACAGAAAAATCATTGTTAAATTGAAATTTCCAGAAATCTTGCTGACAGTTTGTCATAGCAAATTCATGAGAAAAAGCATAGTACTTCTTACTTACAGTCAACTGGTGCACAATTTCAGCACTTGAATCAATATGCCAATCAGGTTCCAATTGTCGAACAAATGATATGCGCCCATTCTCAGTACTACAGAAAAGAACCTACAAATCAAAGGAAGATAAACATTGGAATGACCAGAATGACAGAAAGGGTTTCATTTGTTCTATGTTTAATGCTACAAATGATCTAGAAAATGAAGCACAAGTTCCATGATTCACAAGTAAGTTAGCTATTTTGAACATATACTCAATGGGGCACTCAAGAGAGAGAACAGAAACCACTGGGTGCATCAAAACATTAAAATGTGATTAAACACGAAGTGGAAATTTAATTAAGAATTTTAATTTACTTTCTATGAGATAGGATAAGCTGCCTTTCCACTGGTAGTAAAAGCTTTAGTACGATTAGCTATATAAATATATATCCTAATTTGTATTTTACTTAAAATATATATTACTCCCTAGAATAGACCCCTAACATTGTATATAATAGAATCCTAATTTATTTCCTAGAATAGACCCCTAACATTGTATATAAATAGACCTATTTATTTCCTAGAATAGATCCCTAACTTTGTATATAAATAGGCCTTACATCTTGTAACTTATGTGAATTGTGAATTCTCTTATTGTAACATGGTATCAGAGCCTTAGGTTTCCACCGCCGCTTCTCCTCTCTCTTTCCCCTTTTTTTCTTTCGGCGCTTTGCACGATTTCTTTTCTCCCCTTCTCTTTCAGCGCTTCACCTCTTCGTGCGAACCCATCGCCAGGATTTGCTTCATTGTCGATAGCTGCTTCTCGCCGCAAACAGTCCGTGATTGCTTCCTCTTCGCAGATACTTCCTAAAGCAGTCTTCTTCTACTTATCCACTTGATAGCAGCAGGCGACTTCCTCCCAGAGTTTGGTTCCTGCCCTGTTGCTGTGTTTTCTTGTGTCCTGCTTCGTTGTTGTTGGCGTATGCACCATAGCTGTGCTCTCTTCTGTTGAATTGTTTATGTTTGTCTTGTTGCAGCGTTTTGTCTTTCTAGCACAAGCTTCATTGCTCATCTTCCCTTCTCTGTTCGCCTCCCTATTTGCAAAGTTGTCGTCGTATTTGGTTTGAATCTTCATTTGGATTCTTCTTTTATTTCATTTATATGGCTGAAAATAAGACTTTTATTATAACGGATGTGGTGCCTATAATGTTTAAGATCACGGATTATAAGTTAAATGGTTCGAACTATTTGGATTGGAGTAAGACCGTTCGTCTTTATCTACGGAGTATTGCTAAAGATGATCATTTAACCGATGACCCTCCTCAAGATGATTTGAAGCAGAAATGGCTTAGAGAGGATACTTGCTTGTTTCTTCAGATTCGGAATTGTATTGATAATGAGGTAATTGGTTTAATCAATCACTGTGAATTTGTTAAATAATTGATGGATTATCTAGAATTTTTATATTCTGGAAAAGGAAATCTCACCCGTATATATGAGGTTTGCAAAACTTTTTACCATGTGGAAAAACAAGTTCAACCTCTGATTAATTATTTTATGGCTTTCAAAAAGACATATGGAGAGCTTAATATGTTGTTGCCCTTTAGCTCTGATGTAAAGGTTGAACGCCAACAGGAGCAGATGATTGTCATGAGCTTCCTTGCTGACTTATCTCCTGACTTCGAGTCACTAAATCACAAGTTATCTCTGGATCTGAGGTTACCTCATTACAAGATGTGTTTAGCTGCATTCTCCGTACAGAAAATACCACACATGTTCCACTTAGTGGTGCTTTGGTGAGTCGCAATACTAATTATGTGCCAAAAAATCAGCTATTTACAGTGGAAACAAAGGAGGCTCGCAAGATTTTGAAACTCGAACGTCAAATTCTAATAGTATTATATGCAACTATTGTTGTAAGCCAAGTCATACAAAGTTTGAGTGCAGAAACTTCAGTACAAGAATCAGCAAAAACACCTGGCTCATATTGCATCTACTAATGATACCCCTGATAAATCAGTTCTTATCTCTCTAGATGAATTTGCCAAGTTCTCTCAATATCAGGAATCACTTAAGTCTTCATCTTCCTCTGTCACTGCTATTGCTGATTCAGGTAATCACAACACATGTCTTGTTTCATCATCCTCTAAGTGGGTCATTGATTCTGGTGTCACGGATCATATGACAGGTAATTCTAGTATCTTTTCTACTTTTTCACACAAATCTAACACTCCTATCGTTACTTTGGCTGATGGATCTTCATCTTGTGTTCGTGGGTCTAGCACTATCAATCCTACTCCTTTGCTTTCCTTATCCTCTGTCTTACATTTACCCAATTCATCTTTTAATTTGCTCTCTGTTAGTCATTAACTCGCAATCTTAACTGTTGCATCTCATTTTTTCCCGATCATTGTTTATTTCAGGATATTTTGACGAAGAAGATTATTGGTAAAGGACATGAGTCTGGAGGTCTCTATATTCTTGATCCATCCTGTCTCAAGATCTTTCGCTTGCTCGAGTGTAACTACTCCTTTTGAGGCTCATTGTAGGTTAGGTCACCATCTCTTCCTTCGCTCAAGAAGCTTTGTCCATAATATAGTAGAGTGTCTTCATTAGATTGAGTCATGTCAGTTTGCAAAGCATCACCGTCTTAGTTCTAATCCAAGAATAAATAAACGTGTTATTATACCTTTTGAGTTGGTTCATTCCGATATTTGGGGTCCTTGTCCTATTTTGTCTAAATCTGATTTTAGGTATTTTGTCACTTTTGTGGATGATTATTCTCGTGTAACCTGGTTATATTTAATGAAAAATCGTTCTGAGTTATTTTCTCTATTTTGTGCCGAGATTAAGACTCAATTCAATACGTCCATCCGTACTCTGCGAAGTGACAATGCTAAGGAATATACATCTAGTCTATTTCAAACTTATATGAGTCAGAATGGTATGCTTCATGAAACCTCTTGTGTTGATACTCCATCCCAAAATGGTGTGGCTGAGCGTAAGAACAGACATCTTCTTGAGACTGCACGAGCCCTTTTATTTCAAATGAATGTTCCAAGTCTTTTTGGGCAGATGCGGTTTCTATGGAATGTTTTCTCATTAACCACATACCTTCATCTGTTCTTCATGGTGAAATTCCTTACAAAATTTTGTTTCCCAAAATCGTTGTATCCTGTCAATTCTAGGATATTTGGTAGTACTTGTTTTGTTCGGGATGTTCGTTCACATGTCACTAAATTAGATCCCAAATCTTTAAAGTGTATCTTCCTTGGTTATTCTCGTCTTCAGAAATGTTATAAATGTTATTGTCTCAGTATTAAGAAATATCTTGTCTCAATTGATGTCACCTTCATGGAAGACACACCTTATTTCCCATCCTTACTTATCCCGACTTTTTAAAGGGAAGATAATGATTTATTGGTATATTCTATCACAACCTTTGCACCTATTTTGGAACCGGCTCTGGTCAAACCTCCTATTATTCAAGTATACTCCATGCGTCAACCTCTTGATTCATGTTCTGCACCTACTACTTCATCATCAGATCCAACTTCGAGTGATGATCTTCCTATTGCATTACGTAAAGGTAAACGTCCAGTGTACTTACCCTATTTCTTCTTTTGTTTCTTATAACGGCTTGACTTCTTCTTCTTGCTCTTTTATTGCTTCACTTGACTCTATTTCTATTCCTAAAAATGTCCGTGAGGCTTTATCTCATCCTGGTTGGAGAGATGCAATGATAGAAGAAATGAAAGCCTCGGATGATAATGATACTTGGGACTTGGTTGATCCTTCAGGAAAACGAGCTATTAGATGCAAATGGGTATTCACAGTTAAAGTCAATCCAGATGGGTTAATTGCAAGACTAAAAGCTCGTGTTGTTGCTAAGGGTTATGCTCAAACCTATGGTATGGATTATTCTGAAACTTTTTCTCTTGTTGCAAAGTTGACATCTATTCGATTATTTATTTCATTGGTTGCAGTTTGTCGTCTTTAGAAATCTTTGTATGGTTTGAAACAAAGTCCTCGTGCTTGGTTTGGAAAATTTAGTCAAGTTATTGAAAATTTGGTATGACGAAAAGCAAGTCTAATCATTCTGTATTCTACAAGCAGTCAGGAGCGGGTATTATTCTGTTAGTTGTGTATGTGGATGATATTGTTATTACTGGAAGTGATACTACGGGAATTTCATCTATCAAATCTTTCATTCTTAGTCAGTTTCATACAAAAGACTTAGGGTGCTAAAGTATTTCTTAGGTGTTGAAGTTATGAGAAGTAAAAAAGGTATATTTCTATTTCAGAGAAAATATGTTCTTGACTTATTAACTAAGACAAGAAAATTAGGGGTAAAGCCTTGTGTACTCCAATAACTCAAAACGTGAACCTCACAGTAGATGGAGAACTATTTGAACATCCAGAGAGATTAGAAGGTTAGTTGGGAAGTTGAATTATATTACTGTGGCACGTCCATATATTGCATATTCGGTTAGTGTCATTAGTCAGTTTATGTCATCTCCAACAGTTCATCATTGGGCAACGCTAGAGCAAATTTTGTGTTACTTGAAGGGAGTACCCGAACAAGGTATCGTATATACAAATCATGGGCACACTCATATTGAATGTTTTTCAAATGCAGATTGGGCAGGTTCTAAAATGGATAGAAGGTCTACTTCAGGTTATTATATTTTCGTTGGAGGAAATTTAGTTTCATAGAAGAGTAAAAAGCAAAACGTTGTATCACAGTCCAGTGCAGAGTCAGAATATAGGGTTATGACACAGTCTGTGTGAAATAAGGTGGATATATCAACTATTGACTGAAGTAGGACTTAAAATTTCAGTACCAGCAAAATTGTGGTGTGATAATCAAGCTGCTATTCACATTGCATCAAATCCTGTGTTTCATGAGCGAACTAAACATATTGAAATTGATTGTCATTTTGTTCGTGAAAAAATTCAACAAGGCTTGATCACTACAGGATATATAAAAATTGGAGAACAATTAGGGGACATCTTCACAAAAGCTTTAAATGGGGTCTGGATTGATTACTTTGTAACAAGTTGGGCATGATTAATATCTATGCCCCAACTTAAGGGGGAGTATTAGCTATATAAATATATATCCTAATTTGTATTTTATCTAAAATACAAATTACTCCCTAGAATAGAATCCTAATTTATTTCTTAGAATAAACCCCTAACTTTATATATAAATAGGCCTATTTATTTCCTAAAATAGATCTCTAACTTTGTATATAAATAGACCTTATGTGAATTGTGAATTCTCTTACCGTAACAAGTACCTTATATAGTTTTTGAAAAAATAGACCTGTATGAAAATGAGCATCATGAATCCATGTTATCTTCAAAAATATAAGAAACTTATCATGCTTCCAGACTAATTTTCTTAGATAAGCTGATTATCTCCTCTTACAGACGATAAACAAACTGAAGCTGAAACTGAAATGCTGAAGAGGAGCAGCAGCAAGTGCCAAAGGGGACCGCCACTTTAACAAATTCCAGATAGACTTCAGAAATGCATAATAAAGAGTAGTCATGGAATAATTATTCATACATTTGGTTTAAACAATGTTATAAGGAATGCACACAGAATCCTTTTCATAATAAAAGAAAACCTATATATGTAATTTGTCTGACTCATCTTACTATCTGTCTAACCCTGGCCCACAAAATTGCCTATGTCATCCAAGCAGTCCGAACTGCTCAGCCCACAGGATTGCATAGCCCACATGGCCCATTCAACTTCACCTGGACCGCCTAGCCTGACCAAGCTGCCCGACCACCCAACCATGACAACTCAACTGGTCCTTCGGGTATGTATGATCTAGCATGTCAGATCCACCCATTACATGGGGCCCAATTGACCCAATCGATTAGGCTTGATCTGCCCAGCTCAAGCCGCATCCAACTCCAGTCTACTCGAATGTGCCAATCGAACGCATTATTTCAAAGATGAAATAGATAAGGAATAATTATTCCTAATAGTTATTTCTTATGAATTTAGAATAACTATTTCATGAAAATAGGCATTCCAAGATAACTTTTGCAATCAAACATATGAATATAATAGGTATTCCTATGAACCAAACACACCACTAGTGAAGTGATATTCATAACTTGATCTTGAAAAAAGTGATCTGCTACATAGGACTAGTAATGAACCTTCACATTTCAAAAAAAAAACGTGGAGAGACTAATTCATAAATAGTTCATTGGAAAATCACGAAGTTATGCCAATTCAGAACCTATAAACCTTGAAAAGTAGCAACCAAAATGAACAAAATTTTAGTCTGTGCATAATGCTACAAGAAACAGTTCTATTATTACTCAACAACTTGACACTTCTTGAAGAAGACTGGACAATCCGTTTTTAGTTTAATAATTATACAAAGACAAGTTCCCCATGAGCAAATGAAATTTATTGACGCATGCAAATTTTCTAGTATGAAAGATGCCGAAGCTAAACAAATCAACCATGAGATAATAAACCGCCCTTTCTACCTTCATTAGCTGGAGATAAGGCAGAATGCTTCAAACAAGATAACCCACCTTATCTCTTACCAAACCTCCAGAAGTGAAGACTCCAGAATCTTCCAAAGCTGAAAGAACCCTTTCCTGCATCACACACTTCTTCATGAACCAAATTTGCTTTACATTAATAGCAATAAAGGATAGAGTTACGATAACAGTGCGAAATCCTGCAGCAATATTATCAAACATCGATAAACAATTATAATTCCATATCATAGAGAACACCTAGATGCTGAAATTGTCCAAAAAGATTTAAATTAGCTTAACTAGATGCAATAAAGGAACTTAGCAACATGATTGAACGACAGCAAAAACAACCTTTTGTGTGAATGAAGTTAACTGCTTACTGCATCGATACCAAGAACTGGTTGTATAAACATACAGTGCAAAGTTGGTAATACAGTGCGTGATAAACATTTATGTTATGCTAATCAAAATTGTATGACAAACAAATTGCAATAGAAGACATACTTGATTAATTGATTTGAAAGGGGTTATTAACTAATATGGAAAAATCATGTACGTCTGTAGACATGCAAAAAGAATGTGAATCTTGTGTTTGAGTTATGATAGATGGAAAATCATTAATTAACAAGTTCTTATTAAAATCATAAACATGCAAGACCCAAAAATATACCAGAAACGAATCCGATGAACTCTTAGTTTCACAAAAAGGTACACTTACCCCACTTTCATCATCAAGGATTCTTTCCATGAGATAAACATCACAGGATTTTGTGATCTGCAAAAGGACTTCCAGTACGGATGACCTGACTGTTGCATGTGTCTGCTAGGAAATATTAGTACTTCATTGAGTAAATGTCATCTTAGAAGACAAGACAAAATGGGATGGTCGCTGACCTGGAGCTCCTCTGGAGTTGTTTCATCAAGAACTACACCCAGTAACTGGCATGTTACCTATAAGAGAACAGGACGTGATATTATGATATCATTTGTGAAAAATGTAAGTTCTTAGTTCCTAATAAAACAGGTACAAACACGCACATCTATCAATGTACATTTATAATCTAAAAATCGACAGTACAAGTAAAACCTGGATTATCTTGTATAGCCAAAGTTACAACTCATTGTTAGAAAATTTTAAAATAATTTGGCTACTGTTTAGTTCAAAAAAATTCTCAAATTTTTTCAGTTTCTGTTCTCAAATAAATGTTCACATTTATTTATGTGAAAAATGATCTACATAAATAAATTTCTGTTCTCAGTTTCTGTTCTCAAAAAAATTATCTATAAAATTGAGAATTTATATTAAATTATCCCTGTGATTCAAATTCATTTTATCATTTTTTGACTAAGATATTTATTTCACATTATTATAATTACAATCAAATTTGTAAAAAATTTCTCTAGTGGGAGATGCCATTTTGATAACTATACAAATCTAATTAGAAAAAAATAAAAATCATTGTGCATCGTAAAACATACAAACATAGGTATCCTAGAAGTAGGAAAAGAGGTGACTATTAAATATAGCTATCCACATCAACTTCTATGTGGCCATAGATTAAGTAAAATAATATCATGTTATTGTTTTCGCTTGGTAAGACAATGTCTTGGAAGTCTATAGTTACTCCAACTAGCAAAGATGAGAGATTATCAAAGAAAAAACATATTTCGCTCACCATAGTTTGAAATCAGTGAGTTGTCCTACAAAATGAAAATGAATATCTACGTGATGACAATGGACTTAGCTATGGCCATATATGAGTTAATGTAGATAGTTATATTTGATAAGTTATATTTTTCTTTGCCTACTTATAGCGACACTAGTATTTATATATTCTATTGTGCAAGGATAATTTAGTTAATCTTCTTTAAATTGATTTTATATAGTTATCAAAATAATATCTCTGACTTCAAATAGTATTGAAAAGTTTGATTGTAATTATAGTAAAATGCAAAATAAGTTACTCAAACCAAAGAAAAAGAATACGAATCAAGGAGATAATTTGATGAAAATCATCAACTTTAATTTCTATTTTCAATTTCATCTGCCCAATTTTCACATTTTAAAAAAATTATTTTCTACAATTTGAGATTTAAAAAAAAAATATTTTCCACAAACTGAGAATGGAACCTGAAAAATCTAAAAATTTCCACAAGTTAAACACACCTTTTCTTTATCAAAAATTACAATATGCAGTAGGCAAAACATATGTATATCTTTCTCATTATTTTCTAAAGCATCTTGCAATAGAATAAACTAGAGAATTTACATGAGTATATATAGCCTCATGATAAAATCCTAATTTACACGTACCAAATGCGGGACTAAACCTACTACACCTAATACCTAATAACTCTAAGAACCTTCGCACTCCCCCTTAATTTGGAGTATAAATATTATCTATTTACAGTTTGCTACATAAACTAAAGAATAATCTAGCTTATGGATACAAACTAGGCACTGCAATGATGAAATGAGAAACATATTTATTTCTTTCTCATTATTTCCTAAAGCATCTTGCAATAGAATAAGCTATAAAATTTACACGAGTATATATAGCCTCATGATAATATCCTAATTTAGAGTTACCAAATGTGAGACTAAATCTACCACACCTACCTAATAACTCTAATACTCTTTGCACTCCCTATCAAGTTGGAGCATAGATACTATCTATATCCAATTTGTTACATAAACTAAAGAAATGCTCATAAGCAAAATACAAACTAGGCACTGGAATGATGAAACATTAAAAATCTACTTGCAGGTAAAACTAAAGCTTAAATGAGTCAGAAGAGCACACATCCAATAATCCTTTCGATCTCAAATCAATAAAGCTACGAAAATAGTTGATGGAGCACACAAACAACAACCTTTTCAATCACACACCAGCCAATACATCAATAACAGAGGAAAAAAAACTGAGAGAGAATGAAATAAAATTTGAATGAAGAGAGAGACCAATAATAAATCTCTCAATGGGGGATTCTTCCTGAAGCGGCGCATACAAAAGGACACAATAGAATGACAGAAAAAGAAAGCGCTCAAGAGTTTTAGAGGAAAGATGGATAGCACAACTCAATCATTTGTTAGATTTCACAAAGTGAGAATAGAATATTTCTTTATTCAAGTGTTCACCAAAGATGTAGAGTTCAGCCTTCTCCTAAAAGTAGCAAATGAAGACAAGATGTTTATTACATTTGGGTCTTCACTTACCATGGAAAGCACAACTCATCTGTTAGAGTAGCAAAATGAGAATGAATCTTCACTGTCATTCACTGTCATTTTGGGGAACACATATGCATCATGCAAATAACAAAGAGTTGATGTCTGAAGGATGATGAGAACCCAAGAGGAAAACGAGCTATTGATCTCTAATTCTCTATTGAACAAAGAAAAGTAGGATACATGACAGAGCCAAGACGAATACCAGTAGAAATGAAGATTTGAGGTCTACACCTGAACTAATCTTGAAGAAATCTAGTTTGATGCTGGAGGAAGAGGTAAACTCATGGGATTGGTGAGGTGATGCTGGTGGAGAGGCCACTTAAGCTGGACTAGGTCAAGAGCAGCAGGTCAAGAACCAAATAGAGGCAGGCTTCAGAGGATATTGGGATTGCCTTCCTACTCGCTAGTCAATGTTCAGAGGCTGTTGCAGCTCGCATTGCAAGAGGAAAATAAGGGGCACATGCCACACATCAACATTGCAAGCCGCGAAAGGACAACTAGGGTTTTAAATGAACACTTTGTTCATGAACAAGTTCAGTATTTGGCTTAATAAGAGTGTGTTTATGTTCATTCAATAGGTTGAAATACATTAATAAGCTTGGATCACTGACATTCATGACAAAATTCACGAACAATTTATGAATACACTTATTTTCCAACTTGCCTATATGATATTATTTCTTTATATTTTTATTTGTATATCTAAAGAGCATAATCCTCTACAAATTTTTATAATTTTTACATTATGTATAATATGTTAAAAATGAGAAAACAATATAAAATTCATTAATTAGATCAATGTTTTTGACTAAATTATAAGGACAATAATGTATCTACTTCAACTCATTAAAAGGTCAAGCTGGGGTCAACCTAAATAAGACACTTAAAGCACAAGGTTGAATAAGCACAATGAGAAAATAAAAAAGCTTAAGTAGATTCAGGTTCATCTTGCAGCAACATCACTTGGCCTCTTCAATGATTCTAAATAGAAAAGGAGAAAAGCAAGGTGTCCTGCATTTATTGATTCGAGAGGAGCAATGGTTGGTAGTTGGTACAGTGATATGAGAGGCAGAAAAAGAGTGGTCTACTCATGATGTAGGAAGGAGACACAATGTTTCTGGGTGAGAGAAACTCTGTTTAGAAGGAAGGCAAGAGGTCAACATTTCTGCCACCATGAAGGTGGAGCTGTGGAGCTACTCTTGCATGGAGAAGAAGAGGGGACCAGGACAAGAATGGCAGAAACAAATGAATTTGAGCTACCTGTCTGCTACCACAAGCTTTCGTTACTGTTGTGCGAGTTAAGCAATTTGCGTGAATGTGTGAAAGGTTATGACTCACGAACACTGCACGAGATGTCTTGCGAACGTCAAAAAAAGATGATGGTGTGCACCTGGTTAGGTCCTTTGAGGGAGGGCAAGGGAAGGCATTAAGCAAAACTAGCATGGTTCGTAGTGGTCTTTACTGGTTGCATCCTTGAGGAGCATGGATCGATTTGTCTGAGGCTGGCATCACTTGAGGAGGAGCTGATACGTTGTCTTGCACAGATGCAAAGGGAGGACTTGTGCTTATGTGCGGGAGAAGTAAGCCAGAGCATGCATCTCAGTTAACCATAGGCGAGTGACACAATGGCATTAATGCTCTAGGTGCTTTCACAAAGGAGAGAGAGAAGACGAGGAGTAGAAAGACTGATGAAGGGGAAGCCAACTACAATGGTGGCAATGATGGCCTCCCCCGAGATTGTATCTTTTTTGGTAAACCCTAAACCCTACAAGAGGCTTTGATATCACATAGAATTTAAGGATACGACAATATTAGGGATAAATCCCATTTTAGTCCTTCTTGTGTTTCACTTATCCCAAAATAGTCTCTCCTCTTTTCAGGTTGCTAAAATAGTCCCTCATATTTCAAAATGTTTCCCGAATTCATCTTCCATTTAGATTTCCACTCATTCATAAGTTCATTTTCGTCCCTCTTGTTTGTCACTTATCCCAAATAGTCCCTCCTCTTTTCAGGCTGCCAAAATGGTCCCTCATGTTTGTCAAAATATTTCTTGAATTTATCTTTCCTATTAGATTTCCGTTAAAAACAAACGAAAATAAAGTCCATGACTTATTTATATCTCTCGTTAGTTCATTTCCAGATAAAAAGATATTCTTGTAATGACGTATGATATGAATGGAAGTTATTTAATCCCTGGCCTGACCTACTCGCATATCATGAAAGCATTGTATTTTCTCTTATTATAACAAACTTTTATGGCTCATCAAAACAACTTATGTTTTTCATAATTTTTTTTCTAGTTGTTTTATAATTGATAAATATGTATTGATAATTCGGAATTAATTTGCTGAAAGAAAAAAAGTTTTAATTTAAAAAAAAATGTGAAGAAATGAACTAACGAGAGATATGAATGGGTAATGGGCTTTATTTTCGTTTATTTTTAATGGAAATCTAATAGGAAAGATGAATTCGTGAAATATTTTGAAACATTAGGGACCATTTTGGCAGTCTGTAAAGAGGAGGGACTATTTTTGGATAAGTGACAAATAAAAGTGACAAAAATAGCCTTATGAATGGTGATAAGACTTTATCTTCGTTTGTTTTTAATGGAAATCTAAAGGGAGGATGAATTCAGGAAATATTTTGAAACATAAGGGGCTATTTTGGCAGCCCGAAAAGAGGAGGGACTATTTTGGGATAAGTGAAAAACAAGAGGAACTAAAATGGGCTTTATCCCACAATATTATATACGCATGATAAAATCCTAAACTACAAGTACTGATATGGGACTAAGCCCACTCCATCTTATAACTAATAATTCTAACTCTGATACTTTTAACATCAAAACATAATTTTAAAAAAATGCTCAATTTTTACCCTCATTAATTTACAAGATGTTATTCAGATTCACAATTTGGTTTCTAAGAGATAATCTTAAACAGAATACTCTGCAAGTTCAGACTTATTTCATCTATTTTTTTTTTACGCCATATGTTGAGCATTTTATTATGTATAAACAAAAATTTAATTATTTGATCTGCATTTAAGCATGATATTAACCTATAAGCTCAAATTAAACTTGAATTTTTTAAAAACATCATTATGTCTACACTTATTCTATGATCTTAAGATCCAAACCTACAAGTTGCACTACCATTAAGGTGATAAAGAGAGTTTGACAATAGAGATAAATCATAATATTTTATCCTCGACGACTCAAACAGTAGGATTCTTAGGAAATTCAATTCTTAGTGGAAACTAAAATCCTTTCTGAAAATTTTTGTCAGGACCCATGGCAATTAAAAAAATGTGCATAACCTTTGCCTAAAATAGCAGTCCAGTGTCTAATTGGTCCAATCACTGGAACATCATATGGTAAACCAAGTCATATTGGCCAGCATAACAGAAGAAGAAAAGATGAGCTGTATAGAAGCAGAGCTAAATTTCTTAGTCACATAATCTTAGTTGGAATGATAAATAACAAGAGTATTTGTATGGTGTTGGCTGTAGATGTAAAAAAACAATTTGGACAAGAGTACAAAATGTCCAGTCAAACAATCTTCAGACAAGGTATAGTGTTGGCTGAAAATATTAAAATAATTATAATAATAATAATTTGGTCCACAGTATTATTAAATATTCTTAGATTGTTCGCAATGCCAATTCACAATATATTATGACAGCAAACCTCACTCAGATTTAAGCAAATTAGGTTACACGACTAATAAACAACAAGAAACCAAATAGAAACATTACTGAATAGGTAAATGCAAAATTTAACAATCACCTTTCGACCATCATTCAACCTATGTCGCACTAGTTGCTCCAAAGATAGCTGCAAAATTCAATCACCATAGTAAACCTTAGGCAACAGTTGTTAATCATAGATAAAAGTTGAAATTGCTAAAAGTACCTCTAATGGTTGGAAGAATTCATTCACAGATCTTTGTTCTCTTGAAACTCCAGAGTATGAGTGAATTTCAGAGGATTGGATGCTTGTATCTGGATGTAAGTTGATAGTAGAAAAGTTACGTGATGTGAAACGTCGTCGGCGCTGCCTTATTTGTTGGTCTGGTGTTGTTCTCAAAAGCTTCCATGCAAAAATTAGTGTAATACCGAGAGTAGCAAGTGCTGTGATAGACCGAAGTTTCTGTATACACTCGAGTCATTATGACAAAGATCTCTCACCATGACATCGAATAAAAAAAGAAATAGCTTTTTACATGTGCATGCATAAAAAAGGTTGAATATTTGACAAGATTCTATGCACAGAAAAGAACAAGTATATTGCATAGATGTGGAGTTATTAGCTGGTATAGAGGTACACAAGGTATAGAGTTGTTTTTCTTTTCCTTGAACACCACCCATAGCCAAAAATATGAGTCAGAGAACAATTACAAACAATTGGATCGCCTCCCAATACATACCCTAATTCATATATATCATACTTCCTTGACTACTATACATGTAACACCAATTCATTTCAGATTCTCCATCATCATTGTCAATCTGTGTTTGTCCAACAATTTGGGGTATGTTGTATCAATTTTATGTCTCCATTGAGCTCAATGGAAAATTATATTACTAGTGATACTTAAATCGGTTTACTAATTTTTATTACATGTACTATTTTTTCTCTACTCCTCTTTAGCCTTTACACCTCTCACTGTAGGCGATCTAACTGTTCTAACTATAGCATTCACTGATCCACCTTCGGGCATGCCCATGCCATCTTAACATATTTTCTTGCATCTTATAATCTATTGGAGCTACAACTTGGATATTTGTAGCTTATTTATCTTATCATATCTAGCAACCACATGAATCTGTCCTAGGATTCATATCTTAGCTACATTAAGCACGTAATACCAAATTAATAGTACTGTGAATCATCAGACACAGTGATAAAATAAATAATTGCATAATTTGATTGTCATATAATTCAAATAAAATTTCAAACTATATTTGACCATGAAACTAGCTTATATTCTCAATTTGAGATACTCAGATTAGGGAACATGGTAACTGTCTTTCCTAAGGTTGGAGGCTTAGTAAGTTCAGGTCATATCAAGAGAAAATCTAGGTTCCCAATTCAAATCCAAGTCGAGAGCCTTGCCGAAATAGTCTCACAGTGATAGCAAAGTATCAATTGCATACTAAAAATAAAAACTAAAAACTAAAATGAATTGAAAATAAAATCAAAATAAAGTCGGAATTTGAGAGATGCAAGAAGATCGGGAACCTGGAAGTCAACATCAAAGGGTAAGCGTTGGGAGAACTCGGCAAGCGCCGCCATGAACCGTTGCATCAGATCGCGCAGCTCGTCGCCTTTTTCTGGGTGGGGAGATTGGGAGACGGATCCCATCATGGATTGAGGCGCGGCCGTCTCCTCCTGGTGCTCAGACGAGAGCTAGAATCCTCGCATCAGCCATTTCCCCTCTCCTTAGTTTATTATTAATTAATTAATTAATTAAAAATATTCAAAATTATTTAAAGAATTTTAAAATACGTCAAAAAAGTTTCATTTAGTTATAATTGATATTTAAACTTTTAAAAATATTTCTATTTTAACATATTCTTAATATTATGCTTTATAATTTAATTTATGAAACATATTTATAAAATTCCATTTGTTCAAAACTTTATTGGTATTTTTTTCCAATTAGAAATAATATTTTCTTTTTACTTGAAATAGGCTCCGTTCAAAAAAAAAACGAAATCACTCTGAAAATAATAAATGATAGTTTTCTTTTAAAAAAACTATATAATCATTCTTTAAATGAAGAAAATTAGTAATTATTAAACTGAAAGGTCGTTTTTATGATGAAATTTGTTAACGAGGTAGATAAGAGGTTAGTCATCCTCATAGGATAAACGGATGATTAAGACATGAATATTATCATCTTGAAATTTAAGATCAAAATTTAATAAAGTTAATGTGTTCATCCTCTCTATGTGTTAGTTATAATATCTGAATTAATAATTTTTATGATTTAGTTTTTCTCATATTAATTATGAATTAATAAAATACTGAGATGAGTAAATTATGTTTCCCATCTAGACATGAGAGTAGTCCGGTAACAAAAAGCTCCCGTGTGAAATCTCAGAAGGTCAGATCGAGTCAATTGTGATGATGCTCATTGTTAGTCATTAATTTCAACGTAACCTACTATAGTGAGAGATAGAGAGCTCAAGGAATTGGCTTGAAGTACAGAGCTCTGGGAATTGAGTTGGGAGCGGAGAATTAAGGAATTTAGCTCGGAGTGGAGAGCTTGGGAACTAATCTTGGGGGTGGAGAGTTCAGCATAATCTAAATACACTCTACAAAAGAGTAGGGTGGTAAATGAACTGAAAACTTAGGAACAAGTTTGATATTTAATTTGATAAAAATTTATTTGTGTTCGTTTAATACGCATAAAATTAATTAAATAAATAAATTTGAATCATTCATTAAACTAAACGAAAAACTTTGAACGCATATGTATTCATCTTGTTAATATTTGTGAACAACGTTCAAGAATAATATTTTGGAATATGATCATGAATCATGTTCATCAAGAAAGTTAAAATTTTTAAAATGAATAAATAAATTTATATTATTAAATTCAATAATCAATCAAACAAGTTTAAAATATAAAAATTCAAATAAGTTTGAATAAAGAACTTGATAAAATCTAAACGATCGAGCTCAAGCAGAGCTTAATCCAATCTCAAGCTCCTAAAAAGAAACCAAAACAAGTTTGAATAATCATTTCAACAGCTTAGTTCATTTTAGGCTTGACTTGTCTTGACTCAATTACCTCATCAAATAAGTTTAAATATCATAGAGCTCGGCTCGACTCGACTTAGCTTGTTTACCATCCTACAAAGAGACAAAAGAGAAGAGATTATATATAGGGAGTGATATAATGCTCACCTCTTGTCTGTGCCTTTAGTGGGGGACTGAGAGGGAGCATCTATGTGGGCCTCCGGGTGCAGGGCCGGACCTGAGGCGAGGCCCAAGAGGCGCTCGCCTCAGGCCCAATTTTTTAAGGGGCCCAAAATTTTTTTTTATTTAATATTATATTTTATTTTAAACTTCTCCCTAATTAATTTGCTTGCCCTAGTTTTTTTCCCGTGCCTCGCCCAAATCGCCGACTCGCCGACGCCGTGACTGTGAGTCTTCCTCGCCGGCTCATCTTCTCTTCTCATCCCATCGTCGATTCGCCATGAGCTCCTCCTCGTCTCCTTCAGTCCTTCTCCGACTCTCCTTGCCCAGTTGCCCCAATATTCCCCAATTTGTGATTTCGTTTGGGACTGGGAGATCTCCTTTGTTGGTGGGGCTGACCACCATTCAATTTGCTATCGCCAAGGGAGCAGGTAATGTCCATTGCCCTCGTCTTTCTCTGTCTGCAACTACAAGGAGGTAACTGTTCATGAATCATGATATAGAATAATCGAAATAGCCATCTACCCATCTAGCTTCGCAACAATTTGATAGTTCAGTTATGCAATTTTCTTTTTCCTTTTCAGATTGTTCGAGTAAACTCTCTCATAGATTTACTTTTTTCTCTACTATAACATCTGTCCATATAATTTTACATAGATTTACTTTTTCCTCTACCATGACCGTGACAGTTTTGGATCAATGGAGAATAATGATCTCAAGTTTTCTTAGCATCTTAATAAGCATGATTATCTAATAATGTGGTTAGATGGCTTTTTTGAGAGTATTATAAGCTATTTTTTTGTTTGTTTAATTTTTTCAGTAACGTTCAAATATTCATGTTATTTAATTTTTTATTTTTTATATTTTTAGGTACGTTAAATTTTTTGATCACGTGTTAAAGGAGGATTATATTTTGAATGTGAATGATTTTTTAAATTAAAATAATAAACATTGTAAAGGCCTTTTCTTTGAAGTTCGACTCAGGCCATCAAAATCTCAGGTACGGCCTGTCCGGGTGGTAAAAAGGCATTTATGTTCGCCCCCGGGCCCATATGGCACATGGATGCCCCCTCTCAGTTGGGCACGAGCATCGATATATATATATATATATAGTCGCATTACGTTGTGGATGGTACGCCATGCGCCCGCGCGCGATGCCAATCGGGGTATCCAAATACAATCTAGGAGTCCTGATTAATTTTTTAAAAAATATGCAGAGCACTTAGATTGAATCTAGGCGTTTGAAATTATTTTTTTAAAAGAATATCAAAATTTCGTTAAATATAAATCCTAAATACATTTGTTATATCCTGTGAGCATTTAATTTTTTTTTATCTTGAATACTATAACCTAAGAGGGAAATCTGAACCTTAGAGGAAAAATTTTATTGACCTAAACTCACTATAACCCAACCCCTAAACCTTAAAATTTTAAATCCTAAATATATATAATATACCTCGTATGTATCTAAAATTTTTTGATCTTGAATAAACCCAAGAGGGAAGCCTGAACCCTACATGAAAAATCTTATTATCTTAAACTCCCTATAATCCAACCCCTAAATGTTAAAATCTTAAACCCTAAATACATATAATATACTTAAAAATAAAATAAAAATGTTACCGTGTGCCTGGATTCAAATCTAGTCCCCTCGGATCCACACAGGCACGCAGCACCCCGATCCGTAGCATATAAAAATTGTGTGTGTGCGCGCGTAGAATTGATATCACGTGCGATCTACGAATTGCGCCTATGCACATCAATTTTTTTCCATTTTTTTCAGAACTCCTCCGAAAAATCACTCTCGCCGCACACCTTGCGCTTGACGCCGCCCATCGCTGCCATTCACACATCACGCGCCCGACCACCGCGCCAGCCTCTAGCTGGTCACCCACCGACAGCGGCCTGGCCGCCTCCTCCGAACAAAAATATAAACCCGTCAATGCCCGTCGCCGGCCTCTAGCCTTCGCTGGCTCTAGCCTATCGTGCCCGCCCGCTTGCCGCTCGACCCTAGCTCACTGTCGGCGGCATCCAACCACTGCCCCGACCCAAAATATAACCCAAAGGGAAAAGGTGAACCCAAAGGGAGAAGGTGAACCTGTTGGTGCAAGTTACATCAGTGATGTCCTCCTCTAAATGTTTCAATATTTGACAATATGCTTAAGTCAGTGATACATTGAACAAGGAAAGGGTGAGTGAAGAAAACTGGACCAAGGTGAACCAAAGTCCTAGTTAACCTAGGCACTAAGTCCTGGTTCTAAGAATTGGGCACTAAGACCTGGTGAGTGAAGCTGGGCATGAAGACCTGGTTCGAGGAATTGGGCACGACGTCCTGGCCGAGGGTTGGGCACCGAAGACCTGGTTCGAGAAATTGGGCACGAAGTCCTGGCCGAGGGTTGGGCACCTAAGTCCTGGACCTAGGGTTTGGGCACGAAGTCTTGGTTAGAGGGATTGAGCAACTTAGCTGAGCGATGACTAAGAACTGAAGTAGAGACGGGTCTAGGGTCGGACGTCTTGAGATCCGAGAGTATCGAAGGCTAAGCAAAAGTCCACCCGTATGGACTAGGTGGCAACCGTCTCCTGAAAGGAGTAGGTTGAAGGCGCGTTCCCGGGGGTGGGAACTTGCGTCGGTTCGACCTAGGGTTTCGGGGAAATCCGAAGTCAGAACCAAGTCCTTAAGGTTAAGATTATGTGTGTATTTGCTTTGTATTTGTGTATCTTGCAGGTACCTAGAATGGAAGACAAAGCAGACAAACAACACACAATGCAGCTGGAACCCTGGCTGCTAGGCGCCCCCATTGAAGGAGGCGCCTAGATGGAGCTAGGCACCCCCATCATCCAGGGCGCCTCCATGAAAGGAGGCAAAACAGGTCTTCATTCAGGCGCCCTAGATGATACAGGCACCCTGGTTGAAAGCTGTATTTGCTGCTGCAAGTTCAAAGCAGAGATAAGCTTTGACTGGGTTCAATGAGGCGCCTGAGAGGTCCTAGGCACCTTGGTCAAGAGGTTTATCTGCAGCGGCGAGTTCGACGCGGAGATAAACTTTGACCGAGCCCTTTGAGGCGCCCCAGTCATCACAGGCGCCCCAATGAAGCTTATAAAAGGGGCTTCGACCCCAAGGCTCAGTACACAACTTCAGAAACCATTCTAAGCTTCCCAAGTGACGACAAAGCGCTAACGACGAAGCTCTGCGACCAGGAGGAAGTGCGCGGCACTTCAGAGATCCAGATCGGCCGAGTCCTCGATCATTTCTGTTTGGTTTGATTTACTTTCCGTATTCAATTTTGTTAATAGTTTTTTATTGTAAATCTTGCACTGTAAGACGGGTTTCTCCGCCTTCGGAAAGTCCGGAAAGGAGACCATTAGTGGACGGGTGTTCCCGTGCTTAGGCCTTGGATGTACTGACCCTGGGGGGTTAGGAACCAAGTAAATTCCGCGTGCAATCTGTCGTTTATTTTGTCCTTTATTTTTCTATTTTCCGCTGTGCTACTAACGCTCTGTTTAGAACGATTTCGAAAGTAAGACGAGTTTCTGCGAGACGATTTTACGGTCGATATTCACCCGCCCCTCTATCGACGACACCGGTCCTACAGAACCCATCGGGTTCGCAGCGCTGTTTTCCTGCCATGATCCAGCAAGATCGTAGCTAGATTCTGGCCATGATTCGGCAGGATCTTGGCCGGAATCTAGCGGCTGCAGGACTGTGGCCAGTTCTCGACCAGTTCGTGGCTGGAATCCGGCCCCGATCCGGCCTGCGACGCTATCAGCCACGATCGCATCTAGATTTTGGTCTGAATTTTAACCGGGGGACGAACGCGACGGGCAAGAGTTGGCCACCAAGTGGGCCAGCAGTGAGTAACCGGTAGATGGGCGGGTGCAGCGAGTGATCTTCGAAGGAAGAAGATGAACAAGCGGTGCAGGCAGCCTTCGAAGGATCAAGACAGTGAGAGGATTAGAAAATATTAAATTTTAAAAAGGAAAAAAGGAAAAAAAAAATCAATTGTCGCCCACATGCGCGTATTTGAAGTCGCGTAGTGCTCACCCGCCTTCCAATTGATTGGAGGTGCCTTTGTGCGTCCATGCCTCACCTCGTGCTTGACCTACTCGAAGCTACGCATGGTGGCCACCTTGTCGCACACTACGCGCCCGTGCTCACCCGCCTTCCAATTGATTGGAGGCGCCTTTGTGCGTCCATTCCCCGCCTCGTGCTTGGCCAACTCGAAGCTAGGCATGGTGGCCGCCTTGTCGCTCGCCCGCATGACGCTCGACACCACCACCAGCGGCCTCCGGCTGTTGGGCCCGACCTAAACTATAGCATGGAGGGAATGTGAACTCAAGGGGATCGCAATTGGATTCTGGTAGCGATCCAGCGAGATCGTGGTCGGAATCAGGCCGCTGCCAAACCCCGACCGGGCACCGAGAGGTTTGGCCTGAATCCGTCTGCAATTTGTCACGACGACCATGACACTAGCACCTCGAATCGATTCCCAAATCGATTCGAAGCGTCTCGAATTGATTGAATCAATTCCTCAATCAATTGACGTCTCAAATAGATTACTCAATTGATTGGTGCCTCGATTGTGTTAGGGTGTGCAGTGAAAGATTTGCAGCGTCATATCTGTAGTCCAATTGGGTTGACTTTGTTGATACATCGACCAACTATTATTGACTTAGTTGACCAACACTTAATCAAACTTAGTTGACTAGTGAACAGACATACATAAAAATATAAAATAGTAACACTGCCATAATATAAAATAAGATCCCTATACATTTTCCAAAAAGTGTCACTCTCACAACGTGGATCCAACCACCAAACTCCATAATCTGAATTCATTCTGATCTGAGACAAGTGACAACAACATCTACAGATCTAATCTTGGTTTCTGTATAATAATGTATATATGTATTTAAGTGGGAGTGGGAGACATACAGATGCCTGCTAGTTGTTTGTACCAACATTATTAATATTATCATACTTGAGTCTTCACGATTGTTTAATTTCTGCCTCACGATGGTCTTATCCATTCTGACTTTACCCTACAAAGAAAAAGGAACAAAAAAAGTGAAATCATCCTATTAACGGTCTCCCATGCGATGATTTCACGTCGAGAAAAGGAGATTGATCATCAAAAAGACAAATATTAAGTATATGACAGGATGAAATAGAGACGATTCATTTTCTGAATTCGAGCACAGTATCATGTGTTTATCATCATCTATGTTACGTCTTCAGAACCTAATTATATCCTCAAAGGTTAAGGTCTATCCTAGCACATCCCTATTAGCTAGAGCCGCATATGTCCCGGGGCCTGAAGGTCTCAGAAGGGCAAGTGACCCTCAAAGCTCGGTTGTATCACCGAGAGGACCTCGCGAGCTCAGGGACGCCAAGTCATGTCACTTGGGCTGCCTAACCCTCAAGAAGTTGATGAAGAAGCAAGCTCCGAGCACTTCAGAGACTAAGCCAGCGCTTCAAATGTATCGAGTAGAATCCAAACTAAATCACGAGGCGCCATGTTTCTCCTACCTGCTGACGTGGAGTCAAGCCATGTTTATTTTTTTTTAATAATCTAGATTTTCATTTCTTCTGACAATCAAATTAATTTTGAAGATGACTAATTCGACCATCTAAATTTTTACACATATGAGTCATGATGTTAGATGATTCAGCGTCATAAATAATTTGAGTGTCTCAAATATCGAATTTTCATTGCTTAGGAAGTCCATATCTCACGTTTATCATTGTATCATAGTCCTAAATTTGTGACAATAGGTAATGCACTCACTTCAGACGCCTCTCCACGCTTATCCCAAAGCATTTGGATGGAAGGTCAAATGACATCTCTTTAGATAGGAGGAATTTTATTTCCTAATTAAAGAATTATTCCTTCGAGGATATAATCTCTGTCTCTTATGACAATCTATTAGTCGAGTACCAACTCGATTATGCCCCTAGGCCTAAACTTGTTGAGCTGGAAGGAGATCATTATCCACAATGAAACATTAGTTTCAACAAACGATGATTAAACATGGATACAAGTATAATATTCAGCACTATAGTGGATACAACGTAGTCAACAAGACGTTGTGCCCCTTCTTCTGTTCTCTCTTCATTTAATATATATCCAACAGGAAGTCATTTCCACCAGCTGTTTTCTCATTCATTTGTTGGCCTCCATGACAATCATATATGCACTTGCACCTTCATATCTCTCCTTTTTGATCCATCCTCAAAATCAAACAGGATTTTGATGCATCGTTTGGGTTGCAAAACCTTCTTCCCTGAATCAAAGAAAGAGGTTTGCAGTTCCATTCAAGTTCCCTTGCAAACAAGATGAAGGGGCTCTTCAAAGGAATCAAACACCTCTTTGGTAGGAACTCTTTCAGATCATCTTTCTTTATTTCTTTCAGAACAATGAACTACTTTCAGGTTCAGTTCAGAAGGAGCATGAGATGGAAATAGGGTTCCCAACGGATGTGAAGCATGTCGCTCATGTTGGCTTCGACAACCTGCATGGAACCTCCCCATCTTGGGTACTGAAGATCAAATCTATCCATGAAAATCCTTTCAAAATCCTTTTTTTCCTCCCTCTGTTCATGTTATTATTATTATTATTATTATTTTCAGATGAATAACTACAAGGCCTCACCTGACTACTTCTCCTCTGGTTCTCTCAGTCATCTCGATACCACAAGCAACTCCTGGGCTTCCCTAGGTACCTCGAGAAGTTCTCCTCTGCATGTTTTTTTTTTAACTTTAGGGTTTGTAAAGCATTTCTGATGCACAGATTTTGAGCAAAGGGGGCTTCAGCCTGCTGCAGCAGCAGATCATCCTGGGACAGTGCCGGAGCATCCATGTCCAGAGCTGCCGAGGGCACCTAAAAGGCCCAAGAAGAAGGAGAAGGTGAAGTCCTCTTCCTCGACGAGATCTTCTGCAGCATCAACAGATTCATACTCCACTGCAATGGAGGATGTTGGTGATCAAATGAGAGGGGCCGCGGCTTTTAGAATATATGTAAATTAAGGGGTTGGATGTACACACTGTTTTTCTCATACCATGTTTTTGAAAAGCTAAAATTAACTTGAGTTATACTTCTATGAATCTTTGGTAGTTACTCTGTACGTATGGTTAAAAAGATAATCATGGGATCTATTATTTGAAAACTGTGATATATTATAGGATTTTTTTTTTCAAATGAAAAATAGACTTAAGAATATTTACTATCTAGATAAATTTTTATATGTACTTTCCGATTTATTTTGATGGTCGAAGAAAATTTTTTATATGATCGGATTGGTCATTCTTAGGATTAGAAATTTTCAGAGTGCCGGGTCAATCATCCGCAGGATTAATCGATTTGAAAAATTGAATAGTTAATGCTAAATAAAAAATAAAATTTAAAAAGATGTTCTTCTAGCCCTCGAGACCGTTGCTATAGTTAGAGATAGAACACACTCCTATGTAACGAGAGTTCAAATTTTTAACAGGGTACATTATATATCTATGATGTTTGAATTACTAGTGATATTGGGTTGTCCATCAAGATTCATGTGTATTTTCTGGATTTATCTAAGTGGTCAATAGTGAACATTGTTTTGACCAATGTTGTATCATTTTAAAACAACTTTAGCTAAAGTTGCTTCGCGATGGAGCACGTAAGGGTACTTTGAGTATCAAATTATTATTATTTTTAATAATCTAAATTCTAGTTCTTGTCATTATAATTCGATTAATGTTGAAGGTGATAGATTTAGTTCTACATAAATATTCGATCAATTATTAGGATAAACTAAGAATCACAATTGAATCTTAGCGGATGACTCAATATTACAAGTAATTCGAATTCTTCAAGTGAAATATGTACCGGGGGACGTCATTCGAATTCTCGTTGTCTAATGAATCCGTCCCGCCATTTATCATGCGCACCGTATCCTATGAGTATCAAATTATGCGTGATTGGAGTGTTATTTTGATAATTTTTAAAAGAGGAAACTCTTCTAGTGATATGGATAATTAGATGTGTTCTTCTACTTGTTTTGCCTTGTTTCTTTAGGCTTTGGAAGTCGACATAAGACTTGATTTAACCATTTGTTTACTTTATCCAACTTTTCGAAGCTGTGTTGTTTAATTAGAAGTCCAGATCAAGGCAAAGTAGTGCTCATTAGTTGCTTGGAAAACAATTATTAATTTGTTAGGGATGTCTCTTTCTTTATTTTCAATTTAAATTTTCAAAAAATAATATTAATTGTGATCTACCAATAATATTAATTAACAAATATACCTGAAATCTCATTAATATTTATATAGGATCGCATTAATCCAGAACACGAATAACAATCAAAGTAAATAAAAATAAAAAACAAGCAACTGATGAATGAATTGGGGAATTGCTAGCGGGTTTGCAGTTGCTGCTACAGCCGTTTTCAAACACTCCAGACGGGATCCTCTGTCCCAGAGGATTTCTGTCTCGCTTATCTCACACTCACCGATGACGACCGATAAATCATCTTATCGTCGATTGGACATCATTGATAATTTTTGATCGTCGTCCCGAATCAAATGATATCTTGAAAGAACGGTGAATCGGTTGGATTCGTCGTAATTGCAATCTCGCTGAATTCGACGGTGAATCCGACAAGAGCGCATTTGCGATGATCCTGACGGGATCACCGTACCCCCAGAGTATAATTTTGTTTGGAGCGGCGACCGGAAGCCACCGATGATGTTCGATCGACGATTGGATGACTCGTCGGCTATTGTCGGCGAATGAAATAGACGGGACGGAGGATCAGCCTCCAAACACTCTCGATTTGGATCTCAGTTAGGGCACTACTCTATATATGTTGCGGAAGTGTAAGTCTGCAGAGCGGACAGCTATTACTCCGTGTCAACCACTCCCTCAAGCACTCATTGTGAAATGTATGACGGCACGGCATCTCCAAAACATGAGTCATCATGTTAAAATTGTCCAGACAGATTGAGCATACGTCGGGTTCTTCTACAATCTTCATTTGGAGCCCCTCCACCACCGCTGCAGGCGTCGACGTGAGCCCTCTGACAGGCTCAACGACATCGTCACCCTCTAAGAAATATTGTTGTGTCTCTGCAGGCACAGAATGGTAAGGCGGACTGATGGAAAAGGAAGGAGGCCTAGGGGGAATCAGAATCACAGAGAAGAACTCCATCCTGGATAATTCCATGATAGGAAAACTATCGTGCACCATTCTAGTGTATCTACGAAAAACTAGCACAAGGTGGGCAAGGTCGACGGTATGCATGTGATCCACCGCCACATGGGTGAGCATCCGCCACGTCTCGTCGTCCCAAGCGGCCTCATGCATGATTGTATGATAGAGCGGCTCGATAGTGAAGTGGGCGTGCTCAACGGCATGAGTGGAAGGAGAAATAGTCCGAACGCAAAAACGTATAGTCAGTTCAGGTGGGAGTGTATCTTGGGAATGTCGTCTCACCACTCTGGCCTCCGTGCTAATGGCATAGCCGTTTGTGCTGACTTCCCACCCGGAAACCTCCATCGCAACAGCTTCGTCGACTGCATTGCTCATCGAGGCCGAAGACGCCATCAAGAAGAGGAGAGAGATGGCAAGAGAATATTGTGGAAGAAGAGTCGAAGGAGGGATTGGTCATATATATAGAGCTCTACGGATGAAATGAAATCTGTTTAACAAATTTTCATTTCTGTTAATTAGTTTCTAATAATTTTCTAATCAATTAACTGTTTTTTTTTGAATGTTAAACAAATGAATATCCTGTCCATCCCAATGTATCGCCGCTGAATTCTCTAATCAATTTAATATATAATTTCATTTGGAGGAATATTTGTTCCCGTTTGTTATTGTCTTCATACTCCATAAATCTTATAAATGCCTAATATTTAATTATTTAATGGTGATGGTTTGTTTATAACTATTCGAGAATTTAGTGTGAGACATCAATTTATATTGAACGTATCGAATAAGCCAACCCTATTAAAAAAAATTAAGCTGAGTTGATTTAAAATTTTATTAATTCATTTAAAAATAAGTTTAGATAGATTGGTCCATGCGGGTTGTAGATCTAGGTGGGATCGAGTTAGCTCGCAGGTTGATTTTTTTCTTTTAAAATTTAAAATTAAAATGAAAAATTCAATAGACCGTCAAATTTACAATCCAAACTTAAGAATTCCAATTGTTTATGTTTTATATTTTTAACTGTGCTCATTGATTGCTCCATCTAATCTGCAGTCTACCCCGAGCATGGGTTGGAAAATTTTAAACCCGTTAAATGATGAATTTTTGATGGATCAGCTCTGACACGGACTCAGACAACTCTAAATTTAATTATGATTAAAAAAAGTATATGATGTAGCGATTAACCGTTGCTTAAACAACATAATAATCAACATAATCTATTATTATGAATAATAAAAATGTACTTGTTATTAACAGAAGGTAATAACATAAGATAATAAATATAAATTTATGAATAATTCATTATTTTACTTCTCCTTCATTCACCCACTTATTCATTCCAATTGGTTGAACACGTTTTATATGTCGTTCTGAGCTAAGCTTGACACAAACTATCACAAGTCGTTCCATACCGTTACAAACAATATATCAAGAATCGTGTCTTACGGGCACATTTGGTTGCTTGACTTGGATCCAAATCTGCGTCGTGCTCAACTCGCCTCTATTCAACTGATTATGCCATATCGAGTACAATTCGCCTCAACTCCTCCCTTATTAAACGACTCTTCCAGATTAGAAATGACGTTTTACATTTGGAGATATCCCGTATAATCTATTTGATTTGTGCATGCACTTTCTTTGTCCCGGGACTATGGTGCAGCGGTAAGGTAATTAGTCGTTAATTTAGACATTAGCGGTTTGATCCCCAGTTACTGTGCATTTTACAGAAATTTTTTCTCCAAATGGGACGCGAAACTTGGGACGCTGGGCTTCTAATCTATCACTGTGAGTGCTTCCTGATTTATCCTGGTGACCTCCGTGGGGCCGGGCCGGTCACCCCAGGTTCAACTTGTCTGCTGCCTGGTTCATCATTTTTTTTCCGTATAATCTATTTGATTTGATAAACTCATAAGTGGTAAAAGACGATTCAGCGTTTCAGTAAATTCATCCCAAAGATAATACGGAGGAGATAAATCACATGGATTATTAGCCTGGATGTTGTGACTAATACGCGAGAAGGACGGATACATTAACTTTATCAAATTTTGACTTTTATATCTCAAAATGATAATATTTATATATTAATTATCAGTTTTCAAGTAGGGACAATAAATTCATAAATAGATATCAATACGAAAGAGGTATATTAAATATTAAGAGAATGTTTAGACAGATCAAATACATGTTTTTCGATTTTTGAGTTGTTTGTCGATTTGTTAAGTGGTTCTCGTGTAAGTCCGTGATTGACTTTTTAATATAATTTATCTATATAAAAAAAATCTAACTACATTATGAGCGACCACTAACTAGCTAGTCAGAAATGGAGTGTTGTAAAATATAAAGGGGTATTTTGTAAAATTGATGTGCATGATTTTTATAATTTAAAGGAAGAATATATATTTGGATATTAGTATTTATAATATGATTTAATAGTTAAGAAAATACAATTAGTAGAGAAGATATCTTAATTTTATATGTTTATTTTAAAATACTTTAGTGAATAAAAAAATATTATAGGATCCAAGGTATCCGGTTTATGCTGACTTATCCTGGGGTAATTGGTCCGGTCCAATGGAAATTTTTCATCAGCTACTAAAGTAAATCAAAATGTATTCACAACGAACAACCCATTAGCTCAACATTCTTAGTATAAGTGCCCTATGTGTTTGAGCCACAATTTTGGTATGTGTTCAACAAGATTAAGTTAGACATTGTGGATTATGTTTAAGTGTCTAGAGTCTTAGAGAAACACACAAGTATTCGAGACGGTAGAAGATGTAAGCGATCGTAAAGGAAGGCACGGGAAGGAGCCGACGAGCTTAATGCGTCTACGAGACGAGATGCTACAGAAGAGTACTCTGGTGGAATGAGAAGGACGCACAAGATGCATCAGAGGGATGAGAAGCTAGGAGGAAGATTGCTTAAGAAGAAAAGCGAAATTGAGTGATAAGGCTGAGTTTCACTTGTTAAATCTGTTATCAGTATAGGAACTCAACTGAATAGGGCTTCTACAACTCAATCAAAGACCCCTGAAAAAAGTTATTAGAATTTAATGAGAGGACCCTAGAAATAAAGTTGGCCAGAAGGGATGTGTTGAGGAATCAATTGATTCATTTCCAACTACATAAGGTAAAGATTGTGACACAACTACATGTGAAGCTAATAGAGTTAATCATCGATCTCAACAACCTTGGAGAGATGGTTTCAAATCAAGATACACTCAGATATGCATTGAATGATTCCCAAGAACCCAAGAGTGGGTTCTTATTACATCTTGAAGAACTTGGAGGTAAGTAATTTAGAAGAATTATTTTCGACCTTGGAAATTATTAGAACCTTGATGTGTAGGATTTAAAGATACAGAAAACCCAAACAACAACATCGTTTTACAAGCCAAGAAGGGTCACTTAGATAGACACATCCTTAGATGGGGATGAAGAAGCCTACCTGGTAAGAAAAATAAAAAAACTTTTTAAATCAAGTAACTTTGACATGAAACAAGCATCAAAACTACCAAGGAGAAAGGAGAAAAGTAAGATGCTTCAATCATGACGAGACAGGTCATATAAAGGATGATTATCACAAACTCAAGAGGAAGACCAAAGAGAAGGCTAAATACAAGAAACCTACAATGATCCAATAAAAAACCTAAAACCAATTTAGGATCAGTCATCATAAGATTCAAGGCCAGAAGAGACGGTAGGACTGGCTTTCATGGCAATCCATGAATAAGAAGAATTCACCTCATTCGAAGAAACAATAGTGTCGAGACAGCCTTGACAAATGAATCTAAAATAGTAAGTGATGTATGTAATCTACCCTTAGATCAACTTTGAAATGCAATAAATACTTTCTAATTCCTTATGCAAAGTTAGAAATAAGTGCATCAAATTGAAAAAGATTAAATTACACTTAGTAAACATGCTCAAAAGAAGAATATAAGAAATTATCAAATGAACACTTAAGCGTAAGGACTAGATAGATTCATTGAAACTAAGTCTAGAAAAATTTTCAATTGGTTTAGATAATTTGAATTTATTAAAGAACTAAAGAACACAATTTGAAAAAAAGACCAAAATTTAATATTTGGAATTCTAGGGGTTCAAGTAGAAAAGTATCAAAATAGTTGATCCCTCAAAAACATTTGATCTGACAAAAATATTTGATAAATTCAGTAGATATGGATTTATTTTGGATGGGTAATCTATTTAATCATTTAGAAAATTTGAGAATAGTCTACTAAGGAAAAAAGAAATTTTTAAATAGTTGACTCAATATGCATTAGTAAAATCAATTTTTTTCATTATATTCTGTATGAAATTTTTACGAAAATCATTTTTCTGTAAAAATATGGCATGTTTTCTATCATTATCTAAAAATTTCAAAATTTTTGGACGTGTTAGCATTTTTTAATAATTGTCCAAAGAAAATCTTGTTTATGAAAATAAAAAATTAATTAAAATGAATTTACAGCATAGATTAATTTTCCATGATAGAAAATATTGCACGTTATATCAGGTAAATATTTTAGATTTTTTTGATAATTTACCCTAAACTTTTGATGGAGGAGATGTATTAAGTTAGAGGAAAAGAATGCAAGGGAGTTTTCAATATTTATTGGTTTTTTTAATTTTAAAAATATGTATTTACTTTGTTTCCAAGTAAAACGATATGCATTTAATTTTTACCCTAAATATGTATTTATTTAGTCGGTTGTACTATTGATTTGATGATGAATTTTTAATTTTTGAAGTGTAATTGTGATATGTTTAATATTATTATATAGATCTCTTTATGTATTCAGTCATGATTATATAAAAATTCATTCATTTGGACATGCATGTTTTTTATATTGTTTCCTTGGTTGTTTCGCTGGGAACAGAATAAGATATCAATCAAATATGATGTTGCTGAGAAATTATTTTCAGGAATTTATTTTTGTAGGGTAAGTTGGTATGTTTTTAGTATGTTTTTTTTGTAAATATGATTGTAGAAGTGTCATTTTATTTATAATTGTGAAAAGTGTTAGATATAATACCATTTCTAGACGAGGAGATACTTTAAGTGGCAAGTAGGTAACTTCTTCTGTAAATATAGAAATAATAAAAGTATTATGTTAAATAATGATGATAAGATATTTTTTGACTATATTACTTATATTTTTCAGGTGCCACTTTGTGTGAGATGTTCTGGATTTACTAATACTCAAAGGATACTTGAACCAGTTGTTGCAGATAAGAGCAATGTGGAGGAGGTAGAAAAAGTGAGTGAGGATTTAGATGGTGTGATGGGGTGAATAGCCCATGGCAGGACACGTGGGCTGAAGAAGCTAGATGGCAAGATATGACGAGTTTGAGCGACTCCCCTTTCAAAGCTCCCGGGATCCTCTCGGGAAGAGGAGCCTCTAGACCCCCCCCCCCCCCCCCCGCGGTAAACACGCCCTGAAAAGCAGATTAGAAAAACCCTCATGGGATCACCCCCGGGGAGTCGGGTCCCAGACCACCTCGGGGAAGCGAAGCGCCCGGGACCTCCCGGGCTAGAAGACCCCGAGATCACCTCGGGGAAGCGGAGCCCAAACAACATTCGACCTTAAGTAATGGTCCCCCTTTTTTCTTGGATCTGCGGATAAGCATCCCCACTATTGCGGAGCCATTATAACCCTTAAATGTCGCAACGGGTCGAACTTAATGACGGCGTAGATTGTTTCAAAGGCTATCCGGTAATCGACGAAGGGGGGGGGGGACGTGGCATAGATCATGGGGACGCACCAAGGCAGCCGCAGCAGGTATAAAAGGTATTCCAACCCCTCTGGTACGGGGGTTACACATTCTTCCTTACACACTTACTGTCTTACCTTTCCTTCATCTTCTCCATCGAGGCACTTGTTGGACCTTGGATGGCTAGAGAGGGGGGGGGGCGAATATAGCCAGACACTAAAACTTATCTCTTTTGAAGTTTTCTGCACTTAAGGTTAGGCAGCGGAAGACAAGATGCAGAAACAGAAATGAAGAACAGAAATCAAAACAAAAAGGAGCAAACCAGATGACACAGCGATGTACAAGGTTCGGGGATAACTTGCCCCTACTCTTTGGCATGCCTGGAGGTGGGCGATCCCTTGATCATCGACAGATCAAACCCCGGTGAACACCGGATAAACCGAAGTCTCCTTCTCGGCGGAGAAACCTCTCCACACGCTGTCTCATAGATTGATACAAGTTAAGCTCACGAGACACTCGAGAAGAGAACCTCACAAGAATGTAGTAAGAACACTTGAGCACAAAGCAACAGAGAGCTCTCGACACAGCCCAGCTAAACTCCTCAAGTTTCTGTCTGTTCACCTTCCGCTCCTCTGCTTCCAGCTTTGTCTTAAGCTTCCTCTCCTTGTCGCCAAGCTTCACTAGCATCCACTGAACACAGCCTGAACCCTCTGACCTCCCTGAGCACTTAGTCCACTGAGGACCCTCTCCAGCTGAGCCTCCGTCAGTCGCCAGCCGTGCCTCAGAAGCCGTTGAAACCTGAGAAGAGAATACGTACAAACATGCTTAATGGAAAGTCTCCCATTGACCCTCCTTGAGTGTTTGAATCATCCCTGTAAAGCCTGCATACTTCAACAGAAGCTTAGCAAATCATATCAAACACAATCAGCAAGGTAGCAGTGAATCGGCAGAGAAAACAGACGCGATCAGAGCGTCTGACAGTGAATTTGAATTAAAGTTCAGGCCCTGATCGGTCCCCAGACCGATCAGAGAGGACCCTGATCGGTCAGCAGAAGCAGTCTGCTGCACACACCTGATGTTAGTGATATGAGAAAAGTGTCCAGCAGTTATGATTGTAATCATTTATTTTAATAAATGAATATTCACTATTTGCTGTTTATGTATTTGATTGAGATCTTAAACTCATTTACTGAATGTCCGCACACACCTGAGAGAATTTGTGATGAATTCACAACTAGGTCCCATGTGCAGAAGTATTGAAATTGTCCTATCAGGTAAAAACGGACACTATCAATTCTGTTCCATGGGTTATTCTCTAATCAGATCGGTCTGGTGACTGATCAGATAAACATGTTGCTTCATTGGAGTGACTGGCTGTACTCCAGACTATCAGGTTGTTCCCTGATCGGTCTGGTGACTGATCAGGTTGCTCCTGACCGATCAGGAGTCATCCTGATCGGTCCGGGTGAGAAATGTTGCGACCAATTGATCGGTCATATTGACCGATCAAGTTTCCTCACAGAAACCTTTCTCAAACCATCGGAACTCTCTCTGATTGGTCACCAGACCGATCAGGATGTGGCTTGATCGGTCTGGGGACCGATCAGAGCACCTCCTGACCGATCAGGCTCCAACCTGATCGGTTATAGTGAGAGACTTGCGACAATTGATCGTTCACCAGAACGATCTGAATAGTCTCCCTGATCGGTCACCAGACCGATCAGGAGCCGAACAGTAAGGTTTCTAAAGTCTCAGTATGCTCCCTGATCGGTCACCAGACCGATCAGACATCACTGGATCGGTCACCAGACCGATCCACGAAGGAACTCCATGCCAACTTCCCTGATCGGTCACCAGACCGATCCAGGCAAGGCCAAATTCACTCTAAGTCAAGAGAACAGGCTCTCAGCCTTCTCTGACTCGTGCTCAGTTCCCCGGACCAAGACTCCATGCCCAGTTTTACTCACCGGGACTTCAACCTAGCTTCCCAAGCTAGGACCTGGCTTCACTCACCAGGATTTCATTCAACCTAGCTTCTCAAGCTAGGACCTGGCCCTCCAAGCCAAGGTTTCATCCAACCTAGCTTTCTAAGCTAGGACCTGACCCTCCAAGCCAGGGTTTCATTCAACCTAGCTTCCCAAGCTAGGACCTGGCTCTCCAAGCCAGGGTTTCATCCAACCTAGCTTCTCAAGCTAGGACCTGGCTTCCCAAGCCAGGGTTTCATCCAACCTAGTCCCACTAGGTATGCCTAGTCCCACTAGGTCTTTTCCACTCCACCTAGTCCCACTAGGTGTGACTAGTCCCCGACCAGGACTTTTCCCATGCCAGCGTGCGATCCCCTATCTACCTGGACTTAACCCGAATTCATTCAACCAAACTTAAATTGTTGTCAACACCAAAACAACAAACGGGCCAGACTGCATCAACAATCTCCCCCTTTTTGTTGTTTGACAATCCCGATTTAAGTTTAGGTATTAGATTAATTGAAGTCCATTCAATTTTCGTAAGGGAATCAAGATCCTCCCCCTACAACAATTAACCCTAAACTTAATCAACCATTCTCTCCCCCTTTGTCAAATATCGAAAAGGGTATGATTATTAAGTTTAAATAAAAACTCCCCCTTAACCCAGGGTCTCTCCCCAAAATGATCAAAGGTAATTATAAAGTGCACATGAAAACATATACTGAATAATATCATGGTCAAACATGTATATGTTTCATATGACAAGTAAGTCAAAGGATGATTTTTGAATTTCATATGAGAGACATATACCATAAATGTATCATGGCAACAATGTATATGCATCATACGGTGATAAGTGTGAATTGCACATGAAAACATATACAGAATTATACCATGGTCAAACATGTACATGTTTCATGTGACAAGTAAGGAATGCAGCTGTATCCGACACATAATCCTGATTGGTCTTCATGATCGATCAGGTTCGTTAATTATCCGATACAGAAATATTTCTTATTGGCCTGGGGAGCGATCAGATTTTAGAAAAATTTCTGAAACTCTGATACGTTCTTGATCAGACTGCATTAACAATTGGCATTCCATAATAGGGGAATAGACTCCATACGATATTCGATATTTCAGAAAAATTTCTGACACATGATCAAGGAACAAGAGTCATGATTCAAACAACCCTTTCTTATGAACTTTGAAAATTCCAACATGGGTTTGTATTGAATTTGTATTAGGTTTTGTTCCAAGTATGGTGAGTATGTTCCAATCGTAATCGGTTTGTATCAGATTTGTTTGTAGTAAGATCACAATTCGATGAGAGGGGATAGGACTCAAGAATTTTTTACCTAATCAGGGAATTCCCTGATCGGAATTGATTTGATCGGTCACCGGACCGATCAGGGACCGATCAGAGGGATCCCTGATCGGTCTGTGTACTGATCAGGTTCGACACAGACAGTTTCCTGAAATTGATTAGTTTCAGAAATCGATTTGTTCCAACCCTAAACCCTAATACAATCAGATTTGATCTATTTGTTCCTAAAAAGGGTTCCTTAACTAAGATTCATTTCCCTTAACCAAAAGTATTTCTCATCAAGATTCAAGACTTTCTAAGGGAAAAAAACAACAGATTTGTATCAAGATTCAAGGCTTTAACCCCTATCAAAGCATGATCATATTTATTCCAAACAGTTTTGATAATCCAATCTACACTTAAGTACTGATACCTTAGTGATCCAATTAATATTAGGCATATGAATGACATTAGATTTGATATCAGTTAAGTGGGAAATCAAATAAGTCATGGAACCTTAGTTTGATACAAAGAAAGCATTAACCCTAGACCTTAATCTCATGTTCTTATCTATCAAAGCCTTATGAGTGATCAGTTCAAATACAACACTGAGGAAGTTGAGAAGTAATGTGTTCATCTTGTTCTTAACTGAAATTTGCATGCCATAGATTAATGTTAATAACACATACAGTAAAATCATGACATACTCAATCATGTTCATCAAACAAAACACCTTAAGCTTGAGTTGTTTAATCAGGTATTTCAAACATGACTGCAGTGAACCATAAATTACAACAATAAGACTAACTATCCTAAGCAATCCATGGTGAAAACAAGTTATGTGTCAACCTAAGCCATCCATGTGATAAATTTTCTTTTCAACACTTGTTTTTTTAGCTACTTGTTGGTCCATTTTGGAACTAGTGTAACCTTGTGCATAGATAACAATTTTCTTGCTGCTTACAAAAAAAATCCATGTATCTACATTGTGTAGGAAATTCAAGTTTTCCATTGATTTAAATCTAAGCATCTAAATTGACAAAGAAAAACCTTTCTCATGAGTAGTACATGGTCATTTATTAATTTGAGGAAATGGTAAGCACATTCCTAACTAGGAATGACTATATGTTTGGAGCACCAAATATCAATCACCCATGTTGATAGATGCTCCCCCTCAATCAAAGCTATACAATTCTAAAGATAGAGGTGTTGGGTACCCATATTTTGGGACCCAAGGCATCTACAATGTAAGACTTTGGCACCCATGCCTTAGTCATTTTCTTTTGAACTTTTTGAACCTTAGAATTATTTGATGATCCAAAATGTGTTCTAGACATTAGTGACACGATACTAGGTTCTTTAGGTCGGTACAATACCGACCTTATTGTAAATCACCCTTTGGGAGTTAAGAACCATATCTAGAGTTTTTGAGCCAATTGAAAATTTCTCAAGAACATTCTTGAGGTTTTCAACCTTGCTTTTCAAGTTCTTATTTTCATCCTCAAGGGTCTTAACATGTAAGTCATCAAGTACCTCATCCTTAGAGGTTTTTAATTCTTCTACTTCTAATTTTAATGATTTAACCTTGTTTTTTTTTGATTTTTTTAAGCAACCTAATTAGACATGCAATTGTCCTATAACATTTATTCAACTCGGGAGAGATTACCTCTTCATCATCCGAAGATGATGAAGGCGCGGTTGAGGAGCTCCTTGATTCGTTATCACTTTCTTCTCTCGAGTCCTCTAGTGCCATGAATGCCATGTGACAGTGAGTATTCTCATCCTTCTTTTCCTCTCTTTTGTTACCTGCCACAAAAGCAAATCCTTTCTCCTTTGGGCCTTGGTTAGAGATCTCATGTAGTTCCATTTCACAAAATAGATCTTCTAACTTAACAATTGAAAGATCCTTAGATACCTTGTAGACATCCACCATGGATGACCACAAAGTATTCCTAGGGAAGGCTTTGAGAATATACCTCACTAAGTCTCGGTTTTTTACCTTCTCACTGATGGAGTGGAGACCGTTGAGTGTCTCTTTAAACCGACCATGAAGTATACTTACAGTTTCATCCTCTTCTATAGACAGATTTTGGAGTTGGCTGAGAAAGAGGTCCTTCTTGGCTGTCCGGGTGCCTTGAGTTCCTTCATGGAGCTCAATGATTTTGATCCAAAGGTCTTTAGCACTTGTAAAAGGACCCATCTTGATCAACTCCTCCTTGGTCATCCCGCATTGCAAGGTGACCACGGCTTTAGCATCGGCTTCTCCCTTCTGGACTTGCTCAGCCGACCACCTTGAAAACTCGAGCTCTTTTCCTTCATTATCCTTTGGAGGGGAAAACCCTCCTTGACATCGAACCACATGGAGATGTTCGTCTTGAGGTAATACTCCATCTTTGACCTCCAATATGGAAAATCAGTGCCGTCGAGGAATGGAGGTCTGTTTGTACTGAAGCCTTCTCCTCCCATGGCCATCTTGTTGACTCTCGGATGTTAAGCCGTTTGAACAGAGCCCCAAGCTCTGATACCACTTGTTGGACCTTGGATGACTAGAGAGGGGGGGGGGGGGGAGGGTGAATATAGCCATACACTAAAACTTATCTCTTTTGAAGTTTTCTGCACTTAAGGTTAGGCAGCGGAAGACAAGATGCAGAAACAGAAATGAAGAACAGAAATCAAAACAAAAAGGAGCAAACTAGACGACACAGCGATGTACAAGGTTCGGGGATAACTTGCCCCTACTCCTTGGCGTGCCCGTGAGGCCCTTGATCGTCGGCAAATCAAGCCCCGGTGAACACCGGATAAATCGAAGCCTCCTTCTCGGTGGAGAAACCTCTCCACAAGCTGTCTCACAGATTGATACAAGTTAAGCTCACGAGACACTCGAGAAGAGAACCTCACAAGAATGTAGTAAGAACACTTAAGCACAAAGCAACCGAGAGCTCTCGACACAGCCCAGCCAAACTCCTCAAGTTTCTGTCTGTTCACCTCTCCGCTCCTCTGCTTCCAGCTTTGTCTTAAGCTTCCTCTCCTCGTCGCCAAGCTTCGCCAGCATCCACTGAGCATAGCCTGAACCCTTTGACCTCCCTGAGCACTCAGTCCACTGAAGACCCTCTCCAGCTGAGCCTCCGTCAGTCGCCAGCCGTGCCTCAGAAGCCGTTGAAACCTGAGAAGAGAATACGTACAAACCTTCTTAATGGAAAGTCTCTCATTGACCCTCCTTGAGTGTTTGAATCATCCTTATAAAGCCTGCATACTTCAACAGAAGCTTAGCAAATCATATCAAACACAATCAGCAAGGTAGCAGTGAATCGGCAGAGAAAACAGACGCGATCAGAGCATCTGACAGTGAATTTGAATTAAAGTTCAGGCCCTGATCAGTCCGCAGACCGATCAGAGAGGACCCTGATCGGTCATTAGACCTATCCAGAAGTCTGCTGCACACACCTGATCGGTCCCCAGACCTATCAGGCTGTGGTTGCTTCCTGACCGATCAGGAGTCATCCTGATCGGTCCGGGTGAGAAATGTTGCGACCAATTGATCGGTCACATTGACCGATCAAGTTTCCTCACAGAAACCTTTCTCAAACCATCTGAACTCTCTCTGATTGGTCACCAGACCGATCAGGATGTGGCTTGATCGGTCTGGGGACCGATCAGAGCACCTCCTGACCGATCAGGCTCCAACCTGATCGGTTATAGTGAGAGACTTGCGACAATTGACCGTTCACCGGAACGATCTGAATAGTCTCCCTGATCGGTCACCAGACCGATTAGGAGCCGAACAGTAAGGTTTCCAAAGTCTCAGTATGCTCCCTGATCGGTCACCAGACCGATCAGACATCACTGGATCGGTCATCAGACCGATCCACGAAGGAACTCTGTGCTAACTTCCCTGATCGGTCACCAGACCGATCCAGGCAAGGCCAAATTCACTCTAAGTCAAGAGAACAGGCTCCCAGCCTTCTCTGACTCGTGCTTAGTCCCCCGGACCAAGACTCCATGCCTAGTTTCACTCACCGGGACTTCAACCTAGCTTCCCAAGCTAGGACCTGACTTCACTCACCAGGATTTCATCCAACCTAGCTTCTCAAGCTAGGACCTGGCCCTCCAAGCCAGGGTTTCATCCAACCTAGCTTCTCAATCTAGGACCTGGCAACCTAGCTTCTCAATCTAGGACCTGGCCCTCTAAGCCAGGGTTTCATCCAACCTAGCTTTCCAAGCTAGGACCTGGCCCTCCAAGTCAGGGTTTCATCCAACCTAGCTTCCCAAGCTAGGACATGGCTCTCCAAGCCAGGGTTTCATCCAACCTAGCTTCTCAAGCTAGGACCTGACTTCCCAAGCCAAGGTTTCATCCAACCTAGTCCCACTAGGTATGCCTAGTCCCTCTAGGTCTTTTCCACTCCACCTAGTCCCACTAGGTGTGACTAGTCCCTGACCAGGACTTTTCCCATGCCAGCGTGCGATCCCCGATCCACCTGGACTTAACCCGAATTCATTCAACCAAACTTAAATCGTTGTCAACACCAAAACAACAAACGGGCCAGACTGCATCAACAACACTGACTTGAGCGTCGGAGTGGGCTCCGTCGGACAACCTCCGGCGTGTTCCCCTAACACTCGTGTTAATCTCGCAGGGCGTGACTTCTTCTTCAATTGTTAGAGTCCGCGTGGGCAGAACCCTGGTGACTGGCCGTCGACGTTGATTCCTTCCGGAACAGATGGAGTGAAAGATAATTTTATTTTAGAAGAGCATAAGATTGTTGAGGTTAAAGTTGGTGGTGAAAATGAACTTGCCGGGTTGCAGAAGTTGAATGTGGAAATGGCAACTGCCAACATTGATGATAATGTTGATTTGATGATAAAAGATGTTATTTCTGAATTGGATAAAGAAACCACAAGATGGTAGGATCTGATTCAGAGAATGCTTCAGCTAATAAGAGGCACAGTGATGATGGATTTGAAGTAGAAAAAAATTCTGTGTCTAGAGCTGATTTCGACAGTGGTTCAAGAGAAGAGCTCGTTTTTAGTAGTGACGTTGCTACTTCAAAAGCAGAGAAGATTAGCCTTTTTCAATTTTCTATTGTGGATACTATGAGGACTAGAGCTGATCGTGTGCTAAAAAGAAATGAGTCTATGTTTGTGACTCCTCCTAGCTCAACACCAAAATTTAAGAGGAAGGGAAAAAACAGATAGATGAAGTATAAATCCTAGATTCATTATTTTGAAATCTACTAGTTTTTGCATGTTATTGTATATTGTTACTAACTACATATAGATTTTTGCTTCTCAACACTAAAATTTAAGAGGAAGGGAAAAAACAGATAGATGAAGTATAAATCCTAGATTCATTATTTTGAAATCTACTAGTTTTTGCATGTTATTGTATATTGTTACTAACTACATATAGATTTTTGCTTACATTACTAACTATGTTTTCATATAGGTAAATTTTATAGTAGATGTTAAGGATAGCAAGAGTCTTGCCAAGACTACAATGGATGTATATAAAACGAGAACCGATTTTTGTGGACACGAAGAAGCATCTGAAGAAGAGAAAAAGTTGTTGACAGACTTTCTCACTAGGAAAGAATTGGAGTACGTTTATTTTCAATATGTGAATTTTTTCTAAACACTTCTTTATCAATTTTGTAATGTTATTTTTTGCTCTCCGTAGTGTTGTCATATGACAAGATGAGTTCCTAAGCTTAACTGGATCTACAATCTGTTATTTTTTGTTTGGTGAGCCTGTTGATAGTCAAATCATAAATATTTATATGAAAATTATGAAAAAAATACATCCAACTTATGGATTTGAGATTTACTGTATGGACACAAATGTGCAAGTTTGTAGCAAATCGAGATATTTGATAGTTGATATTTGATATTTTTATTTTTTATTAGATTAGGAAAATTATATCCTATTTTGATTGTGTAGAAAGAAGTGTTACACCACTTGGAGAAATATGGGAAATATAGCGAGGTTTGTTGTGATCGATGGCACGGCTAGAGGGGGTGAATAGCTCGGTCACCCCAATTCGGAATTCTTCCTACAACGTTAGCACAAGAGGAAGCTTAACAATTAAAACAAACAATGGTAACACGTTACCGGTTTACATGGTTCGGAGATTTCTTGCTCCTACTCCATAGTGTGTCCTTAAGGTGGACGAACCCTTGATCCTTCGGTGGATCACGCCCCGACAATCTCTGGTTAAGTCTTTCTCATTCTCGGTGGAGAATGATAGACCCAAACTATGTGTCACGAAAGTGGGTCTTAAATTTAAATGTGAATGAGTAACTGGAAACCCTTTTACAATCAGAAATATGAAAATGTAATATAGGGGCCACAGGTCGTATTTTTCTCGGGGCTAGTTGATATAATTTGATTCAAACTAGTGGTTATGTGTCGTTTTTGGGGTTTCAATTAAGTAATTGGATTTTAGTTTTGGGATACAATCGAAATTGAAATTGCAATTGAGAATGAGAATGAAATGAAAATAAAGAAAAGTGAACAAAGGAGCTAAGCAAAGAAATGACACTTAGTACTTAACCTAATGGAAGCTTACTCAAGCACTTGCAAAATTTTTTTCTTGGAAACTAACTTCTGATTTCTACAAAACAAAAGGAATGCTGAGAAAAGAAGTAAAAGCAGTGATGGGAGTTTTCGAAAATGAACAAACCTAACATAATTTCTAACATGCGAAATTAAGACTCAACCAAGCAATTGCAACTTAACTAGCTAAAGTATTTTTGGAACCTAACCACTGCCAACCAAATTCGGATATGAGTGAGTGCAAGTTTATTGAATTCAAACACAATCATATGCTATAGAAACAAGCTAAATTCGGATGCAAGAAGGGCTAAGGTAAGTGGCACGAAAGGAAGAAGTCCTTTGTGCCAAAAACTAGCTCTAAATCAAGAAATAAGCAAATTTTCAGCTCAAGGGTTTAAGCTGCATGTTTCAATTGAAAAACAGGGCTATAAGGAAAGAACTAAGCAAATCTAAGGAAAGGAATTTGAGACCCGAAAACAGCAATTCAAGAAAACCAAATGCAGAAACTTACTTAGCAGGAATTTAAATTGCAGAGTTAAAGATTAGCTATGGAAATTTTTCCGCAATGGATCAAAGGCTAAACTAGCTAATGCAAAATGAATTCGACTAACTAATCTAGATGCAATGTAACTGAAACTAGCAATCACTTGACAGGAACTAAGGAAATGGAAGTGAAATCACTGAAATGCAGAAATCTAGCTTGGCACGCCACAATGTATTTGGCACGCAACAATTAAAACTAAAGTGAACTGAAATTTAACTCTATTAATCACCAAACAAGTTCCTAACTTACTGAACTTGAAGTTTAAACTCCTAATTAAGCTAAACAATTCAGAACTTACAAACTAGACAGCTGAAAACTGAAAATTTTAGAAAACAAAACAGAATTCGGCAGAGTAAGAAATTACAGCTAAACAATGAAAAGTTATCATCTAAACTACTCCTCGATTCCTTCCAGAGCTCAGATACTCCTTGGTTGTCAAGCAAAGGAGAGCCTCGGACCCGCAAGCTCAGCAAATCATGGGGAAAACTTCATCCGCGATTGAATACAGTTCAAACTGCCCATTTCTGAATTTTCCATACGATTTCTTCATTGCAGCTGTGTCTGCGTGCGTGGGTGGGTGGATGATGGTCCAAGCTACTCAGGGAACCCCTTTGGATAGCTCGGGTGGAAGGTATTGAAGCACAGCTGATCCGAAGGTACCAATTTGACAGAGCTGTAGAAACCTCTCACAAACTCTGTTCTTGGGCAATTTCGATCCGGAAACAAGACTGATGAACTCCCCAATGATCTAGCACATGAATTCAGTAAGGAAACGAGTGGTCGCGCCGACGGATTGAAGAAAACTCAAAGAAAAGTGAAGAACTCGATGAAGAAGGTGACTGCGGCGAAGACGCGACGAAGGTTTTCTGCGCAGAAGATTTCCTTAAGTATTTAGCTTTGAACGGTCCAGATTGATCCACTTCAATCCAACGGTTGATCTTGGTCTGATTTGAGCCAAACTTTGATGATGATGATCTGGGGTCAGGATCTGCCTCGTGGTAGGTCGGATCCCCCAGATATGCAACGGATGGTCCAGATCTACTTAGTCTTTGAATGGATGATCTAGAGCCCTCCAAGCTTGATCCAACGGTTGATTTAGCTCTGATTGGAATGAAACCTTCAGATCTTGATCCTAGAGCTTGATCAACCCTAGCCCTAGCTCGGATTGCTTCAGATCATCCCGGATGGCTCAGATCTAGCCGCTTTTGAGTCGAACGGCCCAGATTTAATCGTAATCTTGATAATCTGATCTGGGTCACTTCCGACTCGATTTTGACCCAATATGCTCTAGGTCCAGGAACCTTTTATGCCTACAAAAAAATAAGTCAAGAATTTAGTGGCCAATTAGCTCAAATATGTGTCATTTTGCATTTAAGTCCAAAATATGAATAAGTTCTAAAACCTAGGCAATTTCACAATTTTAGCAATAAAAACATAGATCAAACCGGGATTTTGGCAACTCAAATGATCAATAAAATGGAATCTATCAGAGAACAACCTCTCACAATCCTTCTTCCTCCTTACAAGATGGAGCTAGGGTTTGGGAGAAAGATGAACACTTTGGAGCTTGAGCACTTGAACACTAAAGAGAAGATCTTACAATGAAGAGCTGACATCTTCCAAGCCTCAAGCTCCACTTTAAATAGTGGAGAGAGTTGTTAACAAACAACTCAGCCCCGACACCAGTCGACTGCCCCCAGGGCCAGTCGACTGATGCCCAACCAACGACTCTATTTTTGAGTAGACCAATCGACTGGTGCCTGAACCAGTCGACTGATCTTTCTGTGAGTTTCCACTCTGCACTAGCAGTCGACTGTTTCCTTTGGCAGACGATTGCCCAGCTTACAAACTCACTTAAGCTCACTCCGAAGTCCATCCTTCACGTATGCCTTGAGGTCCACTTCCTTGGCTTGCCCCTTAAAGTTCTCTTCCTTCGGCTCTCATCCCTCGGATGCGCACACAAGCCCGCGGCTTGCCTTCATGCCATCCTTCGTGTATGCCTTTGAAGTCTACTTCCTCGGCTTGCCCTTGAAGTCCTCTTTCTTGGCTCTCGTCCCTCAGATGTTTCACTTCATTACTCCATGTGTGATTCACCAAGTCCTGCACGACTCAAGTACACATATCAAATCAACATGAAAACCTAACTTAATCATATTGACACACACATCAAAACCCATGATCTACCCGATCATACTTGGGTCGATTACATCAACAATCTCCCCTTTATGATGTGTGACAATATGTTTAAGTTAGGTACAAAGATAACAATTGAAAATTATAAGCATAGTAAACTAAGAAGCATAAACATGCATCCTCCCCCTTAACCTATGCCTTAACACACATAATTTTCAATTTTAGCACAACCATAAGGAATTAAGTTAAAACCTAACTTAAATCTTTCACTTCTCCCCCTTTAACACCATCAAAAAGATTGCTCCAAGCAATATTACCCATTGGTATCAATTAGAGACAATTTTCATCTTCTGAAAATATCCAAAAATCAGAAACTACAAGTGCCAGTCGACCGAGTCAGCTACCAGTCGACTGGTCTTAGTGAAATGTCAAGTCACAGAATGTTAAGTCGACTGCCCCTGGGCCAGTCGACTGATACATATCAGTCTGAAAATTTCAGCCTTTGAGCTGAAATTCAGAAGTGCATAAAAAATTTCATAAAATTTGAAAAATTATGAAAAATATATTTTCATGTGTTTTGAAAAACTCAAATATGTATTTTCATGAAAAACTCAAATATGTTTGATTGTTTGACCAAAGCTCAAATTCTTTGAAAACAACCATCTTTGTATTAAAACTAAGTCCTAGTTTTGAAACCATGTGTTTTGAAAACCTATGCCATAGCAAATAAGACACAAAAATATTTTCAAATCATTTGAAATGTCCAACTATGATCTATGGGCAAGATGTCCATTAATTAAACATTTATTTTCCCCATAGTTGGTCTATTATCACTAATGTGATACATCCAATAACTCATCTAAATGCCACAAGCATAAGTGAGTTATTTGTATCATCCTAACATCTCATATGCATGAATACAATCATAAAGCAAGGTAATATGAGATGTTTTAAAGATAAGCCTTACTTAGCCCATTTTATCAAGAATTTCTACTATGGGCTACATACTCCCTCTTAATGTCTCAAATCAACCAAATTTCAAAATTTTAACAACATGGTTGACTCAACCCAAATCCTCTAATCCTTAAGGATTGACTTTGGTACCCAATAGAAATGTTTCCTAATTGGGTTGACCAAGTACTCCTTGGGAATCTATTTCTTACTTAGGGTTTTGGTTTTTTGCTTGTCCTTTAGCAAGTAAACAATTATAGGGTTTTCCATTACTAAACTTCCCAAAACCTAAACCCTCTTTCTTAAAACATGCCCTTTGACTCTCAATGATCATATCTAGGGTCTTTGAGCCAATTTCAAATTTCCTAAGGGTTTTGGTAAGGCTATCTACATTTTCCCTTAAATCCTTATTTTCTTCTTTTAAACATGAGTCATTTGAAATAGAAGAAGAAGCATGCACATCATCTTTAATTTTTATGGATTCTAATTTTTCCTTTAGCATGCAAATTTCATCTTTCAAATCCTTAATCTTCTTTCTAGCTTTAAACAAATCATCATTAGTGCTAGAAATTATTTTTACAAGAATAGAAATGGGTAAATTGTATACCTCACTTACCGAGACGTCCGATTCCGAGGTTGAGCCTCCCCCTTCACTTGAACTCCCTTCATCTTCACTTGAGCTCTTCTCTTCTTCAAATTCCGATGACATGGAGGCGATGTATTCAATTCCCATTAGTGCGAAATGGGATACATGATGTTCCTCCTCCTCCGATGAGGATGAGTCATCCCATGCAGCCTTCAAATTTTGCGCCTTCTTCCCCTTCTCTTTTGATTTCTTCTTTTCTTCTTTCCTTCCTTCTTCTTCAAGAGGGGACACTCATCTCTCATGCGTCCTTCTCCTTGGCAATTGTAGCAAATTACCTTTCTCGTTCTACTCTTGCTCCTTGAGCTTTTCCTACCATGAGACTTGTTAGTAGAAAAATATTTAAATTCTTTTCTCATTTTTCTTACCATGTGGGCTTCCTTATCACTATCCATGGATGCACTTGATTCCTCCGAGTCGGATGAGGAAGCCTTCTTCTTTTTACCTTTTCCTTTGTTTGCTACAAGGGCTATGCTCTTTGGCTCGTATACTTCTTCAATTACTCCTCCTACTCGAGTTTCATGGAGTTCCATGGTTGAGAAGAATTCCTCTAGAGAGGTTTTCTCTAGATCCTTGAAAATGTAGTACGAGTCCACCATTGAGCTCCAATTTGATGTTCTTGGAAATGCATTGATGACTTTCATCAAAATGTCTCGGTTGGATAGTTGTTCCCCTACACTTGTTAGTCCATTAAGTATTTTCTTAAATCTAGTATGCAAATTCGATACCTTCTCCCTTTGTCAAGCTTGATGTTATTGAGTCGAGATCGGAGAAGATCTCTATTTGCCATTTTTGCCTTCGAAGTGCCTTCATGAAGCTCTATTAGCTTGTCCCATAAGTCCTTGGCACTTGTATAACTCCCAATTCTTGTGACTTCTTGTTGGGGGAGCACACTTAATAGATGATGCAAGGCTTTTGAATTCGCTAAGTAATCATCTCTTTGCTTCTTGCTCCACCTTATTTTCTTAAGAAGCTTGTTTTTGAGATCCCTAGGCACTTCAAAACCGTTTTCCATAATTAGCATAATATCAAAATCGGTATTGAAAAATACCTCCATCCTTTTCTTCCACCATGAGAATTCTCCCTCAAACTTTAGCGGTTGGATGTGCGAGCCGACCATTTCAATGATTTTGCTCTTCTTGGTGGTTAGTCCGTTGAAGACGTCCTTGCGCTCTGATATCACTTGTTGTGATCGATGGCACGGTTAGAGGGGGGGGTGAATAGCTCGGTCACCCCAATTCGGAATTCTTCCTACAACGTTAGCACAAGCGAAAGCTTAACAATTAAAACAAACAATGCTAACACGTTACCGGTTTACGTGGTTCGGAGATTTCTTACTCCTACTCCACGGCGTGTCCTTGAGGTGGACGAACCCTTGATCCTTCGGTGGATCACGCCCCGGCAATCTCTGGTTAAGTCTTTCTCATTCTCGGTGGAGAACAACCTCTCACAATCCTTCTTCCTCCTTACAAGATGGAGCTAGGGTTTGGGAGAAAGATGAACACTTTGGAGCTTGAGCACTTGAACACTAAAGAGAAGATCTTACAATGAAGAGCTGACATCTTCCAAGCCTCAAGCTCCACTTTAAATAGTGGAGAGAGTTGTTAACAAACAACTCAGCCCCGACACCAGTCGACTGCCCCCAGGGCCAGTCGACTGATGCCCAACCAACGACTCTATTTTTGAGTAGACCAATCGACTGGTGCCTGAACCAGTCGACTGATCTTTCTGTGAGTTTCCACTCTGCACTAGCAGTCGACTGTTTCCTTTGGCAGACGATTGCCCAGCTTACAAACTCACTTAAGCTCACTCCGAAGTCCATCCTTCACGTATGCCTTGAGGTCCACTTCCTTGGCTTGCCCCTTAAAGTTCTCTTCCTTCGGCTCTCGTCCCTCGGATGCGCACACAAGCCCGCGGCTTGCCTTCATGCCATCCTTCGTGTATGCCTTTGAAGTCTACTTCCTCGGCTTGCCCTTGAAGTCCTCTTTCTTGGCTCTCGTCCCTCGGATGTTTCACTCCGTTCCTCCATGTGTGATTCACCAAGTTCTGCATGACTCAAGCACACATATCAAATCAACATGAAAACCTAACTTAATCATATTAACACACACATCAAAACCCATGATCTACCCGATCACACTTGGGTCGATTGCACCAACAAGGTTGATATCCACAACCAGGAGCAAACTATAGGAATTGAATGAAGATCTATTTAGAAGATGTAGATATATCATTTTCCCAATTAATGATAGATGACATTGGTATTTATTGATTTTTAAAGCATTTGAAGGCAAATTCAAATTGTGGAATTCAAATCATGATTTATTTGCATTTGGGATGACTAAAGTTTATGTGAGTTTGACAATATTCTACTCCAATAAGTCTTAAGATCACAGTATTAAAGCATTCCCTTTTTTGTAGGCACGTTTTTTGGCTAATTTCATGCTGCATCTTAGAGGATTTGCCATAGGTAGTGAAGAGGTCCTGAAAGAACAGTGTCGCCATCAAGGCGCAACTCTGGATTGTGGTGTCTATATATGTATGTGGGTGGAGTCCCTATCTTATGACAAATGATATCTGGAGGTTTCAAAATGATGTGAAGATAAACACTTATCGGGTTTGTGTTGCATCAACTATATTATCAAATGAGAATGGTTTGTAAAAAATTACATTTGACTAAGATGCCTTGTCTTTTGCTTCTTATGGTCAAGCAGATGTATTTGAGTTTAAAATTTACCTTTTCATGGATCTAAATTCAGATGTGAAGTAGTGTTGGTTTTTATTCTGTAGTAATGACAGACTTATAACTTAGTTATCAAGAAATTGATGTAAAAATTTTTTTGATCTTAATTTTGTTGGTTTTTATTGTGTTGGGTGATAACAAATAGATGTTGGTTGTTATTCACATACATATTTCATTATAATTTTGTTGGCTTAGTGATTAGCCTTGTACATATATTTTAGAGCTTCTCTAGGCAAAATTTAGGTACAAAAAGTATAAAAGAAGGTATAATACCTTCTAACTTAAGCACCATTTAAACTAAAATTTAGTATTTTTTATCCAATTGAGTACTATCTACAATAGGTCGATCAATAATCTGGGGCACACTACCTGTGCACAGATTTTTTAGAGGTTGGTGTAGGTGGGGTTTTTTGGGCACGAATTGACTTATAAAATTAAACATAATTGAGTTAAATTCAAGTATATATAGCCATGAATAAAGTACTAATTTCAAACTATCAGGTACATTTGGACGCAAGTTATATATTAATTAGTGTGGGTGAGTTTATTTGGGACATATTTCCTTATTTCATTGATAATATAATATGGATTAAGGTTAATGACACTATTGCTCGAATTAATGCTTTACATAATTGATTAGGATACATAATCCGTATTATTAAGTATGAAATATTCAAATTTAACTATGTGTGTGATCAAATTGAGTATAATTGTGCAAAATTTGAGTATTCAGGTATAAGACTCCCTCTTTAGTTTGCAATGGCTTAAAAAATTAAGCATAATTGACTCAGATTTAAATATATATAGCCACAAATGATGTAATATTTTCAAACTATCAGATACATTTGGACGTAAGTTTTGCACTAATTAGTGTGGGTGAGTTTGTTTAGAACATATTTCCTTGTTTTATTGATAATATAATATGAATTAAGGTTAATGATACTATTGCCCAAATTAGTGCTTTACATAATTGATCAGGGTATATAATCCACATTATTAGGTACAAAATATTCAAATTCAAGTATGTGCATGGTCAAATTGAGTATAACTGTGCAAAATTTGAGTATTTAGGTATGAGACTCCCTCTTTAGTTTCCAATGGTTCAAAAAATCAAGCACAATTGACTCAGATTCAAGTATATATAGCTACGAATGAGATACTATTTTCAAACTATCAGGTACATTTGGACGCAAGTTATGCACTAATTAGTGTGGGTTTGTTTGGAACATATTTTCTTGTTTCATTGATAATATAATATGGATTAAGGTTAATGACACTATTGCTCGAATTAGTGTTTTACATAATTGATCAGGGTATATAATTCGTATTATTAGGTACGAAATATTCAAATTTAAGTATGTGTGTGATCAAATTGAGTATAATTATGCAAAATTTGAGTATTCAGGTACGAGACTCCCTCTTTAGTTCTCAATGATTCAAAAAAACAGCAAAAATGACTCAGATTCAAGTATTTATAGCCATGAATAAGGTACTATTTTCAAACTATTAGGTACATTTGGATGTAAGTTATACACTAATTAATGTGGGTGAGTTTGTTTGAAATATATTTCCTTGTTTCATTGATAATATAATATGGATTAAGGTTAATGACACTATTGCTCGAATTAATGCTTTACATAATTGATTAGGATATATAATCCGCATTATTAGGTATGAAATATTCAAATTCAAGTATGTGTGTGATCAAATTGAGTATAATTGTATAAAATTTGAATATTCAGGTACGAGACTCTCTCTTTAGTTCTCAATGGTTCAAAAATCAAGCACAATTGACTTAGATTCAAGTATATATAGCTATGAATAATGTTGAGGCAATCAACCCAAGAATGATCGGGAAGATCATAGTTTTGATGTGTATGCCAATAAGTTTAAGGTTAGGGTGTTATGTTGTATTTGATATATGTGTGATTGAGTTTGCAGGACTTGGAGAATCACACATGGAGAACATATCTGAGGGACGAGAGCCGAGAGCCGAGGGAGGAAGACTCCAAGGGCAAGCCGGGAAGTGGACTTCAAGGGCACACGTGAAGGGTGGCGTGGAGGCAAGCCAAGGGAAGACTTGTGTGCGCATCCGAGGGACGAGAGCCAGAGGAAGATGACTTCAAGGGGCGAGCCAAGGGAGTGCACCTGAAGGCATACGTGAAGGAGAGTGTTTGAGTGGTTGTAAGTGAGTGGAGGCTGGGCAGTCGACTGGTAGGAAGCCAGTCGACTGCCAAAACTCACAGAAAGTTTACAGTCTCGGACCAGTCGACTGCCCCAGGAGCAGTCAACTGGTCCTCCCTGAAAACTAGCCATTGGCTAGCAATTAATGCTAGGCCAGCCGACTGCCCCAGGGGTAGTCGACTGGTGCGGGGCTGGACAGCCTGCGAAGTTATCCTGTTCTCTTATAAAAAGATGACTTTTCCGCACGTGAACGATACAGTTTTTTACTGTAACGAAGTGCTGTTCGTGCATAGAGTCTTCATACCTTCCTCTCTCTCTCTATTCATTGCATTCTGTAAAGAGGAAGACAACGCCTTTGTAAAGGTTTCTCCACCTGAAGGAGACTTTTCATAGTGGAGGTGGAGTACTCGCGTGGATCCTTGGATTAGTCACCCATTCGGGTGGATACCAAGTAAAAATACTCTGAGTTAGCAATGTTGTTTTGTCTTTCACATATTTTGTTTGTATTGTGCTAACAATTTTGTAGAGAAATTCAACAAAGTGCTATTCACCCCCCTCTAGCAACGCTCTTCGATCTATCAATTGGTATCAGAGCCAGTTCACTTCAGGAGAACTCACCGTCGACCGGAGTAAAGTAAATAACGTTTCAAGAGGGATACAGCACTGCACGACCACCATTCTTCGACGGGAATGACTTCGCATACTAGAAAGGTAGAATGCAATACTATTTAATGAATGACATTGAAAACTGGATTAGTGTTGTAGATGGATTCGATGCACCCGTTGATGATAGAGGAGAGCCAATGCCAATGAGATCTTGGTCGAAGGATGTCATGAAGAGGGCCCAATCAAATACTAAGGCCACCACCACATTACAATGCGGGCTCTCAAAGGAGCAACTCAACAAGGTGGGGCCATTCAAGAGCGCCAAAGAGTTGTGGGAGAAACTCGTTGAACTGAATGAAGAGTCCAACGAGTCCAGAAGGGCAAAGAAGGAGTTGCTTGTTGCTCAACTCCAATCCCTATCCATGAAGACCAACGAAACTGTCAGCCAGCTGCATGGAAGGGTAAAGGAGATCATCAACGTATGATTGGAGAGAAGGTTGAAAACTGGGATCTCGTCAGGTACGTCCTACAATCTTTCCCGAGAACAACCTTGTGGGCATCAATGGTTGATGCCTACAAAGTATCAAGGGATTTGCCAATAGTAAAATTAGATGATTTATTTTATGAGTTTGAACTGCACGAGCAAGCTAATGTTTTGGCCAAAGAGAAAGGTATAGCCTTTATTGCAGAAAAGGAGAAGAAGAAGAAGAAGGAGAAGAAGAAGGTGGTCTACTCCTCCTCATCCGACTCAAAGGAGTCCAGTGCCTCTATGGATAGCGACCAAGAGACCTTCATGGTAAGGAAAATGCGTAGGGCATTTAAAAGTTTCTCTAACAAGTCTTATGCTAGGAAATGATCCAAAAGCAAGGGCAAGGCAAAGGACATCATCTGCTACAATTGCCACCAAGAAAGACACATGAAGAATGAGTGTCCTCAACTAAAGAGAAGAGATGAAACGAAGGAGGAGAAGAAGAAAGGTGACAAGAAGAGGTCAAAGGGAAAGGAAAAGAGTGCCACAAACCTCAAGGCGACTTGGGATGATCCATCAGCCTCGGAGGAAGAAGAGGAGCAAGTGCCTCACTTTGCTCTCATGGTAGTGGACCATTCTGAGTCATCAGATGATGAGAGAAGCTCAAGCAGTGATGAAAGCGGCTCATCTTCATCATCATCCAAGTCAGAAGCTTCGGTAAGTGAGGTATACAGCTTACCCTCCTCTACCTTAGTTAAAATTATTTCTATTACCAATATGGATTTAGCTAAAGCTAGAAGTAAAATTAAGGACTTGAAAGATGAAATTGTCATGCTTAGAGTAGAGTCTACAAAGCTTAAGGAAGACTTGCATGTTTGTTCTCTTATATCACATGATACATGCTTTGAAATTGAAAATAAGGAACTAAGGAAAAAGGTAGAGGACCTCACAAAGGCACTTAGGAAATTTCAAGTGGGTTCTAGCAACTTAGATATGATAATTAACAGTCAAAGAGCCGTTTATAACAAGGCTGGATTATGATATAGGCCAAAGACAAAGGAAGTGGCCTTTGTCTCACTTATGGGTAGGAATGGTGGATCTAGGAGACAAGGGACTAAGGGAAACATCAAGAGGGCGTGGGTACCAAAGAAATTTTTAAATGATGTTTGTGGATCAAAATTTTGGGTATCAAAAGAGTGTGTTTTCCATGTTGTATAGGTGAAGGTGAAGGAGGCCTCAACCATGTGGATAGTAGATAGTGGGTGCTCAAGACATATGACCGGAGATGTGAGCAAGTTCACTACTATTAGCTACCTAAGAGAAGGGACGATCCTCTTTGGAAATAGTGGAAAACTGAAAATAATTGGTAGGGGCACCATTGAGGTATCTTCTACAATCTCCATCCATAAGGTACTTTTAATTAATGACATGAAATTTAATTTACTTAGTGTAAGCCAATTGTGTGATGCGGGCTATAGGGTTGAATTCCATGCTAGGAAATGCCTAATTAAATAAAATGGGTCCGATAATGTCATACTAGAAGGGTATAGAGTTGAATTCCATGCTAGGATAGTTGTGGCACCGGAGGCTTGGGCACGTCAACATGAGAAGCATTGCAAGAGTGGCCAAGGAGAAGTTGGTGAAGGGGCTACCTATGATCAAGTATGAGAAGACCAAATTGTGTGATGCATGCCAAGAGGGTAAGCAATCAAAATCATCACACAAAGGTAAAACCCTAACCACTACTACTTTACCTTTAGAACTTTTACATATTGACTTGTTTGATTGCCATAGTACTCCCTCACTAGTAGGGAGTAAATATTGTTTAGTTATAGTAGATGACTTCTCTAGATTTACATGAGTTTTCTTTATGAAACATAAGGACGATGTTGGTGCAGGAAGCACCATATCGAACCTTGTTTTGATATTGGCAAAGGGTTCAAAGTTAAGTATTATTGGTGATCTAACAATGTTACTCAAGTGTGCAGGAAAAGTCCTAGCGAAGGGCTGCTAGGCACCTGGCGAAGGGCTGCTAGGAAACAAAGTCCTAGCGAAGGGCTGCTAGGCACCTGGCGAAGGAATGCCAGGATACAAAGCCCTAGCGAAGCACTGCTAGGCACCTGGCGAAGGGCTGTCAGGAAACAAAGTCCTAGCGAAGGGCTGCCAAGAAACAAAGTCCTAGCGAAGGGTTGCTAGGCATCTGGCGAAGGAATGCCAGGATACAAAGTCCTAGCGAAGGACTGCTAGGCACTGGCGAAGGAATGCCAGGGTACAAAGCCCTAGCGAAGGACTGCTATGCACTGGCGAAGGAATGCCAGGGTACAAAGCCCTAGCGAAGGACAGCTAGGCACCTGGCGAAGGAATGCCAGGGTACTGAAGTCCTGGCGAAGGAATGCTAGGCACCAGGCGAAGGACAGCTTGAGACTAAAGACCTGACGAAGGAATGCTAGGCACTGGGCGAAGGAAAGCTTGGTATCCAAGACCTGGCGAAGGACCGCTAGGCAAAAGTCGAACCGGAGGAGCCGGTTGGCATCAGGTACATTCTCCCGAGAGGAGTAGGTGAGGACGCGTTCCCCGTCGAGGGAACAGTAGGCATCGGTTCGACCTAGGGCTCCATTTTAGAGACCAAAGTCAGAACCAAGACAGCTAAGGCTGTATAAAACTTAAATATTATTACTTTATGTTGTTTTGGACTAACCCTCGATGCAGGACCGAAGGAATGAGTGTCTGCAGCTCAGAGAGCCTCAAAGGAGTGAGGCAACAGCTGAGTAGGGGGCCCGGAGTCTCCCGGGCGCCCCCAAGGTGAACACAAAACAGTCGAAGTAAAAGAACTGTTTCTGCAGCTATTGGTCAGGGCACCCCCGTGCTCCCGGGCGCCCCCACTGCTCCCGGGCGCCCCCACTGCTCCCGGGCGCCCCTAGCGCTCCGGGCGCCCCTAGCGCTCCGGGCGCCCCCAGGTGAAGCTGACAGAATAGATCCCCTCGAAGCCAACGGATAAGAAGGAGACCCGGTCAACCCGGGCACCCCCAGCGTTCCGGGCGTCCCCGTCAAAGCTTGATCCCGAGTTTTAAGGGATCAGAGCTAACCGAGAAGGAAGTGGATCGACTGACACGTGGGGGGGGGGGGCGCCCCCAGGTGCTATAAAAGGACCCTCGAACCAAGGCTTCAGAACAACAATTCATTCAACGCTGTTACGTTCTTCTGCTCCTGCGCTTTGCTCCAGAAACCTCCCAACTCGACACACAAGCGCCGACGACGTCCCTCTGCTCCGAGAAACATCCCATACCGGACGTCGGTAACGAAGAACTGTCATTTCAATTCTGTTATACTACTATTGTAATATTTTTGTAAGAATTATTGTGCACATATAGAATTGCCCCCAGTAAACGGTCAACGACTGTGGGCCTTGGAGTAGGAATCGACCTAGGCTCCGAACCAAGTAAAACTACCTGTGTTCGCGATTGTTTTTATTCCGCTGCGTACTTGCTCTAATTTCTATCCGAAAAGTGTTTAACGATATTCACCCCCCCTTTATCGTTTCTCTCGATCCAACAGACGATACCTTAGAAATTTTTATAGGTTTTAGTAAGAGGGTTGAGAATGAATAACACCTAAAGATTAACCGAATTAGGAGTGACCATGGTGAGGAGTTCCAAAACTCAAACTTCTTACAATTCTGTGTAGAAAATGGGTATAAGCATGAATTTTCATGCCCAAGGACTCCTCAACAAAATGGGGTAGTTGAGAGGAGAAACAGAGCCCTACAAGAAGTTGCTAGAACTATGCTTAATGCATACTCCCTTCCTAGCTATTTTTAGGCCGAAGCGGTTAATATCGCTTGTTACATTCAAAACCGGGTTTTGGTACATAGGTTCTTAGGAAAAACCCCCTTTGAGTTATGGAATGGGAGAATTCCACAAGTCCACTACTTTAGGGTCTTTGGATGTAAGGTCTATATTCTAAATACCAAAGATAACCTAAGAAAATTTGAGTCAAAAGCCGATGAAGGAATTCTAGTTGGTTATTCATCCACTAGTAGGGGTTATAGAGTTTACAACAAAAGGACAAAAGTGATTGAGGAGTCTTCTAATGTTGATTTCGATGAAACTACAAATACC